>JAKNSD010000077.1:75111-540111 GCA_023525715.1 Cichorium intybus | reverse complement strand
ATATATCTCCTGGCATCAAGAAGTTTTGGGAAGAGCTGGTAACTTCAAATTTTCTATCATCTGAGATCAAAGCAACAACAGCTCATTCAACACAGCAACAACATATCAGTAACAAGAAATTTTCATCTTTGTAAAATTTTCAAAATTTTCAATATATTCGAATTTATAGCACGAATCACCTCTATCCAATAAAATTCATGACCAAGAAGATCTTCTCAAAATTTCCAAGACCCCATCAACATTTTGGGGGATCCAATATCACAATACAACTCGACAAATCATTCAAAATTTTCCTTACTTCAAAATTTTGATCATATAATTTAGATTTTAATGTTTTCATCTTTTTGATCAAATGTAAGCGGATTTGATTATGAACTTCTATACTCATTAGTTTTAGAGAGTTAGGATTTTAGAGTTTTGATATCAAGGATCTAGTTTAGTAAAGCGACATGGCAATGATTTTTGGTTTTTACAACCGAATTTCAGGCCTTGCTAAATCTCTCTTTGAGTTTGCAATTTTGTAATTTTACTCTTATTATTGGAAGTTTCATTTTCACAAATGAAGCTTTAAATGAAGAATTTCTACATCAATACCGCTATCTGAAGTGAATATCCCAACCCTCAAATCTCAATATTTCACATCATTTAGGGGGATATGTTGAGTAAATGCTCTGAAATATTAAGTTTTTATTCAACAATGGGATTGAGGAATTGATAATGAAGTTCACATGACAGTTCATGAAGAACATTCAAAATCTATCATCATTTAGGGGGACATTGTTAGTGTAAATGCCGCAGATGTTGAAGATTTGAGGTATCATCAAGAATTGAGGTATAGTAAAAAATCGAGGAACAAACAGAAGCTGAGGTTTCTACCAGAGGTTAAGGACTAAAGTTGGAAAATCCGAGTTTGGGTTACCAAGCTATGAACCGAAAATCATAAAGTCCTCATGATCCGAAAATGACATGGAAACTGAAGCAAACCATGAGTTACCGAAATTCTTGATATACATACCGAAATTTACACGATACGGAAGCTAACCTTGAACCGAATATTTGGATGCCGAACATTGTGAAACCGAAGTTCATGTGGAACTTCGGTTAGCCGATGTTGAGGTACTATACTGAAGATCTCGATCTTGATGAAGTTCACAATACCGAAAATCATAGGGAACCGAAGATCATAGTAGAGCCAAAGTGGATCAAACTTAAACCAAAGATTACTCACCCAAAAATATACTAAACCGAAGATCATGCAATGAGATCCAAAATTCTTATCTACCGAAGATCATAGTACCAAAGTTCATGATTGAACTTCGGTTGGGCAAATGTGTGATGTAGGATCCGAAAATTGTGAAGCATGTGAGCAGAAATTCATGATCAGAAAGTTTTGAGCTGAAGCAGAAGTTGATGTACCAACAAATCTCTGATTTGCACAACAACGAAAGTCTGCCATCATTTTGAGGATTAGAAGTTCAAGACTTAGTCTAAGTAGGCTAGTGATAGGCTTGTACTTTAGTAATAGTTTATTATTATTTGTTGTACTTGAGATTTGGAAGGGATCTTCTCCTCCTATAAATAGGAGTCTTGGGTCATGAAGAAAAAGTTGAGACGTAGAGAGATTCTCGAGAGATTATGAGAAAACTATCACTCCAATGTAGTCTAAAGGAATTAGAGGAGTGGCTGGAGAATTATCTCCAGCCACCTCAAGAACATCATATCTCATCTTCTTTTAACCACTCTAGATCTCCATGTAGTTCATATTAGAATAGAAAGTGTGTTTGAGCTTATACTTTTAATATGTAACACCTTTTTGTTTATCAATGAAAAATACGAATTACATTATATCGTTTAATTATTGTCTTTTAATTTCCGCACTTGTTCTTTACAATTTATTTAATATTCCACAACTTTATATTTCAAGTCATTTATATTTTCCGCATCGTTAGTCAAATGCATATAGGGTAAGCTTTTAAAGCTTAGTGAGCAACCAGAACATTATAATAATCAATTCACACATATGTGTATAAATAGAATAACATAGAAATACAACAGTAACATTTCCTTTATCGGTTCCCAATTTACCCAGCCACTTAGGCTTACTTAAGCCACTTAGGCAATGAACTCGACAATATACTACTATACAGATTCGGGTATTCGTCATCTTTAACTTTCAGAACTGGGAAGCGTTAGTCTCAACAGTCATATCCCTTTTTTCTGTGAGAACGTGAGAACTCATATGATAAAATTATTTTTTTTCAAAAAATGACTTAATGCATTATGTCTCTTATATTTAAGACTTTTCGTCAAAAAAATTGAAATAAATGTGCATATAAGAAATGTGCATATGTGCGTATGTGCACCTTCAAAAAAATCAACCTTATTTTTGGTTTTTTTGACAAAAACTCTTAAATATAAGCGAGTTAATGCATTAAGTTACTTTTTTGAAGAAAAAAAATTCTATTGTAGGAGTTCTTGAGTTCTCATGAAAAAAAGGTTCTCAAAAGATCCTGACCATATATATATATATATATATATATATATATATATATATATATATATATATATATATATATATATATATATATATATATATATATATATATATATATATATATATATATATATCATGATTCAAGTATAGGAATTTACATTATGACACCTATTTCTCTTAAACCACGACTCTGATATAAACTTGTAACACCCGGTTTCCGTATAAAGTACACATAATTTTTCATTAAAAATCATTTACATTCATATCAAAACAAACATATAATAATAAGTGTACCATATACAGACCACAAGTTTATCAAAAGGGATATACAATAAATGCACAAAAGCCAATATCCCAAGGTGGGCCGCTACATACAAAACATCAGTTTATATACTATATAGTCTATGTGTCCACCTTCTCCTTTCATTTATCTATTTTGTTAGTACCTGCAATGTTAGTCAAATGCATACAGGAAAAGCTTTTAAAGCTTAGTGAGTAAACATAACATTATAATTATCAATTCAAATATACAAGTATAAAGAGAATAACATAGCAATACAACATAACATTTCCTTTGTTAGTTACTAGTTTATCTAGCCACACAAGCTACCAGCCACTTAGGGCAATATACGCAATCACTCTAGCCACTTAGGCACTAGTCACACTAGCATTCAATCCAGCCAAATAGGCACCTCACTAGCCATCATGCATTCACTCTAGCCACTTAGGCACCTTACTAGCCACACATGCATTTACTCCAGCTACTTAGGCAATCACTCCAGCCATTTAGGTACGTACCTAGCCACACAAGCATTCACTCCATCTAGTTAAGCAATCACTCCAGCCATCTAGGCACCTCACTAGTCACACATGCATTCACTCAGCCACTTAGGCACCTCACTAGCCACACATCCATTCACTTCATCCATAACATGTCTAGGGCCAAAGATTTAGCTCTCTATCCGCATAGGGTACAATTTCAAGAGAATTCAACACTTACTTGGATAAGTAATAGGCGAGACACTTCAATATTTTAATTCAGCCGTTATTCTTTCAATTCTAAGCTTCAAGACTCCAAAGATTGCCCATTTTCTCTCCCACATCAGACTTATGGATGTTCCAAGCCAAAAGACCGACTTCAGGATTCAACCCAATTCTATCCAGCATAAAGTTAACATCACTAATGCTCGCTCTTAGCATCGCTAAATGCAGATAACGTCGTTATCTACCCCGGATAGCGTCGCTAAATGGCCTGAATACCTATACATCATCACGTACCATTTTCCCATAGCATCACTACCTACAAGCGGTAGTGTCGCTAACCTCCCTGATGCCTTTAGTCTAATTCTAGCATTTTGATTATCCTTGACAACCAACCCACCCTTTTCTATTCCTTAGCGATTCCTGAAACCCGGTGTTACATTTTCCAACATAATGATACTGAAGCCTATTAAGGGCATATACGCGATCTATAAATGATAATATATGGTTGAAAAAACCCTAATGCGGGTTGATTGAAGAAGCTAGACCGGTGATATATCATAACGAGGATTTAACAATGAAGATCAAGTAATCATATCTAAATGAGGTGAGTAACTTTCCATAGCATTGTGGTTGTGATATTTTGCTTTTTATACTCTATATGAAGGTTTTTATAAATGAATACAAAATATTTCTGGTAAATATTAAGTTGATATATATATATATATATATATATATATATATATATATATATATATATATATATATATATATATATATATATATATATATATATATATATATATATATATATATATATATATATATATATATATATATGTGTGTGTGTGTGTGTGTGTGCGCGCATGTGTGTGTGTGTGTTTGTTTGTGTATATATGTATGTGGTGATGAAATTAATTAGGATATAACACATAACAAGAAACTTGTGTGATAAATTATACTAACGAGTATACGTAATGAATCACGTAGAGGTCTAGGAATAGTGAATCCTAGATACAAGGGGTGATGAGTAAAATTATATTTGGTAACGAGACAAGAACTTTATGACCATGGATGAGATGATAAGCTAGTTCGGGGATGATGTAGATGCATAACGAGTACCTTGCATCCCATGTGGTGGGTGTTGACATGATGTGGATGCATAACGAGTACATTGCATCCCATGTGGTGGGTGTTAATGTAGTCACATAACGAGTACCTTGTGACTATGTGTTGAGTAATTTGTGAGCCTCATAACGAGTATGTTTAGGAAAGAACCAGGTGTATGAAAATAGTGGTAGATTAGATAATGTGGTTGTGATGTAATTTAATGGTGAAAATAAGTAATATATACATGTGAATGACATATGAGTATGTTGTGTGGTGTTAGTACCTCATTAACAAGAACATGTATGCTATTGTATTGTTATTCACTAAGCTTTATAGTTTACGTGTGTTTGTTGGTATGTGTTGCAGATTAGAGTGAAGTAGTGCCCGATTCGGATCCTAAAGCGATTCTGGATAAACTTCTTGTAGTTTCCGATGCAAATGAGTACATTATATTGTAGTTCTAAATCGTAAATTAGAAAGTTTTTTAGGTGTACTCTATGCTGACAACTGGACGTTAGATAGATCAAATAACATATTCATGAGTTAACTAATATCAACTACGAAAAAATAAAAAATTACCTCCATCACTCACTTAGTCAAACGATCAAATGACGAAGCCATAAAATTCAATGGAAACCAAACACGGGAAGAAAAAATGAATAGAAAAAATTATCACAGGGAGTTTATAATACCTATTTGTGTGTAAACCCTTATCATCTTTGTGGGTTTTCTTCAAATTCGGAACTTTCCTCAAGGCGTTTGATGATGGTAAATTGTGAAGATCATCGTGATGGCAGCAAATAGTGGTGGTGGCGACAAATGGTTAATCAAACATAAAATTAACAAATGAAAACGAGAAGAGATATTAGGATTGAACCAACGTTTCAGGGAATTTGAAAACGAAAACAAAGTAAACACGGGTTGTAAAAGGATAAAGGAGAACAAAATCGATAAGAAGGGAGCAGGAGAGGTGTAGCGAGAAGGAGAAACATAGGTGGGTTGGGGGGGGGGGGGGAGGGAAGGGTTGGGGGAAGTAGGAGTTGGAGAGATGAATGAAATAAGAACTATTTATCTCATTGATAATTGTTAGTATATACAATATCACTCTATTTTCATTTATATGTGTATTGTTATAGAATCTTAATTTCATTTTTTATTACGAAATTGTATTAAAAAGAAAATTATGAACTTCTTGTAAATTTTAACTTGTTTTTATTTAGCAACATATTACCACATACATCCAACGCTAAAATTCCATCACAAATGTCATAAATCTAACATCCATGAGAAATACGTCAGTAGATATCTATCACTAAATATCCATTGCTAATCAGTAACAAATTTGTGGGTATTTTTTTGGTTTTGAATATTGTTGTAAAAAAATTTATTTCATAAATTCATACGTTTTTTCAGTCTTTAATATGACAAAACTTCCGTCAAATTTCCTATAAATTTGGTTTGGTAAGATTACCCATGGTTTCACAGTGCATTAAAAGAACTTTTGTTGCAATAAAGATGCGTGCCCTAGCATGGAGGATCAGGCCTTTATTTTCCTAGGGCATGGGATCGGGCTAACAAATGTGCTACATAGAAATAAACATAACTTTTGGCTACGAGACCAAATGTGCTATATAGAAATGAACATAACTTTGGTTATGAGGCTCCGTTTTAGGACTGTAAGTAGTCAAATCGAGGTTTAAAACGAGGAGCACATCGTGATAATGTCTCAAAGGGGCCTTACCTATTTTTGAGTCCCAAAAATGCTTTCGAAGTGAATTTATAGGAAATTTTATGTTTTTCACGTCTTTTGGGTTTTATAGGAAATTTTATGTTTTTCACGTCTTTTTGGGCTAGTGTTTGGCCCATGACATTATTCTAGCCAGTTTAAATTTTCGCTTCCAATTTAAGTAGTGATGGGGTAATCTGGATGGTCATCAATCTGCTGTATAAAAGTTGAATTGTCTCTCTGCATTCTTCTGTGACTTTGATACATAATTTCAGCCCCAAACCCATAGTAGTCGTTGAGCCCGAAACCCATAGTATTCGTTGAACCCCAAACCTACAATATTCTGAGAACCAACAAGGCTAGTTTATGTAAATACTTTACAAATTATGATAGATTAATAAATAAATATTTAAAATACTACACTTATTTTAAAAAAAAGAACCATTTTTGGTGTAAATTATTTCCACCACTTGTCATATTTCAGATACAAATTTCAAAGGGACCACGTTTACTTCACTGGAAGATCTTGCCCAAGAAACACATAATACATATAGATTTATATGTTGCTAATGAATCCGTCTACTGTTTTGTTTGTGGAAGATGCTTTGTCCGTATGTGGAATAAACAAGCTCCACGAGTAGAGGAAATTGCAACAATCCAAACAAACACACAGGAATACTCGTTGCAATAATGAGTGGAGCTGCAATCCATGTAACTTTATCTCGAACCACGAGTGCAATAGTCGCACTAAATGCTATCATAGTTGCTACTAACGACAAGAACAAGGAGATTAGTCCAATCGTCATTCTCTTCGGTAGGGCATAAAGGAAGTCACCTTCCGCATATCGTGAAGTAAGTATCCCTAAGAACATCAACACTGAAGTCGACGAAGAAAATAGGGCAATGGCATCTGATACGACAAAAAGCATAAAGACTCCATCGTTTAAGAATAAAGGTTTCCCATCATCTTTGTTTCCTCCTGGAACTGTGAATGCACCTGCAAATGCCATTGTCACTATGAGAGCGGCTACCACTGTACATGAAGAAGCTGTGTCTTTCATCCATTGTTGCCCATCTTTAAGTAAGCCTTCATGTTCATGGGTGAAAACCATTCTCGGGGTTTTCTGCTGGTTGTTTAAAGCTTCTTTATATGACGGCTCTATAAAATTTTCGACTTCCTGCACAAAGATACATGTTGTTTGTGAAGGCTATAATTGGCAAAGGATTCTGGGTTTCACATTTAGGATTTTGGTTTAGAGTTTAACGTAGATGGTTCACATTAAAACACCAAATCTAATGAGAACGTGAGAACATAGAATAAAATACATATTCATATTGAATATTCAAAGGTAAATTTTATAGTAAATTCTAATGTGAATAGTAATGTATGCTTAGTCATATATTCGTTATTGAATAATGACATAAAGTTGTATATACAAAATTCATTGCAGTAATATAGATATTACTGTTCTCACGTTCACATTTTATTTTTTGTTTTTATTTGAAACCTATATATATATATATATATAGAATCAGGATCGGGTGAGGACTCTTCTTAAAGTGAGGACTTGCGAGGACACCTTAAAAAAATTGAAAAAAAATATAAAAAAAATATAAATAATAAAATGGATCATAATACTATATCGGAGAAAAAAAAGATTCAAAAAAAAACTTTTCGATCATTATTTTTTTTGTAATGAAATAATGATCCAAAATAAAAACAGAAAAATTGCATCATTACGTTTTGCAATGATGCAAATTTTTTTTTCAAAATTTTTTTTGATAATGACATAGTACTATTCTCGATTTTATGATTTGTATTTTTTTTATATTTTTTTTCAATTTTTTTAAGGTGTCCTCGCGAGTCCTCACCGAAAAAAGAGTCCTCACCGGAACCGGACCCTATATAGATATATATATATATATATATATATATATATGCCCCAATGATTTGACTTGCTTGGTATAAAGAGTAGAGGTGCACAAAAGCCGGTTAAAAACCGGTTTCGGTTATTTAAAAACCGGTTTTTTAAAAATCGGTTTTTTTAAAAACCGGTTTCGGTTATAACCGGTCCGGTTTTGACCGGTTTTTTTTTAAACGAGATTGAGTTTCAAACCGGTTTTTTTCGATTTTTAAACCGGTTCGGTTCGGTTAACCGGAAGAAAAACCGGTTTTTTTTCGGTTTTTAAACCGGTTCGGTTTCAGATAAAAAACCGGTTCGGTTAAAAAACCGGTTCGGTTATTAAAAAACCGGTTATTAAAAAAACCGGTTCGGTTATTATTTTCGGTTATTTAAAAAACCGGTTTTTTTGTGCACCTCTAATAAAGAGATGGAGAAATGATGAAACAAAGAACAATATTAAGTAGATTACTTTGAACCATTGAATCTCACGTTGCATTTGCAAAGCTGCACCAGTCACAACATTTAGTCTATGAGGCGGGGCTAATTTTGCAGCGATGTGTAATGCGTTCTCATTTTTTTCATCATCAAGCTGAGTTGCTGCAAACACTTTGTGGGAAGACATTTGGTACACAAGATTGTACACTCTTTCTTGGCGTTCTTTGATTGCTGCAAGAAACAAATAAAACCCTCCAACATTATACCAGATTATGCCTGGGTAAGTTGATATGCACTCTTCAATAATTTCATAAGTCCCGTATTTGACTGCTGTAGTTATTCCAGATCCAAAAATCTTCCAAGCGATGTCGTGGTCGACCTTTTCTATAACAATTTTGCATATACGGTTTACAAGTTTGTTGCTTAGAGCATGTGTCATCTTCATATCATGGATTTTCTTGATTGTCGGAGCTGGATTTATAAATAACATTTGATCCATAAATCAAGTTAGAGAAGATACTCAGCCATAACCAATTGGAATGAAGAATGTATAACATACCTACATACAGAAAACCGCTACAAAATCCAGCAGTAAACTGTTCAAGGGAGTAAGTCGGTAAAGGTTTAAAGAGAAATACATTTTGACCTTTTCTTTCTCTTATAGATAGGTATTGTTTTTACCCGAGACATGAAAAAAGATATAAATGAAATTATCTTATGCCGAGACAAGTAGATAAATTGCTATAAACCATACGTTATATATTAGAATGTTGTCAATGGTGTAACTTTTTTGAGTTATCATACCAAGATTTTGATTTAATATAATAATAGTAAGCCTTTTGCAAAATATATTTCTTAAACTGAAAAAAAATAAAGCATCATCCAACACATGATTTGATGAACGATATGTGTTTGTAATTGGTTTAGTATATATGTTAATTTTTAATATGCTTACGTCGTACGAAACAAAAATGTGACGACATTATTCAAGAAGCTTAATTTTTTTAATTAAATAGCCTAAGTGAGACACATTTTGAAAATAACGCATTAAATATGTACCAAAAAATAAGGGAATACCTAAGCAAACACCTTGATAAACATTTTTATTCAATTAAGTCAACTTATTTTTTCAATAATATACATTTCTATTGAAAGTCAACTTGTTTTTATTTGTTGAAATTACATTGTTTTTCGAAAAATTAAATAAAAGTTGTTAAAAATAATTTGACTATTATTAAAAGATATATATGGGGGATGTATATTTAGCAACAAGTACTTTATATCTTTATACATATATGAAAATTTATATCCTTATACATAGATGAAAATTTATATAAAATAATAATAAAAGAATGCATCAATTACTTTATATCCTTATACATAGATGAAAATTTAAGGTTTGTACCTTATTGAGAATACGTAAAAAGAGGTTGACTTCAGCAGCTTCTTGACTGTCCTTCAAAGGTATCACTTGCATCACACAAAAATCCAAAGATTAAAAAACATAACCAAATATCGAGAACTATCAAATCTAGCACAACTATGTTGCAACGATTTGTAATTTATGCTCTTAATTATAAGGGTTAAATGCAGAAAACCCCCACCAATTATCAATGAAATACAGAAAAACCCTTCTAAAATATATGTGTTCAGAAAAACACAACCTATTAAATTTGACCTTTTAAATACCTCGATTACCCGGTTTTAGCCTATATAACCGGTAAAAAGATACGTGGACAAAAAATATATATTTTTTATATTTATGATTAATGAATTATATTCTTATACTCTCTTTACATTACAATAATTATATTCGTGATTTTTGCTTAGGACCCATGTATTCTCACCAGCCATGAGAGTTTCTTTTATTTTCCTTTAGTTCGCTCTTTGCTGCAGATTGTAACCCCCACATATGTAACCCTCTATGTTTGTCTGTGAGATTTTACTGGCGAGCTATCTTGAGACCTTTTTGTTTCCTTTAGTATGCTGCAGATTCTAATAGCTTTTTGAGTTTTGTGGATCGAGTCTAAGCTTTGCAAAACATCCCAACTTAAGTTATTCCGGTTACAGTTTTCGAATTTTTTGTTGGAAACCCACTCATGCCAAATTGGATTAATGAAGTAGTCAGGTTAAACGTTTGTAAGCTTGAGATACAAGTTATCATGCGTGAGTTGCCTCCTAGCTTAGTCGGTTCACCTGCAACAAACTACAAAATTAAAATTAGCCGTGGGTTGTTATGATTCGTTGGTACACATGGATTGGTGCAAGTATTTTCTTATGTGAATGGGTACATAAACTCGTTGCCATGAAAATACTTGTAAGTCTATGGTTTCACAGAGAACTCTGTTAGGGTTTGCTAAAAGAGGCAAGATTCAGCAATCCAACTCTGTGAGTATTTTCTTTTGAATGTTCTGCCTACATTCATACTTCAATGTATGAAGTAGTTAGCTAGGTTTGGATGTTCTGAATGTTCCACCCCATGGAAACAATCACAACTCACCTCCTTCACCACCGTCAAACCATCCAAATACATCACCCGGTTCACCATCATCAAGGCCACCGCCGGAGAGGAAGTCTCAACCAAAGAAGCCTAATAAGTAGTTGTCACATGTTCGTACACCTAGATCACCACCCGCTTCACCACCATCATACCGCCAGCTGTCTCCAAACAAAGTGAAAGTGGGGTCACATCCAAAAGAAGAAGGCCCTGAACCTTTTCGTTACCCTCACCGCTCAAGATACCAGCCGGGACGGCAGCACCGTATGTAACAGCCTCATCAAGACCGTAAGCGATGGCTGCAGCAGTGGGTTCGTTGATGATATGCATGACGTTAAGACCAGAGAGGGCTCCGACATCCTTGTGGCTTGACGTTGTGAGTCGTTAAAGTAGGCAGGTACTGTGACGACGGCGTTTGTGGGGTTCATGACGACCTGATTCTTTACGGCATCATCAACCAACCTGTCGGAATCGATGATAAGACGACGTAGTCGGTAGTTCTGTTACCTTGATCGTTGGAAATGATCTCAACGCCATCATGTTGCCAGACACCGACGCAGGAGTATGTGGTACCGAGATCGATGCCGATAGCAGGACCTTCACAGTTACCCGCCATTAATGTAAAGCATCGTATATCTTCATACGCATAATAGGGATGAAATTGTAACGCAAAGAAAGTATGCGAAATAATTAAATAATCATAATTAAAAAATAAAAAATATATATATTTTGTCTACGTCACACATTTTTACCGGTAATAAGATGCTAAAACCTGTTAACTGGGTTTTTTTAAAGGGTCAAATTTAATAAATTGGTTTTTTTAAACACAAACATTTTAGAAGGGTTTTTTCTGCATATCTCCTAATAATAGGTGGGGGTTTTCTGTATTTAGCCCTAATTATAAAGTAGTAAATAACCCGATCTGGTCATTTAATTTGAATAAAAACCCTTGAAAATTTTAATTAGTAAGAATGCACGAAAACGAATGCAAGTGAATAAACAAACACATGTCGTACGTACGTGATGATTATTTTGCATATTCTTAGGGGCTGTTTGTTTTTTTTCAGAAGAGCTTTTTGGCCACTTTTGTCTGCGGGCGGGCAGACATTCTTCCTGCAGACCGTTTGTTTTTTAGAAGACCGCAGACCTTAAAAGGTCTGCGCGTCCTCTTCTTGGAAAAGACTTGGCCCATTCACTTTTGACATCTGCACGCCTCTTCTAAACCTTTCCCGGCTCCATCCTCTTTCCCCCAAAAAAACTCGCTTCTTTCTTTTCTTCTTTTTTTGATCGTCGTTCACACTTCACAGCCCTAGCGTCCTCTCATTCAAGCTTCTCGCACCCTAGCGTCCTCCCTCCGCCTCCCTCCGTCGTCGGCTGATGGCATCTGCTTCTTGCCGCCGATGACAGCCCAAATCAGCACCACCGAACAACTCTTCATTCTTCTCCCTTGGACCCCTAATCAGCACCCTCGACTGGCTTCCACCGCCGCTGCCGACTATTTCCTTGTTGCTGCTGCTTGCGCCGCCGTCGACCTGGCCGCTGCTGCTTGCGTAGCCAACGGTAAGATCTCTTCAACATGGTTTTCTGTTTTCCTTTTTTGCAATTGATTTCTATGTGGTTTGAAATCAGATTTATGATTGCTTTCGGTTAAATTTGAGGGATTGGAGGCTCCGAATTTTTTCATTGTTTGAAGATTTCGTTTCTTTGTTTGTGGATGATAAATCATGGAGGAGGCTGAAGGTGATGACCATGTTTAAAGAATTCCAAGAAGATTCAGATATTTTAGTCGATGATTTGGAGTTTTTGTTCTTTTTATGGTTGTTGATATGTTTTTTCTGTCAAAATTTTGGCAATTGATAAAATGTTGTGATTTGTTCTTTTATATCTTATGTGAATATAACGAATTTTGCAAAACTAGTGTTATGGATGTTAAATCAAAATCAGCTTATTTAATTTTTTTTTTTATTTTAAAAGTTTGCAGACATTAAAAAACAAACAGTCTTTTTCTTACAGACTGCAGATGTTTGGTCCACCTCTTCTTCTGCAGACGTGGTCCGCAGACTGCAGACGTTTTACCTCTTCAAAAACAAACAGCACCTTACCCACTACCATCATTATCTGTTTACATTCTTTCAGACTTCATTTCCTATAATTTTTAAAATCATAAATATCTCTTCGAAGCTTAAAAACGTTATACACTTGATGCATAATCCATGCTTTTTCAGATGTGTGTAAGAATCAAATGAATCGAATGCAGCAATATACATATTGTTTGTTTTCCAGTTCTTGGTTTCTTAGGAACCCTAACCAATTACCAAATATATTCTCATTTATTTGTCGATTATAACCCTTCCACGGTCGATTCAGTCATTGCGCTGCCAATATACATAAAACCTAATAAAGACTATGTATATAAAAGAAAGATGAGATATTTACATGAATAGATGAAGCGACTCCAAAATCCAAGCTGCCTTCCACTCAGAAAAATTTCGGGCTTTAGAGCTAATATCTGCAAAGCCGTTTGGCTGTTCCTATCCTGTTCAAGCACGATGTTTGGGTGCTGATCGATTATTTCGAACGCAACATCTGCATCAGGATATTCAACCCTAGATTTGAGTCGCTTTAATTAAACATTAAAGAATTTGTGTTTGATGACTGGGTGGATGAATGAGTGATGACCGATGACTTTTAAAGAAAGTTGACTAATATTTAAGCTAAACTCTAGAATCTGAGTTACCATAAAATCCGGCCATAATTGTGAGAGTAATGAGATCGCCACCAGCAACTCCGGTGTACGGACCAGTCCCTTCCCCACCGGGGGGTGGTAAATCCGGAGTCACCGTCAGCAAGTATCGAAGCGTATCTTTGTTTCCATGCCAGGCGGCCAATTTCAACGGCGTATTACCGTACGGATTTCGAACTCGGGTCATATCAGGGTTATGCTCCACCAAAAGCCTTGCAGCCATCGTATTTCCAACCTTAGCAGCATAATGGAGCGGGTTGTTTCCGCCATAACTGGTCACAAACAACTTATCCTTCGCACCAACGGCAACGATACGTTCCACCAGCTTGTTCACGAAATTGTGGGATTGATTCGTACCCACGGCTATGATTAACGGCGTCTCCCACCAGTAGGTGATCTGCTTGGTCATTAGGTCTGGATCTTGTTCGAAGATTTGACTTACAGATTCCCAATCGTCATGCAACGCAGCTTTGTAAAACGGAAGATCACTTATTACGTAATTGTAAGTCATTTGTGTTGACTTTGAATATGCTCAGATGAATTTCCAGTTTTTGATGTTCTGATTTTCGATTGAAACCACCTTCATATATTAATAACATATTTGTTGAACTGGTTCACGCAACTGGATTTAATTAAGATTCTACAACCTACCACACTATAATCCGAATTATATATTTTTAATCCTTTGACTTTTGTATATATGTATTATCCTCGTCACTGCATTATACTAGCTTACGAATATAAAATAATTAGTACCTGGGAGGACCTATTATGGTCGTCGTAAATATATTATAAATATTGACTGCCATATTCTAAAATTAAAATTATCTGAGATTATTGGCAAACATTGAAGTTTGGGGTTCGATCTTTCACCAACAATTTGCTTAGTGTGAGTAAATGAATCTCACTGCAAATATATATATATATATATATATATATATATATATATATATATATATATATATATATATATATATATATATATATATATATATATATATATATATATATATAGAGTTAGGATCTTTTGAGAACCACAAGTCCCCTGAGAACTCCCAAACCGATATTTTTTTCAAAAAAACCGACCCCATAGGCCTCTAAAACGCACATATCTAAGATTTTTCGAAAAAAAAAATTCCAAAAAAAACGACTTTTTTTTTTTTGAAAAAAATTTGCACATGTACAAAAAAAAAACTATACGTACATTTTTTTTCAAGTTTTTTTTATGGATGTCTTTCTAACATATATTTAAGGCGTTCTGTAAAAAAAATTTTCAAAAAAAGTGTACGTATAAAAAAGTTTGTACATGTGCAAAGTTTTTTTTTTTGCACATGTGCAAATTTTTTTTTAAAAAAAAAAAAAACGTTTTTTTCGGAATTTTTTTTTTCGAAAAGTCTTAGATATGTGCGTTTTAGAGGCCTATGTGGTCGGTTTTTCGAAAAAAATATCGGTTTGAGAGTTCTCGGGTTCTCGGGGTGAAGTTGGTTCTCAAAAGATCCTAAGTCTATATATATATATATATATATATATATATATATATATATATATATATATATATATATATATATATATATATATATATATATATATATATATATATATATATATATATATATATATATATATATATATATATATATATATATATATATATATATATATATATATATATATATATATATATATATATATATATATATATATATATATATATAGGGGTGCAAACGAGCCGAGCCGAGCCCGAGCCTGGCCAAGCTCGGCTCGGGCTCGTTAAGAAATATACAGGGCTCGGCTCGGGCTCGGCTCGTTACGAGCTTTATGGACCCAAGCTCGGCTCGGGCTCGGGCTCGGGCTCGGCTCGTTTAATTCTTAACAAGCCTAAACGAGCTTAAGCTCGACTCGAGCTCGTTAAGAAGCTATATATATATATATATATATATATATATATATATATATATATATATATATATATATATATATATATATATATATATATATATATATATATATATATATATATATATATATATATATATATATATATATATATATATATATATATATATATATATATATATATATATATAGGCTCGTTTAGGGCTTGCGAGCCTAATCGAGCTTGGTGACACAGGCTCGGCTCGGGCTCGTTTAAAATCGGTCTCGAGCCGAGCTTTTATCGAGCCGGTCCCGGGTAACTCACGAGCCGGCTCGGCTCATTTGCACCCCTATATATATGGTAGAAGTTCAAATAAGACCATGTAAATTTTGTGAGACCGGGAGACTCAATCCTAGCCACTCATTTTAGAGATCAAAAAATAAAAAAATAATAAAATAGGCTAAAATAATGAGAATTTTCAAAAAAAATTCTACTTATTTTCGCTACTTATACAATCTAAAAAAAATTTAAAATTAAAAATAAAAAAATTCGAAAAAAACCTGAAAAAATCAAAAAAAATATTCTATTAGAATGTTGCTGCATGTTGCATATTCTACTAGAATATGAAAAACGGTAATTTTTAATTTTTTTTGTATTTTGCATTTTTAATTTTTTTTTGTATTTTGCATTTTTAATTTTTTTTTGTTTTACACCCAAAATAAGTGGCTAAGAATGCGTCTCCTGGTATCACGAAATATAATGGTCTCATATGAACCAAACCCATATATATATATATATATATATATATATATATATATATATATATATATATATATATATATATATATATATATATATATATATATATATATATATATATATATGAGAAAGAATTACAAATACACCCATTAGATAAATAAAGAATTAAACTACACAACAATTATTATACTAGTCTAATATCCTCTCTCAAGCGAAAAGGCGGCGGACAAAGGCACCACATGCGGCGAAACTACTCAAACTGTTGGCGAGGAAGACTCTTAGTGAAGATATCTGCAACTTGAAGCTTGGTTGGAACGAACATGGTGAGAAGTTCTCCAGGCGTGACAAGTTCCCGAATGAAGTGATAATCGAGGTCAATTTGCTTGGCGCGCTTGTGAGATACCGGATTCTATGCGAGAAAGAGAGCACTTTTATTGTCACAAAAGAGAGTCGGTCGTCCAGAAAGTAAGGCATCGAGCTCACGTAAGAGGCGTGTGATCCAGATAATTTCGGCAACCATGTTAGCCATGGTTCGATATTCAGATTCACAACTAGAGCGAGAAACAGTTGGATGCTTCTTGGCGCTCCAAGATACAAGATACCCCAGGAAAATCGAGTAGCCATAGGTAGAGCGGCGTGTGTCAAGATAGCGAGCCCAATCAACATCAGAATACCCGGCAATAGTAGTCGTTTTGGGCCTGAAAAAATATGAGACCAAAGTAGATGGTACCCTTGACATAATGAATGAGGCGCTTTACGGCTTGGACATACAGTAGGGGCCGATAAAAACTGACTGACTTGGTTCACAGCCTATGCAATATCAGGTCGAGTGATAGTCAAGTACTGGAGAGAAACCATCAACGAGTGATAATTTGTGGATTCTCGTAAGGAGTGCCACTACTAACAAGGGAAGTAGTTGGGGAGAAGGGGGAGACCGGCTTAGCGTCAAGGAGACCTGCACGAGAAATGATGTCATAAGTGTACTTGGCCTGATAGAGAAACAGACCAGAGGGCAGATGGGTTACCTTGAGCCCAAGAAAATAATTCAAGCGGCCAAGATCTTTAATTTTAAACTCAGTATGTGGTGTAGCAATAAATGAGCAAATGACAGATTCATCAGAGCCAGTGAGAATTAAGTCATCCACATACACCAATAAGTAAAGGTGCAGGCATCACGATGAAAGACAAACATCGAGGGATCAGCCCGTTTTCCTGAGAAACCACTAGAGACCAAAAAGGTACTGAGGCGATGAAACCACGCCCAAGGGGCTTGTTTCAGGCCATACATAGCTTTTGCGAAGTTTGCAAACGTGATCGGGGAATCAAAAATCCAGGAAGCCATGCAGCTGCTGCATATAGACAGTGTCACTTAATGTGTCATGGAGAAAGGCATTATTCACATCAAGTTGATGTAAATGCCACCCATTAATTACCGCAAGTGTGAGAACAGCCCGGATAGTGGCCGCCTTCACAACAGCGCTGGAAGTGTGAGTAAAATCAATGCCCGGAACTTGACTGAAGCCTTAAGCAACGAGGCGGGCCTTATGTCGTTCAATTGAGCCATCCGCCTGGTATTTGGTGCGAAACAACCATTTGCACCCCACTACATTCGTATCGGGAGGACGAGGAACTAAAGACCAGGTGCGGTTATGATGGAGAGCATGAATTTCAGATTGCATGGCGTCATACCACTTCGAATCACACATAGCATCGGAATATGAGGTAGGATCCCGAGTTGCAAACAGGGCCGAGAAGAGACCATGATCTTGAAAGCAAGATAAGTCGGTCCAATGTCGCGGCTTAAAGATGCCTGCTCTAGGACGAGTGACCATGCGGTGTTGGGTTGGAGGCGGTCTAGTATTGGGAATAGATGACGATGTCGGGTCAGATGGTAGCGGTGGTGGAGGTGCAGCATAGGGTGCATCAATCGGGGGATGCATATGCGACTCGGAGACAGTAGTAATAATAAGTGGGGTGGGGAAGTCATCGCACATACCACAGACGGGTCGCGGGGGGGGGGGGGGGGGTTGGAATGGGGGCGGGCAGAGGCGACGGAGGAACAGGAGCCGGAGAAGCAGTTGGGGTTAAAGGAACATCCGCCAAAAAATAATGCAATAGTAAGGCGGCGAGCGGTGCAGCCCTGGTAGAAGAACCAAAAGGAAAACACGACTCATCAAACCGACCATGTCGAGTGATAAAAATACGAGATGATGCCAGATCAAGGCATTGATAGCCTTTGTATTGCGAGTTGTACCCAGTAAAAACACACTGAATACTCCGGGGAGTTAGTTTGTGCTCCGAGTAATCATGTAAATAGGGGTATACCCGACACCTAAAAGGGCGAAAATTCTCATCGGAGGGTAGCCGTGCAAACAGAACCTCAAAGGGGGACCTAATGGAGAGAACCTAGGAATGTGATTGATGATGTGAACCGCGGAGCTAAAAGTATGAACCCAATAAGAGGCTGGAATGGGTCCGTGAAACATCATAGCAAGCCCGGTTTCAACAATGTAGCGATGTTTGCATTCAACTCGCGCATTTTGTTATGGTGTATACGGGCACGAAATTTGATGAAATATGCCATGCTTGTTTAGTAATGTCTTAAAATTGTGATTCAAAAATTCCGTACCCCCATCGCTTTGAAAAACTTTAATGTTTGAGGAAAATTGATTTTCTACAAATGTAATAACATGGCAAAAATAACATGGAAGTCCGACTTGGATTTGAGCAGGTATATCCACGTGAATCAAGAAAAACAATCCACAATCCACAAACAATCCACGTGAGTCAACCAAGGTGACCGGCGACGGGCCCCAAAGGTCAGAATGGACCAAATCCAACACATGTAAAGCACGTTTATTATTATCATCAAATGGCAAACGATGGGATTTAGCAAGTTGGCAAGGTGGGCAAGTAATTGGTTTTGGTAAAATAAAAGAAACCAACAAATGTCCAAGTTTATTCAAAATAGAAATAGTGTCAAATGACACATGCCCCAATCTAGAGTGCCAAAGTTCAAAAGATGCCTTGGATTTGGTCCTAGCAAAAAACGCAGCAGTCGTCGGAGAGGAGGATGGCACATAAAGTCCACGATCACATTTTTCGTGAGCTAGAACCCGCTTCGTTGGTCGGTCCTGAATAGAGCAATAAGATTTGGAGAAAAGAACATCCACATGATTATCATAAGTTAGTTTACTAATAGACAACAAGTTTTTGGTAAGGCGCGGGACCACAAGAACATCGCGCAGGCGGATACCATTAGCAAGAGTGGAAGTGCCAATATGCGAGATAGGAAGAAAATTATCATTTCCAAATTGAACTGAACCATCACCACCGTATGGCTCAGATTGGGAAACGGAACCTGCTGAAGACGTCATGTGATTAGAGGCACCGGAATCAACATACCAATCTGGACCGGAAGCATTCACATGACACTTTGCAAGAAAAGCCTTGGCAAGATCAGATTCATTCGCGGGGGATTGTGAAGCAAAAGTGGTGAGTTGAGAGCACACATTCGCATAATGACCTTTTTGGCGACACAATTCGCAATGGGGAGGGCGGCGTCCATGACCATGACCACCGTGAAAGTTCCGATCACCACCACCCCGACCACGACCACCGGCAGAGGGCGGCATGGATTCAGCCGAGAAGGCCACGATGGTGGTAGGAGGTTTGTGGATTGAGCGAAGAAACAACTCGTGCCCCTCGGTTTGGGCTAGAAGATCGCAGAAGGCGTGCAGGGTACGAGAGGCGCGAATGGCAGTGGAAAAAGTTTCAAAAGAGCCTCCAAGATCACAAAGGAACCAATGGGTTTTGTCAAAATCTTCAACCGTGTGACAGAAGGCCGCAAGTTGTTCACAAATGGCCTTAAATTTACGACCAAAATCTGAAACAGTGGAGGAACCTTTGGTGAGAAGACGAAGGTCATGAAGACTTTGAACACGCTCCATGGAGGAATTACCATAAGCGGCTTCAAGAGCCACCCAAATGTCAGGAACGGTGGAGAGACCGACGACCTCCAAGAAGGCCTCCTTGGTTAGAGAAGCTTGGAGGAGGATAACTGTTGGGTTTGGTGGAACCATGAACAATTTGTCACATTGTTTATAGCTCAAGGACCATAATTGTAAATTAGTTTACAATTCAATTTGCAATTGAATTGATGTGCCGTGTTTGGTGAAAAGGAGCCTACCACCTATTTTAATATTCAAAGAAGAAAAAAAGAAAGGAACGGCAATTGGCATTCCAACTTGAATATTCAAAGTAAACATGTGAAAGAGGAACGAAATTACAGCTCTAAAATCCTATAAATAGGATTGTTTTTCTTCATTTGTAAATTGCAGCAAACAATTGTAATTGTAATCTTCATAAAGTGAATATAAGAAAACTCAGTTGCAGCCCGTGGATGTAGGATTGACACCGAATCCGAACCACGTAAAATCCTTGTGTTATCTTTTGCTTTATTTTCTGCTTTCGTGTGTGTGTGTGATAGTGTTTCCGCTGCGTGTACCCTGTCCGATTCCTAACAACTGGTATCGGAGCTTCGGGTTTTGTAGGAGGTCTCGGTTTTAGAAATTAGAGTATGCTTTGTGGTTGCAGTTTTGTCTGATCTTCCACATCAGAAACTAATTTCTATTAATCGTATTAAAGGTGTCTTGGTACTTTGAAGGGTACTGTTCTGTCACACACGAGTACACTGAACGAACCGGTCAGGTCCGTGCCATTGTTGTGTCTGTTTCGTTGTCTCAATTTGTTTCCTGTTTGTCGTAATGGCTGAAGACAAGGTTGTAATCGAGAAGTTCAACGGTTCTGACTTTAGCTGGTGATAAATGCAATTAGAAGCATTGCTATGTAAGAAAGATTTGGAGATGGTACTTGGAGACAAACCGGAGAAAATAGAAAAAGCTGCTGAAGATGCGTGGAATTCAAAGGACAAGAAAGCTAAGGCGGTTATTACATTGTCGTTGGAAAGGAGCGTTGCTTTCAACATCATGAAGGAAACCACGGCGCGTGGTATGATGGATGCTCTGACGAACATGTATGAGAAACCGTCGGCGGCTAACAAGGTGTTATTGATGAGGGAGTTGTTCACGACAAGGATGAATGAAGACAGCTCAATTACGGTTCACATTAACAATCTAAATTCAATTCTGTCTAGATTATCATCTGTGGGAATTAAATTTGATAATGAGACTCAAGCTTCACTGCTACTAGCTTCGCTACCTGATAGCTGGTCAGGAACAGTTACTGCTGTTACGAGTTCCGTGGGGACCAGTGGTATGACGTTTGAAGGGGTTCGAGATTTAGTTCTAGGCGAGGATACCAGACGTAAGAATCAAGGTGGCTCGTCTTCTTCTGAGTTATTAAATATTGGAAGAGGTAGAGGGAATAACAGAAACGATGGGAGCAGTGGGAGTCGGGGAAGAAGTTCGTCTAGAACTTGGAAGAATGTGAAGTGTTGGAACTGCCAGGAGGTGGGACATGTTAAGAGTCAATGTCCAAAGAAAGAATTAAACAGTGTTGGTGCTGAGAATGTTTATCAGGAAGATGCATTGATACTCAGTATGGAAAACTGTGTAGACTCTTGGGTCATGGATTCAGGGGCTTCGTTTCACGCCATGGACAACGGAGAAACAATGGTGAATCTAAAAGAAGGAGATTTTGGGAAGGTACGGTTAGCAAATGACGAGATGCTTCAAGTAACAGGCATGGGAGATATTGATTTGGTTACTTCATTGGGAACTACATGGAACCTGAAGAATGTCCGGGTGATTCCAGAGCTGAAGAAGAAATTGATTTCTGTTGGTCAGCTGGATAAACAAGGACTGGAAGTAAGGTTTGGTGGTGGTAAATGGAGGGTGGTCAATGGTAATTCGGTGATTGCTCAAGGTATGAAGCGTGGGTCATTGTATATGGTTGAGGTACCTGCTGAGGGAAGTATGACCGTCCCCGTTAAGCATGACAAAATCTGGTTTGCTAAATCTAGTGCTAAGAGAGTTCATTTTGCAAACATGAATTCTGGAGCCAAAGGGATGTTAGCTGAACGAGTCGGAAAGTCTAAACAATTCAGGGGATTTTGTGACAGTGGGAGCACGGGGTGTGTTCCGGGTATAGTTACAAAGAGCCGTTGGGTTTTGAAGACTAAGACTGAAAAATTCTCTCCTGTTGGAAGTTTGCAAAGTTTGGAGAGTGTTAGTGGTCCTCGGTGTATCTCTGGAGCTAGTGGAGTGTCCAAACCGGTTGAGACAGAGGATGAGTCGGTGGTGGGATTAGCCACGGTTGAGTTGGAGCTAGTGGGAGCTTCAACTGGCCCTTCTAGTACTTGAAGATGAGGGGCGGCTGCAACTAAGGAAATTTGATTGGGTCTAGCTTGTTCTTAGGAACTGGAAGCTTGGAAGACTGATTTGGTTAAAGATTACTGGAGTTACTGTATTGTTCATGTCTCCAAGTGGGAGATTGTTGGGTTTGGTGGAACCATGAACAATTTGTCACATTGTTTATAGCTCAAGGACCATAATTGTAAATTAGTTTACAATTCAATTTGCAATTGAATTGATGTGCCGTGTTTGGTGAAAAGGAGCCTACCACCTATTTTAATATTCAAAGAAGAACAAAATAAAGGAACGACAATTGGCATTCCAACTTGAATATTCAAAGGCAACATGTGAAATAGGAACGGAATTACAGCTCTAAAATCCTATAAATAGGATTGTTTTTCTTCATTTGTAAATTGCAGCAAACAATTGTAATTGTAATCTTCATAAAGTGAATATAAGAAAACTCAGTTGCAGCCCGTGGATGTAGGATTGACACCGAATCCGAACCACGTAAAATCCTTGTGTTATCTTTTGCTTTATTTTCTGCTTTCGTGTGTGTGTGTGTGATAGTGTTTCCGTTGCGTGTACCCTGTCCGATTCCTAACAATAACGACACGTTGATCGACAGCGAGCCACTCCGTAAGAGCCAGATTCACACTCAGCTTGTCCTCAACCATGAGCTGGGAGGGCGGGGATGAAGAGGAGCAGTCAACATGAGCAAAAAGATGTTGATAATTGCGAAGCAGTATCATTTGGTTCTTCCATAGCAGGTAATTGGTGGAGGAGAGGCGAATAGTGATAAGGTGGAGGATGGTGTTCATGGGAAGGGAGGTGTCTTGGGAGGAGGAGGAGGCCATGGCGGAGCCGATGACCAAGAGAAGACGAGAAGGGTGGGGAAGAAAGAAAGGATCGGATATTAAGGGAGAGGAAGAGAATGAATCAAGCTCTACATACCATGTGAGTAAATGAATCTCACTGCATATTGTTGAGTATAATTTGTGATGAAGTGCTTACCCCATCTGAAGACCTAGATTACTACGAAGTAAAGATAGAGCCCGAAGCCTGAAGACTCTGAAGGATTTACTCTAGAGGATCTGAAGGCTTATCCGTAACAACCTTTTGGTGTACACGCGTGACAGCAGACTACGTGTTGCACAATAATGCATTCTTATTGGATAGTACATTGTAGGAATATTCAGAATATCTTCATGTAATATTGGTATCACTGATTATGTATAAATATCAGTGATACCTATACGTGTCGAGTGTGCTTGTGATTCACCACTATTGTAAAACCCTTATTCGTAATATCAAAGTATTCAGCACTTGTTATTCAACCTTTGTATTCATCATTGTTCATATTTATATTTGCTTGTGTTGATTATAATATTGAATCTATTCTTCTGAATACTTATTATTCTCTAATCTTTGATTGAGTTTCACACCCAACACATGGTATTAGAACAGGACAGCTCGAAAACCAGTTTTGTGAAGTCTCATTTTCATTGTAACAGTTCTAGATCTAGATTGACTCCTAGATCTGGATTTCTACAACTGTATTCAACCTTTATTGCTAGTTTTTCTGAAAAGATCCAGTTGAAAATCAATCAAAATGACGGATTCTACAGCTATGTATGCAAATATGTTAAACTATGCCAATCTCATCGGTTCTGCTACTAAGGCACCAGTTCTTGTAACATCATACTATGACTATTGGTCTAGCAAAATGAAAGATTATTTGATGGGGTTAGACAAACATTTGTGGAGATCTATAACTGATGGACCTCACACCGACATTGAGGGTCGTTTTGTGGTTGCAGAAGGAGACGATGCTGAAGTTCTTACCACTACAGATCTGAAGAAGATAGAAAACGATGCAAGAGCAATGCATGAACTGAGAAGTGGACTCGGTCCTGATGTGAGTCACCACATAGTTGATGCTAAATCTTCTAACGAGATGTGGGATAACTTGGCTACAAGATTTGTTGGTGATAAAACTCTTCATCAAGAAATTTTGGCTGACTTCGTGAATTTCATAACAAGAAGAGAATGAATCTCTTGAACAATGTTATGAACGTCTCAGCAATATGATCTATACTCCGGACAAATATGGTGAAACCCGAAGTCAACAAGAAATCAACATCAAGTTTTTGTACAGTCTACGAAAGGAGTGACGACCAATCATGCTGATGATCAAATCTTATGAGAACATAGAGAAGTACAAGCTCGCAGCACTGTATAATCTACTCAAATCACATGAACCAGTATTGTAGGAAGAAGAAGCAAGAATGCTGGTTCCTTGGCTCTTGTCTCTAAGGATGAAGAAGAACAAAGTGATGATGAGCCTGATGGATATATGGTCAACAACAGTGGAGAAACGGTTGCCTTGTACGCCACAAACAATCAAAGATTCAAGACCCATTTATCAAAAAAAACTTTGGGAAGCCATTCATGAAAAACTTTAACTAATCTACTTTCATCCCAAAACCCAAACCTGAAATCTACACACTGAAGAGAAAATATTGTTGGTGATTCAGGGTATGACTGCAATTACTGTCACGGGAAAAACCATTTTTCAAAGGATTGTATGCTTCGCAAAAAGAACGAAAAGCAGCCCCAAGTTAAAGATGAGGCCTATTATGCAAGAAAATTAGAAGAGGCATGAGAGAATACGAAAGACCTTGCCCTGATGGCTTCAGAGGATAACATGGGAACATACCAAGTGTGGTCTTCTGACTCCGAAGACGACGAAGTAAGGAAGCCAACTCATAGTGCTTTCATAGCCTATGATGCTGGTAAGAGCTTCCTTAAAGGTGCTTCCGAGGAGAAAGGAGTTAATGAAGATATGGGTTATGAAAGGTTTGGAGATCTAGCATTTGAAGGTTCGGAGTTGAAGGATGCGATGGGTGCAGGGGTTCCGAAGATCTGGACTGATGACTCTTTGGATGATGATGAGGAGGTTTGCTTGATGGCGAAGGAGACTCGCCTGACCATTCCCGAACAGGTATCAAAACTTCTCTTATCTTTTAAAATTCTTGCATCTAAATTTTCAGCTGATATAAATGGAATAACACATGATTGCTCTGTGATGAACAAAATGCTAATTGATGCTAAAAATAGGGCAAAAGTCAGTGACCAAGAGATTCTACAGTTGAGGGGGAGAGTAGAAAGTATGAAGCTGTCCTAGAAAAAGCCAACTTAAGAATCTCGTTGTTAGAAGAGAACTGAGAGAAATATTTGAGTAACAATGATGTAATTTTAAAACAACAAAAAATCTTTTGTGAAACTGCAAAACGTTTGTACTCTCATATAACTCGTATCTATCATTCAGCTGACATATGCAATGTTCAACATAGACAATTATTGCATTTTTTAGAATTTAAGTTGAAAAATGTTGATAGTATTTCCTATGAATGTGAGTCTATCGTATCTGGTTCTGAAGTTCCTAATACTTCGTATATGCATGGGTTGATCTTTGTGGAAAAACACCTGACTGCTGATAATTTGTTAAAATCACTGCCAAAAGAAATTCCAATTTTGCATAAACGTATTCCTCAAATTGAAAATAAATCTGAAGTAACCGTTGAGATTGAATCTGAGAATGATTCCGAAAGTGATTCGGATATGGAGGAAGTTGATTGTTCTTCTTTATCCGTATTGAAATCTTCCTCTGTATCTGCATCACCCTTCGAAGATATCTCACAATTGTCTTCGGTTGAAAAAAGAAAACCAAAAATTGATTGTGTAAATGAAAAAACTATAATTTCAAAAGAAAACAAGGAAGTTGTTAAAACCAAAATACTATTTTTGATGAATGTGTCTCCTATGAAGATTATCTAAAAGACAGTTCAAAAAGATTCGTCAATGTTGCTTGTGTCTATCCAAAGGTTTCATATTTCAAAAACTCTATTTTTGTAAAATGTGGAGGTGTACTTTTGATTGACAATAATTTGGTAAAACTTGTTGAGGAGGATAATTCCACAGTCAGTGAGGAAGGATTCTTCTCATCCTAAAAAATGATTGAAAACAAAATGAATGAAAACATGGAAATGAAAATCAATGTGCGAAAACAATATTTGTATGGTCATAACATTTACAATCGTCTTAATTTGTTATGAACAAAACAAAATTCCAGAAAATTATCTTCTGAACGATAAAAACAAAAATCATATTTACACTTGTTGAAAATACGATAACTGATCTCCACGAATAAGGTTTTTAAGCCTATTACTGTGTGACAGATATGTATTTTATCTATAATATGCGGAATAAATAAGAGTTGCGGAATAAAATAAAGCGGTAAATCTAAACTAGACAGTATTTAAATAGACAGAAAGCAGTAAATAAAGTAAAAGTTAGAAGTTAGAGGTTAGATGTAATAAACGCCATTATCAACGATAACGTGTTTTTACAATAAATAAAAAGGTTAGAAGTTAGAAGTTAGAAGTTAGAAATTAGATGTTAGATGTAATAAACGCCATTATCAACGATAACGTGTTTTTACAATAAATAAAAAGGTTAGAAGTTAGAAGTTAGATGTCTCGGTTAAATACAGTCCACATGTGTTTTTGTTGTCGAGGTTCAATTCGGAGGTATTGGATATTTGGTACAATTGATTTATAAAAGTTTAAATAAATCAATAATGACACAGATAATTTTAAAAGAACTTATCGATAGCTGCGGAAGATAGCGTTTTTCTTGATGTGTCGATTTCTTGTTCTTCGCGGTAGGATGAGGTTTTGGTGTTTTTTTGGTGTCGGGTAGAGGTTGTTTAGAGGTTTGAAGTTTGGTGTCGGGTAGAGGTTGTTTAGCGGTTTGAAGTTTGGTGTCGGGTGGAGGTTTTGTTTCTAGCGGTTTTGCGGTTTGATCCTCGTTGCCAAATGCAGAAATTTCAGAGTTTTGAGCTGTTTGGTCGTGGGTATGCTTGAGGTTTATGAGTATATGTTGTGTAGTGTGTTGAAAATCAGCAAGAGGAAGCTTGAATTTATAGTCTGTTCCAGACGAGATCGGGTCGCGATCCTCTGTAGGATCGGGTCGCGATCTTGAGTGGTGATCGCTTTTGTGCTGGCCACTACCCGACTCGGTGGAGTGTGGTAGGTGGGTCGGGTCGCGATGAGGAAGGTGATCGGGTCGCAATCCGTCGGGTCGCGATTGGTAAAGAGATCGGGTCGCGATCTCGTCGGGTTGCCATCGGCTCGCGATCTTTTGGTCAGCACTATGTCACTCGTTTGTCATCAGATCGGGTCGCGATCTGAGCTGTTTCTGCCTTTTTCTTCTTTTGTTTTGTTTTTATTCACGTTGCGACACATGTGCTGTCGGGTCGCGATTGCTGTAGCTGGGTGACATTTTTGCTCTTTGGTATATAGCGTCATTTTCTCAGGTTTGGTTGATCTCGGTTTGGTTGATCTCGAATTTATGCAACCTGAAATAAACTGATAATATTTGTTAAAAAAACATTTCGACTTATTTCAGTGATGGTCACATAAAAACATTATTCAACAATTTCCCCCTATGTGATCATTAATGAAATGAGGAGAAAAATGTTTGATTGAAATTCTTGAAATTTGGATAAGACATTTATAAAACCATATCACTTGTTTTGAAAGAGTGTGACTAGACTTTACTTATGTTTTGAAAAATATTTGTCAAGAATATTTGTTTCTGAATCAAAATCTCGAGTTCGATTATCAAAAGGTTTTTGTATATGTATTTTCATAATATTCCTTAAGATTTTATAGCATTTATAAAGACGACAAGTGATCTTAATAGGTCGATTCAGATGAACGCTCATAGGTATAGCTCACACTTGACTGAGTTGTTTGTTTGTTCTGGGTGCAGAACTGGTGTATAATCACTAAGGATGAGTGATATCTCTCAGTTTGAAGGTGTTGACTTATGCTTAATGTGGATTTATACCTATATACTTTAGTCACTTGGTCTTCATATTAGATAATCAATCACATAAGACTGGTTTCGGCATTACTCAGAGGGTTTCTTCATTCATGTCATTGATGTTCACTCTCTCTCCGTCGGTAAATACATGTAGAGGGGTTTAGAATTTTCATAGTGCAGTTTGCAACTAAGAATATTCAATTATGAAGGCTACAGTATCCCGGTAAATCTTTGGTTTTGACAGCTATATTTGATAAAGCATTTTGAGAATCCGTTTCTTGAGAGATGTCTGTCTTGATGGATTGTTGTTGTAAATCTTCTTTTTCTTTGGTGATGTGTTCACCTTTGTCTTTATCTTTTCTTGATTTGTGTGAATAAACATTGTGTAAAAGATATCTGATGTGGTTACCAATTGTGATTTGTTGACAGCATTTGTTGGATATGACTTTGTCGTTTCTTCTTTTGTCAGATTCGTTATGCCAGATGATGAAGCTTTTCTTTGAAGTGGTTTGATTGAGGATAGGGATAGGTGATATAATAGACAGTTTGTCTAATATATAAGAAAATGAATGTATCGTCCCTGGTCATTTTGATATCTAAGCAAAAATGAGACTAGCATCACGGTATAAGAGTATAAATCCTATAAGTCATCATGAAAACACCTTTGCTCACAGAAATGAATTCCACTTAGCATTTAAAGACGAGGCACAATTTCTCACATGGGTTTGGTTTTCATCTGAATCTCCTGATCTTATGTCCCTTTATAGATAAAATCGTTATAATTGAAATAAATTCAAAGGGAATAGGAGAATGTACATAACAAAAAATGTTTGAAATTTGAACCTTCTCTTCAATTAAGAATTAATATTACTGAGAACATTCATCGAGCATAAGTATCTGAAAATTTAGTCACGAAGATGTTAATCACATGGTTTTGTAAAAAGATAAAACTATATCCTAATTTTTTTGTGATTTTTTATTATGTGGATGTTTTTTTTTGAAAATTTTGGTTATTTGAATGTTTTTGTTTTTTTTTTTTGAATGAAAGTAAACACTCTTTTGTACAAAAAGTAAGAGATTAGGGATGGATGTTATCTGGATTCAACATTCCTAGACGGCCTAGGAAGTATTGAAACTTGGTTTCGTCTAGAGCCTTAGTAAAGACATCGGCAATTTGATCTTCGGTGTTTATGAAGTGCAATTCGATATGACCTTTTTGTATGTTGTCTTTGAGGAAATGATATCGAATGTCGATGTGCTTTGTCATGGAATGGTGCACGGGATTGTGAGAAATGGCAATTGCGCTGGTTGAGTCACAAAATATGGGAATTTGTGATACTTTGTAGCCATAGTCACGTAATTGAGTTTGCATTCACATGACTTGTGAACAACAGCTTGCGGCAGCTACATATTCAGCTTCTGCGGTTGAAGTAGACACGCATGATTGTTTCTTTGAAGTCCAACTTACCAGTCTGCCTCCTAGAAATTGGCAAGAACCAGATGTGCTTTTTCTGTCTAGTCTGCATCCTCCATAGTCGGAGTCGGTGAAGGCGTTAAGCTGAAAATCAGAGTTGGCTGGATACCAAAGGCCAAGAGATGGAGTTCCTTTAAGATATTTGAAAATTCTTTTCACAGCTATGGCATGAGATTCCATAGGATTGGCTTGGTATCTGGCACAGACACATGTAGAAAACATGATGTCGGGTCTGCTGGCTGTGAGGTATAGGAGTGATCCTATCATTCCTCGATATTTCTTTTGATCAACAGGCTTGCCATTTAAGTCTGCATCTAATTTGTAACCAAGGGCCATTGGGGTTTTTGCTGTATTTGATTTGTCAAGAGAAAAACGAGTTAGAAGATTTTTGACATAATTTTCTTGATTGATGAAAATTCCATCTGATGATTGTTTGACTTGAAGTCCAAGAAAAGTAGTCATTTCTCCTATCATGCTCATCTCAAATTTGCTCTTCATTAAATCTGCAAACTTGATACTCAAGGATTCATCAGTAGAACCGAAAATAATGTCATCAACATATATTTGAACGATTAACAGATGCTTATTAAAGATTTTACGAAAAAGAGTTTGATCAATTGAACCTCTTTTGAATCCTGATTCTTCTAGAAATGTTGACAATGTTGAATACCAGGCTCGAGGTGCTTGTTTTAAGCCATAGACTGCTTTTTGTAACTTAAAACTTTGATTTGGGAACTGTGGATCTTCAAAACCTGGAGGTTGTTGAATATACACATCACGATCAATCTCTCCATGTAAAAATGCACATTTTACATCCATTTGGTAAACTTTGAAGTTCTTGTGTACTGCATATGCTAGAAAGATACGAATGGCTTCGAGTCTTGCAACTGGAGCATAAGTTTCATCGTAATCGATTCCTTCTTGTTGAGAATAGCCCTTGACGACAAGTCTTGCTTTGTTTCGACAAACTATGCCTTGATCATCAGTTTTGTTTCTGAAAACCCATCTTGAACCTACTACAGTAACATCGGGGGGAGTAGGAACAAGATCCCATACTTGGTTTCTTTCGAATTCAGCTAGTTCTTCTTGCATGGCTTTGACCCAGTCTGGATCTTTGAGAGCTGAATGGATGGTTTTGGGTTCTGTCATGGATAAGAATGCTCCGTATAAACATTCATTTGAGGAAGCGGCTCTTGTTTGAATACCAGAATTGGGATCTCCTATAATTTGTTCTGCAGGATGATTTCTGGTCCATTTGTTTAGGCGAGTTTTTTCAGGTATTTCGATTGGTGTTTCTATGTCCCATTGTTCTTCTTGGTCAGGTGATTCTGTTGGGAATAGATTTTGGTTGTTGTCAGATATGTCTTTTTGGATTATAGGGTGAGAATGAGGTAAAGAAGGTTCCCCCATAGATGATGCACTGGGATCATTTTGGACAGGTGGATTGGGAGTGTTCAAAGAGGGATTTAGTGTTGGTAATTCCCCCTCAACTTGATCTGCATTTTCTTGGTTTGATTGTGAAGTTTCTGCATCGAAGTTTCCTGTAGGAAAAGTAGAAGATGTTAGAAATTCAGAATTATAAGCGGTTTTGGGTTGTTCAAAAAGTAAATCAAGATCGATTTCTATGTCCGTAGATGGATTTTGTTGAATTGGATTTTGAAAAATATTATCGATCATTTTAGAACCAAAATGTTTACGATCCAATTTCCTGACATAAAATTCATCGAAGTGAATATCGGTACTTTCTTCAATTACTCTAGTACGTTTATTCAGTACTCAATAAGCAGCTGAGGTAAAGGAGTAACCAAGGAAAATTCCTTCGTCTGATCTTGATTCAAATTTTGAAAGGTGATCTTTGTTATTCTTTATGAAGCATCGACAACCAAAAATATGAAAGAATTTGATGTTTGGTTTTCGGTTGTTAATGACTTCATATGGTGTTTTATGAAGTTGTTTATGGATTAAAGAACGATTTTGAGTGTAGCAAGCTGTGGCTATTGCTTCTGCCCAGAAGTATTGTGGCAGATCAGCAAAGATGAGCATTGATCTTGCAGCTTCGCACAGAGTTCGGTTCTTTCTTTCAACAACGCCGTTTTGTTGAGGAGTGTAAAGGGCTGAGAAGTTGTGTTCGATGCCTTTGTTTTTGAGAAATGAGTCTAGAGTTATGATTTTGAACTCTAAACCATTATCACTTCGGATTCTTCGAACTGGTCGTTTGAGCTTTAATTCAATATGTTTGATGAAGTTGATTATTTCTTCAGGTGCTTCTGACTTTAGCCTTTAAAAGAAAACCCAAGTAAAGCGTGAGTAATCATCAATAATAACAAGGATGTATTTCTTCCCTTTTATGCTTTGGGTTTTTGCATGGCCGCAAAGATCAATGTGCAGTAATTCTAGTGGTTCGGATACACTAGATTCAGGAATGCTTTTATGAGAGGATTTGGACAGTTTTCCTCCTTCACAAGCTGCACAAAGAGTTTCATTATCAAGTTTCAGAAGTGGCAGTCCGCGAACAAGATCATTTGCAATCAACTTGTTGATGTAGCCGAAGTTGAGATGGGAAAGACGACGATGCCACAACCAACTAATATCAGCAGAGGCTTTGGACAAGAGACAGATGTCTGGTTTTCCATAGATAAGGTCCATATCTAGTGGATACATGTTGCCTAGACGATCAGAATTAACTAGAATGGCTTTGGTCTTGGCATCCGTGATTATGCTTCGTTGTTTGGTGAAAAGAATTTCATGATTGTTGTCACAAAGTTGTGATACGCTGATTAGGTTGTGTTTTAGTCCGTCAACGTAGGCTACTTTCTTGATGGTGAAGTGACCATTTGTTATGTTTCCATAACCTTTGATTCTTGCAGTCATGTTATTTCCAAAAGTCACATCTTGTTTGGATTCTGTGGGTTTGAAGTCTCGTAGAAAGCTCTGGTTTCCTGTCATATGCTTGGAGCAGCCACTATCGATATACCATGTGCCATCCTTGGGCTCTCCAGCACAAAGTGCCTGCAATTAGACAGAAAGTTTAGGTACCCAAACCATGGTGGGTCCTGATTTGTTAATGGTTTTTGATAACTTGGAATCATTGTAATATTTGTTGATTGGACGGAATGGTTGAGGTTTAAGATGATTTATTAGATTTTCCCAAAGTGAGATTTGTTTTTGAAAACCTGTCATTTGAAATGATTTCTGATTTAGTGAAAAGTATCCTATATGTGAAGATCTGTTTGATAACCTTTCTTTGTATCTGGGATCTGAATGGTTTTAGAAAACACTTTGATGATTGAATGGAATTTGGTGAAATGATGGTTTCTGAAAGTTCCTTGACAGATTGAAGTTTATCTTTTGAAAGTGACTTTGAATCGGTTTTTGAAAAGGTTTTTGTTTTGGATTAAAGGTTTGTTTTTGTGGCACAGCGATTGGTTTCAAAGGTTTTTCTTTGAAAACAATGGGCTTGCTTTGTTCTTTTGGTTTAAAGACAGCTTGAATGGGTTGTTTATTTGTCTGTTGTTTCTTTGAATACTTTTGTCCCTGATTGTTCTTTCCAATAAAGGTTGAGTTTAAAGAGGGAAAGACAGTTGGAGCAGAAGTACTACCATTTTGATGATCAGAATTTTCTCCATTTAAGAAATTTTCAAGTTTGATTGTGCCATCATTCTTTGTTAGTTTAGTAGATCTCAATTGATGAGTTACTGAACTAGCAGAGTCTGATTCAGATTTTACAACTCTTTTGAATGACTTGTTGAAAAAAGTATCATCTGGGCTACAGTTGATAACTGTTTCATCATCTGAATCGTCCTCATTAGCAGATAAGAAAAAATCTGGTAGAGGCGATTTAGAGTTTTCACAAATTTTCCCATTTTTCTTTTCAGTCTCTTCATTTTCAAAAGATTCTCTTCCAATTCCCGGTTTATAATTCGTATCAATTTTGCCAGTTCCTAAGTTGTTTGCTTTAGTGAAAACATTATCACTCAATTTTCTGGCAATATTGATAGAATCCAGTTTTCCTTGAAATCTTTGATTTCCGGATTCAAGAAATTTGATTTGCTTTGAAGAATCATCTAGTTTTAGAATTAAACTAGTGTTTTCTCAGTTAAATCTTGAACTTTTTGTTTTAACTAAAGGACTTCCTTTTCTAAGGTATCTTTTATTTCAGATGAAATAACAGATTGATTTTTTATTTCTAAGTCCCTTTTTTGTTTTAGAGCTTCATTTAATTGTTCTAGGATGTGATTATTTTCTTCAGATTTTCGTTCAATGTCTCTTTCAAGTTTGTCTCTAGTCCTTGTAGATTCTCCAAATCTGAGTTGCAAGGTTTGTAATTCAGATTTGTAGATATCAGATTTGACTATTGTGTCATGATACAGTCTGAGATCAGCTTTTAGACTGTTCTCAATCTTATTCATGTGGGACTCAAATGGTGTTCTTGAAAGACCTAGATCTGAGATCATAGACCATACCTGATCGATGACATATGGAGCTCTTGTGGTTGGTTCATTGTCAGCCATGAAGCAGAAGTTTGACTGTGCTGGTTCAGTATCTGTTTCATCATCAGAAGTTGGCCAGTATTCCATGCTAGGTTCGTGGAATGCCATCAAAGCTTTTTGCTTTGCTTTCTGTTCTTGTTTCTTCAGCTCTTCGGCTTTTTGAGCATAGTAGGCTGAGTCTTTGACTTTGACTTTGGCTCGACAATCTCGGGCATAATGATTTAGTCCTTTGCATTTGTGACAAATGATTACGTCATCATCATCATCGTTATTGTCAGCCTTTTGGCTCTTAACGGGTGGTCTTTCAGATGTTTGAGTTTGTTTGTGTTGAGATGGTTTTGAATGATTTTGCTGAAATCCAGAACTTTGGTTATTATAAGAGTTGTGATTATTTTGAAAGCCACGATTCTGAAAGTTTTGTCCAAAAGTGGATCTTTGTTGAAAATTTGGTCTGAAGTTTGATTGATTATGATGTGGCAAAAATCTTTCGAGATTAGTGTTTGCTACCAAAGCACACAATTGTTGGTAATCAGCTTCATTATTTGGATCAGACAAGTCACAAGAATTACTTGAAAAAGCTTGGTTTTGATTTAAATCAATTTGACTTTGATCATGAAAATGTGTTTGGTTTTGAGAGGATGTTGACAACAAAGCAAGTGGTCCTCCAAAAGAAGTAGACGTTGGTAGGTTAATCGAGGATTCATACGATTGTAATTCTCCGTACAGATTGTACAAAGATTCAGTATGAATTGCCGGATTTCCCTGAATGATGAGTTTGACCATTTTCCAGTTTTCATAAAGGTTGTTTAAAAATTTGAGGTTTATCTCATGCTGTGACTTTTTAATGCCCAAATTATTCATTTTGATGGTAATGAGATTGAACCTGTCATGAGCATCATGGATGGTCTCATGTGAAAACATTTTGAAGTTGTCAAATTCGTTTAAAACAGATGTTTTCTTGTTTCCAATGATTCTCTCATTTCCTTCAAAACGATTTTTCAAAGTTTGCCAAATTTGGTTGGCAGTTAAAAGGATTATATCATTCATTTGGCTTAGAATACTGTGGGGTATTCCAGACACAAGCTCCTTTTTGGCTTGAAGTTCAAGTTTCTTCCTTTCATTCAGTATATCCAAGTTACTCGTAAGAGAGGTCATGTTATCTGGTAGAGATCCGTCTACACATTTCCACACGTCTTCACTTATAGAGTTGAGATGAAGATTCATACGACCTACCCATGATTTATATTCTTCGGGAATAAGAATGGGTGCTCGAGTACCTGAACCTATACTGTTAGCAATAGATACAGAATTTATGTTTGAGTAGTTTGCGGAAGACATTTTTGTTTTTTTTTTGTTAACGAAAATGTGATGTTAAAATGAAATTTTTAAAGAAAACTTATTGGTGGTTTATAAAAACGCTACACAAAAGTTTTCGACAAAAATTTCCAAAACAAATCACACAAGTAATTTTAAATGGTTTTTTTTTTTTTTTTTTTTTTATGAACAAGTGATATTAAGATGAAATTTTTAAAGGAAACTTGTTAGTGGTTTATAAAAACGCTACACAAAAGTTCTCGACAAAAATTTCAGATTAAATCACACGAGCTCTGATACCAATTGTTGAAAATACGATAACTGATCTCCACGAATAAGGTTTTTAAGCCTATTACTGTGTGACAGATATGTATTTTATCTATAATATGCGGAATAAATAAGAGTTGCGGAATGCAATGTTCAACATAGACAATAATTGCATTTTTTAGAATTTAAGTTGAAAAATGTTGATAGTATTTCCTATGAATGTGAGTCTATCGTATCTGGTTCTGAAGTTCCTAATACTTCGTATATGCATGGGTTGATCTTTGTGGAAAAACACCTGACTGCTGATAATTTGTTAAAATCACTGCCAAAAGAAATTCCAATTTTGCAGAAACGTATTCCTCAAATTGAAAATAAATCTGAAGTAACCGTTGAGATTGAATCTGAGAATGATTCCGAAAGTGATTCGGATATGGAGGAAGTTGATTGTTCTTCTTTATCCGTATTGAAATCTTCCTCTGCATCCACATCACCCTTCGAAGATATCTCACAATTGTCTTCGGTTGAAAAAGGAAAACCAAAAATTGATTGTGTAAATGAAAAAACTATAATTTCAAAAGAAAACAAGGAAGTTGTTAAAACCAAAATACTATTTTTGATGAATGTGTCTCCTATGAAGATTATCTAAAAGACAGTTCAAAAAGATTCGTCAATGTTGCTTGTGTCTATCCAAAGGTTTCATATTTCAAAAACTCTATTTTTGTAAAATGTGGAGGTGTACTTTTGATTGACAATAATTTGGTAAAACTTGTTGAGGAGGATAATTCCACAGTCAGTGAGGAAGGATTCTTCTCATCCTAAAAAATGATTGAAAACAAAATGAATGAAAACATGGAAGTGAAAATCAATGTGCGAAAACAATATTTGTATGGTCATAACATTTACAATCGTCTTAATTTGTTATGAACAAAACAAAATTCCAGAAAATTATCTTCTGAACGATAAAAACAAAAATCATATTTACACTTGTTGAAAATACGATAACTGATCTCCACGAATAAGGTTTTTAAGCCTATTACTGTGTGACAGATATGTATTTTATCTATAATATGCGGAATAAATAAGAGTTGCGGAATAAAATAAAGCGGTAAATCTAAACTAGACAGTATTTAAATAGACAGAAAGCGGTAAATAAAGTAAAAGTTAGAAGTTAGAGGTTAGATGTAATAAACGCCATTATCAACGATAACGTGTTTTTACAATAAATAAAAAGGTTAGAAGTTAGAAGTTAGAAGTTAGAAATTAGATGTTAGATGTAATAAACGCCATTATCAACGATAACGTGTTTTTACAATAAATAAAAAGGTTAGAAGTTAGAAGTTAGATGTCTCGGTTAAATACAGTCCACATGTGTTTTTGTTGTCGAGGTTCAATTCGGATGTATTGGATATTTGGTACAATTGATTTATAAAAGTTTAAATAAATCAATAATGACACAGATAATTTTAAAAGAACTTATCGATAGCTGCGGAAGATAGCGTTTTTCTTGATGTGTCGATTTCTTGTTCTTCGCGGTAGGATGAGGTTTTGGTGATTTTTTGGTGTCGGGTAGAGGTTGTTTTGAGGTTTGAAGTTTGGTGTCGGGTAGAGGTTGTTTAGCGGTTTGAAGTTTGGTGTCGGGTGGAGGTTTTGTTTCTGGCGGTTTTGCAGTTTGATCCTCGTTGCCAAATGCAGAAATTTCAGAGTTTTGAGCTGTTTGGTCGTGGGTATGCTTGAGGTTTATGAGTATATGTTGTGTAGTGTGTTGAAAATCAGCAAGAGGAAGCTTGAATTTATAGTCTGTTCCAGACGAGATCGGGTAGCGATCCTCTATAGGATCGGGTCGCGATCTTGAGTGGTGCTCGCTTTTGTGCTGGCCACTACCCGACTCGGTGGAGTGTGGTAGGTGGGTCGGGTCGCGATGAGGAAGGTGATCGGGTCGCGATCCGTCGGGTCGCGATTGGTAAAGAGATCGGGTCGCGATCTCGTCGGGTTGCCATCGGCTCGCGATCTTTTGGTCAGCACTATGTCACTCGTTTGTCATCAGATCGGGTCGCGATCCGGGTTGAGATCGGGTCGCGATCTGAGCTGTTTCTGCCTTTTTCTTCTTTTGTTTTGTTTTTCTTCACGTTGCGACACATGTGCTGTCGGGTCGCGATTGCTGTAGCTGGGTGACATTTTTGCTCTTTGGTATATAGCGTCATTTTCTCAGGTTTGGTTGATCTCGGTTTGGTTGATCTCGAATTTATGCAACCTGAAATAAACTGATAATATTTGTTAAAAAACATTTCGACTTATTTCAGTGATGGTCACATAAAAACATTATTCAACAACACTAACAGAAATTACAAACAAATTCAAGTTATGGATAAACCTATAACTCTGAATATGGATGTTTTTCAGTTAATGGAGTCAAATGAAAGTGTACCTCTTGCATAATCTTTTGAAAATGAAGTTGTAAAACCTAAGATAATCATTTCCAAACCTTCGTTACAATATCCAAAATTTTGAAAAATCCTCAATTTCAAAACTTCGCATCAACTTCCAAAACGAAACCAACTGTTGTAATTTCAAAACCAACTCAAAAACCAACTGTTGTAATTTCAAAACCAACTCCAAAACCAACGGTTGTGAATTTAAAAGCAAAACAAACACCGAATCTTGTGAAAAGAAAAACACCCTTCGTACCAAAAAAATTTGCTGATACGAAGGCTTCCACCTCTGGAACAAAATCCATTGATACGAAGGATTTAAATGCTAAAACAAATCAATTTTCCAAACCTTCCTTCATACCATCTAAACCAAACTTCCCAAATCCCAAGTATCAAAAACCTTCCAAAGAAAACTTTTTCAAAAGGAAATAATTTGATAGACACATTTCACGTTTGGCTAGACAAAAATTTGAATTTGTTCAAAGATAAGAATCTATCATTAAATGATTTCAAGCTTGCATACGAAGAATACTTGTGTACTTCCACATTATGTAGCTCATTATCAAGAAAATCAACAATTGAAAAATCAAAACCAAATTGGAAAAGAAATGACTTGAAAGAAAATTTAACTGCAAAATCAAAATCTTTAAAGCCATTAAATTCTTCAAAAACATCCAAAACCAAGAAAACTTCAAAATCAAAATCATCCAAACAAATTTGGGTTCTGAAGGTTTCCAACATTTCAACTTCTTCGGACTCATCAATTCTTACAAAAAGCTCTTCGGATTCATTTTCTGGTTCATCTTGCTGTTCACATGAAAATTCTGAGAATATGATAAACCTCACAGCAAATGAAATAACCGAAGATGCTGTTGAAAAATGGATTCAAGAATCCTTCGGTTACCCTGAGGACCCAAGATTCATCGGGTACCAACTTCTTATTGATTTATTGCAGATCACGTCAAATGTGTTGGATATTGAAATGTTTGACAAATGAGTTAAATTTTGTCCAAGTGGAATTTTAGGGTTTCCAGATTTTTAACCCACCACTATAAGTAGTTTTTATCTTTTTACTTTTTCAATGAGCCTCTTTTTATTCTCTAGTTTTAGAAAGAATATTTGTAGAGAGAGAAACTTAAGAGTGTTCATCTTTTTTTCTTGTAAGATCTGATTTTTAATCTTTGAATACAAAACTTATGAGATTTCAGTCCATTGTTTGAGTGATTCAATACTGTTCTTCATTTCCGCATTGCCATTTCATATATTGTTCGTTTTTGGGATCCAACATTTGGTATCAGAGCTTGTTCTTGAAGATTTAAGTGTTCTTTCAAGATCTAAAGATCAGAAATGGCTATTTTTCGTATTTGAATCTATTCTCAACTATCTGGTGTAAGTTTTCTGATTATTCATTGATTTTATACACAAATATTGTTAGATCTAATCAGATCCAAGAAGTTTTGAAGAAACTTTGGGAAGAAGTTACCCAAATCTACAATCTCTCACATCAGATCTATACTCTCTCACATCAGATCTACACTCTATCTCTTTGAAATCCGAATTTTATTGAAGTACAAACCCTAGATCTGAGTTTTCTCAACTTACAATGTCTATATATTATTTCAAGGAGAAATGGTTTGTAAATTATGGTAACACTCCATTTAGCTCTTTTGAAATATGTAAGTTCTGTAAAAAGGGTGAGGTTAATGCTTTTACTGATGTAAAATGTGCTGGTGATATAAAATGGCATCATATTCAAGATGATGAGATATTGGTAGAGCAACTTCGATTATATGAAGAAGAAAAGATAAAGAAACAAAAGGAAGAAGAAGAAATTAGCAAGAACATGATTCCAAATACAAGTGAATCATCATATGTTCTTGATACAGAAGAAATTTCCCAAACCAAAATGACAAAAATATCATCACCAGAAGAAAAAGGGAAAAACGTTTTTGAAGATCCATGTTGCTTGAAACTTGATCATGTTATTCCTGAAACAAGAGAAGATGTTGTTAAGGTTCTCCATGTTGGTGAAAGCTCAAAAAGAAAACAATCAGACACTTCATCAAGATCAAGTAATTCGTTTGAAGGGATGAAGCCCTACAGAAAACCAGTGATTCATGAAGAAAGAAGGTACAAAAATCGAAATTTATGGGTACCTAGAAGTTATGAGAACCAAAACAGACAATATTTTGCATCTTCATGGACTGGAAATTCGTATTACAAACCAAGTTACAAGAACTTCAAGAAGAAAGATAAGCCTAAGAAGATTTGGGTTCCAAAGCAAAAATCTCCTGAACCTGAAACAAAACCAAGTTCAAAAGTTAAAAGAATGAATTATGAAAAGTTTGCTCAAAGAAATTATCTTAAGAAGAAGAATTGTCAACCATCTCCTTTTTGGTTGAATGATTTGATGAATGTGCTTAGCATGTTTTGCAGAAGTTCAAAAACTCCAGTGATCAAGATAATTTGTGAAGATAATCTTGTTTGGAGTAATCATATTTTTGATGGTGTTTATCAATTTGGGAAGAAGAAGAATTTTTCTAATGGTCAAAAAGTTCACAGGAGCAATTCACCCACTTTCAAACAAGTGTGCGTTCCTAAAATATCATGTTAAATATGAAGATGTGAAGAGAGACAAAGCTTTAAAGTCATATATCATTCTCTCAAAAGAAAAGGGTATCATCGGAAAAGATAAAAGACAGATTTAATGCATTTTTGGTGATGAAAACATAACCGTAAGTTACAAATTTTCATTAATTCATTTCTTTAAATGTTTGATTATGGTTTTAAAGTTGTCAAAAAGAAGATGGAGACGTTAGACTTTCAAGGTTACACATGACAGCCTCTTTTAATTCAAATGAAAAGTTATTGCTTCAAAAGAGTATGGCTGTCAAGTTTTCAAAGCAACACGTGTCACTTTCCTGGTGCTTCTTAAGAAGGGCTCGTATGGTTGCCATGTTTGTTGAGTACCGAGAATTAAAGAAATATTATTTTTCAAAGGTTGAATGGTGTCCTCTGCAAGACAGCATGCGCTGCCATCTTGTAATGTCACTGTCACTACTCCATGTGTTACCGAGAATTGGCTGCAATTCGTACAAGGATATCTTTTTTGAAAAGATGTTGTCACAGTAGCTGATGGACAAATTAGCATGGTGTACTATTGCGCGTTTGGTAATCTTATTTGCCGGTTATGAGAAACTTGCATGGTCCTTTGGACAAAACTTACCACCGCAAAATTTGTAGATTTGATGGTTCTCAAGTTTTGCTGGACCATTGCAACTTTTTATTTTTGCGGGACTACAAATTTTCAGACACCGCAAATTTTGAGCGATTTACCTTGAGGTTAAAGATTTTAACCAACGGACAAAGATTTTATTTCTTGGTTACAAATCTTAACCCGCAAGATCCTTGGTCTCCCCAGTAAAACCTTGTTCCTATGACCGACAACCGCAATTTTTTTTTTGCGGACCGCAAAATTGCCACTACAAGATCCAAACCTTCATTTTTGCGGACCTGCTCCATTCAAAGGGTTATTTTTGTTGCAACATCCCGCAAATTTTGTGAATTATTGCACCGCAAATTTTTGATAACCCTCGCAGAATTTATGTATTTTTCTGCACCGCAATTTTTACTTTTGAGCGACTTCAAAGTTTTCGCTGAACCCTGCAAAAAATTTCCACCGGTCACCCCCGGAAATTCTTGAACCCGCAATATCTATCGCGACCGCGGAATTTTTGCGACCAGTGGTTTAAGCCTTTTCCCGACAATTAAACGCTTTATCATTTGGACAAATGCTTATCCCCGTTGAAGCTTTCGTTCGATCGGCAAACTTTTTTTACTATTCCACAAAATCTTAGAACCTGCGAACTTTTGCCGATCATCAAACCGCAATTGCTGTCCACGAGCTTCAAAGATTTCATTTTGATGGATACCGTAATTGTTAATTTTTGACACCGCAGTTAACGCTATTATCCTATGGTTATTAGCTTCACACCGCATATATGGATTTTTAGACACTGGATTTTGGGCCTTATACTGAAGATCTGGTGCTCGCCTCAAATAGATTTTTTTCTTTTGAAGATCCTACGCAACTATTTAGGGGAGTTCGGTGTTTAAAAATCAACAAAATTTAACGTGTTCATCAGTCTAAACATTTAGGGGAGTAATGTTGGATATTGAAATGTTTGACAAATGAGTTAAATTTTGTCCAAGTGGAATTTTAGGGTTTCCAGATTTTTAACCCACCACTATAAGTAGTTTTTATCTTTTTACTTTTTCAATGAGCCTCTTTTTATTCTCTAGTTTTAGAAAGAATATTTGTAGAGAGAGAAACTTAAGAGTGTTCATCTTTTTTTCTTGTAAGATCTGATTTTTAATCTTTGAATACAAAACTTATGAGATTTCAGTCCATTGTTTGAGTGATTCAATACTGTTCTTCATTTCCGCATTGCCATTTCATATATTGTTCGTTTTTGGGATCCAACAAAATGAGCTGTATGATTCTAAATGGTACATGGATAGTGGCTGCTCAAGACACATGACTGGAAGAAAGGAGTCTCTCAGGGATTATAGAACTTTGGATGATGCAAGAAATGTTCGTTTTGGTAACAACGATACTTGTCTGATTCGTGGGTACGGAAAAATTACGAATGGGCAACTCACAATAAACAGAGTGGCATTCGTTGAAGGATTAAAGCGTAATCTAGTGAGTATTTCCTAATTGGTTGTTGGAACTGGAAATGCTGTAACATTCAACAATCAAGGAAGTCTCATTACGAAGGAAGCTATGAAGGAGGTACTGCTAAAGTCAGAAAGAAAGGGATCAATGTTTCCCTTAAATCTAAAGCCAGTAACTGGTGGGCCTTCGTTGTGTCTTTTGTCCAAGGCAAACTCATATATTAGTTGGTTATGGCACCGATGGCTTACAGACGTGAACTTCAAGGATATTAACAAGTTAGTGGCAATGGATTTGGTTCGTGGTATGCCTGCTCTTAAATTTGATAATGACTCACTTTGTTCAGCTTGTGAACATGGCAAACAAACAAAACAAAGGCATCCAACTGTGATTAATCCAAAAATCACCGAACCTCTTTCACTTTTTTATATTGATCTTTGTGGACCATCCGCAGTGGAGTCAATTGGAAAGAAGAAGTACATTCTGGTGATCGTGGATGACTACTCAAGGTTCATATGGGTTTTATTCTTAAGGAACAAATCAGATGTAGCTGAGGAAATCGTCAACTTCATCAAGAACATGGAAGTAATACTTAACAAAACAGTCCGAACTGTGTACAGTGACAATGGTTCGGAGTTCAAAAACCAAACTCTTGATGGGTTTCTGAAGAAGAAGGGGATTATTCATAATTTCTCTACACCATACACTCCTCAACAAAATGGTGTTGTTAAACGACGTAATCGATCCTTATGTGAAGCAGCTAGAACAATGCTAAATTTTGCAAATTTGCTCATGTACTTCTGTGTCGAAACCATTTCTACTGCATGCTTTACTCAGAATAGATCCTACATCCACAAGAGATTTCATATCACACCTTACGAAGTAATCAACCGAAGAAAACCAACTGTCAAATTTCTTCATATCTTCAGTTGTAGGTGTTTTATACCGAACATGGAAGATCATTTGACAAAATTCAATGACAAATCTGATGAGGGAGATTCCTTGGATATTCATAAAATCCAAAAGCATATATGGTCATGAACAAGAGGACACGCAAGATTGAAGAAATCTTCAACCTCTTGTTTGATGACTACTATATCAAGAAATCCTTACATCCCTTCCCAATGTCATTTATCTTTCATAAACCTGTTGTTGATGCACTGCTAATAATGACTTGAAGAAGACTTTAAACTTCTTTTTGATCCACCTGTGAAAGCTGTGGACTACAAAGCCAAAGCATTAGAAAACAATGTGTCTGAACTTTCCAAGCTCACAGATGGTCCCGAAGACTCACCTACAAGCAGTGTTCAAAGACCCTATTCGATTGACGGGGAGCCTTCAAATAGATCCACAGGGCAATCTGGGTTCGAGGGGAAGCACAACAATCCAAGTCTCAACTACCCTATGCATTAAATTTGACATATCATGTCCCTATACCCTTCAGTCCAGGGGGAGCCAGAAGCAACAACTCAAAATGCTTCGGATCATGGAAGAATAATCTCTCAACTTGCTGTTGTCGAGGGGGAGCAAATTCTTAACTCTTCTTCTACTTCTTCAAACACAAAATCTCCAAAAACAAATGTCACAAACCTAAATAACGAAGAACAATTCATTGTGATGATTTTCCATCCACTTCGGAATATCCTTCGGACACTGGGGAAATCAATGCCGAAGGACCACCTGAATTTGATCCAAAATTTCCACCTTTTGAAAAGTGGACGAAAAATCATCCCCAATCACTTGTCATGGGTAACGTTGGTCACACCCTCAAACCGTATTGGCGGAACAGTTCGAGGGTGGATGACTTCATGAACACTATCATAACAGAGTTGATTAATAGTGATTCCAAGCAAGCAACCATGATTAAGTAATTGCAAATGTTACATCGTTTAAAAGTTTCATGTTTCAAATACAATTACAATGATATCAAAATAAACAAAAATGACGTCATAACGTCCCTTCGAATAGCGCTGGAGGATTACTTTATCAATTTCCTGAGAATACAAGTAATTTGAAAAGTGTCAACAATTAAGTTGGTGAGTTCATAAGATTTTTGCGTAAGAAATGTCCTTTGTTTGTAAGCGATAGTGTTGAAAACTAAGAAAATCCAATATTTTCTTATAAAAATGTCCAAGTCTTTAAATCCCAAAGACTAAAATGTAATATGTAAACTGTAGTGTAACTTTCTTTGAAATGTGTGTTTCCACGTAAACAATTTATAAAAATATTAAGTTGATTATTTTCCCCATGTGAGATACCACATAACCATACTGTGACTAGTTGGCCTGCTGCGACGTTCTTCAGGCGTCGAAATGTTAGACATTTGGACACCTCAGACCTGCCGGTCTAGTTGTAGCTAGCAGCTCAGGTGCGGGGTTGTCAAGCCCGTATAGATCTATACTCAAATATCGCGCTCTCTTACCGAGACTGGTTATAAAATTCAGGACTTATAGTAGGTACTTATAAAAGTACTGTGAAGATTCATCTCACAAAATGTATGTATTCCAAATCAACTTGTTTACATAAGATTTGTGTGTAAAAACTCTTGTAATCGTCCGTTATCATTTTTCCATGATAATATAGAAATGTTTAATAATTATATAATTTTATATAATTATTTTTGTCGTAATAACCTTATGTTTATAAACTATTCCAATAATAGTCTATTTTTAGTGTTTCGTCGTAATAATCATATTTTGCGAATAATAACGAATTAACTTATTCAAATGATTATAAATATCATCTTTTAAGTTATTTCTCACAAAAATGGTGTAATAACTTGGTTATAACCATTTTTGCTAGAAAATGATATTTCCTGGTTACAAAAACGTAGTTTTTATTAGTTTTCGTTTTCGTGACTTTTATATAAAAAAATCTAGTGTTTTACACACTTTATTTATAATCTTGTAATTTTTCACACAAACATAACATGTCATAATATTTATAACCATGGATCTAACCATTTCTCATGTCAAGATCATTGATACACAACTTCTAGTTTTCATATTTATAACATTTTTATCCAAGATCTAGCATTTTTACACATTTTATTTATAGTTTGGGAACTTTTACACCAACATTATATATCATTATGATCATCATACATAGAACTATTCATATATCATATCAAGAACATTTTTACACAACAACTAGTTTTATGAACTTGTGTAAATCATCATTTTTAGCATTTAAACACATGTAACTTGTATAAAACAACATTTATAGCATTTAAACTTGTATTCTCCCCCAAAAATGTTTGAAATGATGAAAATGAGGGATATGAACTCACCCTTGTAGCGTGCTTGGTTTAAAAACTAGGTATTCCTTGGAAGATCGGTGGTAAGAATGAAGATCCAAGCCTTGGAGATCGGAGGACCCTTGGACAATGCTATTACCCAATGGTTTTTCATAGATGTTAGTGTGTGTAAATGGTGTAAAACTTGTGTAATATAGATTAAAATCATAAGGTGAAGGTGTCTTACCACTTGGAATTGCAAAAGCACTTGGAAATGAAGATGTATGATGGTGTTGGATGGTGGCGGATTGGAAAAGAGGAAGAGAGGGAGAGAGCCGAGAGGAAGAGAGGGAGAGGAGAAGAGAGAGTGTGGTTTGGTTCAAATGAGATGGCTAGCTTCTCTTTGGTAGATTTGGTTTGTGATTTTCCTATTATAAAATTCTTAGGCTTTTAGTATCCTAGATATCGTGAATAGTGACGACCAAGATTATGTTGGGGACACCTTGCTTCAGCCGATGGGGGTAGGGGTAGGGGGTGGGGTGGGTTAGTTTTTATAAAAATAGCAATATACTTATAAAATAGGTGATTTTTATAAAATCGTAAGACGTTTTAGTAAAATTTTATGCGTTTTTGGCGAAACGAAGTTCTAAATAATTATTTTGTATACACAACATGGTCAAACATTTATTTGATTGAATTATAACTCATTGGATGTCGAAATACACGTTTAAGCGCAGTATTCTTCCGATTTCGTGATTTTTGGCATTTTACCGGAAATCGAATTGGGCTTTGAAATTAAATACTAGATATTATTACGTTCCATATTATATGAATTGTTATTTCATATTTTTTGGTTAAGGCACCATATTTTGTATTTTGAGTCCAAACCCTGTGTACATTTATCCGCTCACAGCGATTTAATGGTTGTAACTTTCACGTACGAACTCCGTTTTCGACGTTCTATATATTCACAGGTTCGAATTTACAAGTAGATCGTTTTATGAATATTATTATTCTCAAAATAATAATTGTACGATTATCGAATTTCTACGGTACAGTAATTTATTATCCGTATTTTCGATGTTTACTCGATAATTGTTTCGAATTAGCATACGTAGTATTATAGTATTTGATAATTCATAGCAAAAGTTATGGAAAATAACTTTTCAACACATGGATTAACGTACGCTTCATTTGACTACAGTTGACTTTTGTTGACCAAAATTTACAATTGTCACATCATCTACCCGTTAGAAAGAATTTCGTCCCGAAATTTAGCTCTTGAGTAGATTCTCAAGGGTTTGGGAAGAGATGTGGATACTTTTGTTTCATTTGGTCTTCACGCTCCCAAGTAAATTCTGGTCCACGCTTAGCGCTCCAGCGGACTTTCACTATTGGTATGCGGCTTTGTTTCGTTCTCTTGACTTCTCTGTCCATGATCTCCACGGGTTCTTCCACGAAATGAAGGTTCTCGTTCACCTCGATCTCGTCGAGTGGAATGACAAGGGTTTCATCGGACAAGCATTTCTTTAAGTTGGATACGTGAAAGGTGGGATAGACATTGCTGAGCTCCTGCGGTAGTTGAAGTTTGTAGGCTACTGGGCCGATCCTTGCAAGGATCTCGAAAGGCCCAATGTATGTATCTGGGGTTCAGCTTCCCACGCTTTCCAAAGCGTATCATTCCTTTCCATGGCGTATCATTCCTTTCCATGGTGAGACCTTCAACAACACTCGGTCACCAACCTGGAACTCCAAAGGTTTGCGTCGTTTATATACATAGCTCTTTTACTGGTCACGAGATGCTTTCAATCGTTCACGGATCTGAACGATTTTCTCCGTTGTCTCTCGTATGATCTTTAGACCGGTGAGAGTGCTGTTAGGTACTTGACCTCTGGCCAGTTGGGTATCACCCACTTCAGCCCAGCACAGAGGGGATCTGCACTTGCGTCCATATAAAGCTTCAAATGGGGCAACTTTGATGCTAGTGTGGTAGCTGTTGTTATATGAAAACTCAATGAGTGGTAAGTGGGTGTCCCACGTCTTACCAAAGTCTATCACACAAGCTCTCAACATATCTTCCAACGTTTGAATGGTTCTTTCACTTTGCCCGTCTGTCTGTGGATGGTACGCTGTACTCATGTCGAGTCTGGTTCCCAAAGCTTTTTGCAATGATTGCCAAGATCATGAAGAGAATCGACTATCTCTATCTGAGATAATTGAAATCGGTGCACCGTGCAGTCGTACAATTTCTTTGATGTACGTCCTTGTAAGTTTCTCCATCTTATCAGTCTCCTTGATTGGCAGGAAGTGAGCGGATTTGGTTAACCTATCGACGATTACCCATATGGTGTCTAACCCACCAGTTGTCTTGGGTAATTTGGTTATGAAGTCCATAGTTATCCGCTCCCACTTCCACTCGGGTATTTCTGGTTGTTGTAGTAAACCCGAGGGCCTTTGGTATTCTACTTTAACCTTGGCGCAAGTCATGCACTTGCCCACGTAAGTAGCAATTTCTGCCTTCATGTTTGGCCACCAATACAGTTTCTTGAGGTCCAGGTACATCTTGTCGGACCCAGGATGAACGGAGTATCTAGTCTTGTGAGCCTCATTCATGATAATGTCTATGTATCTGCCGAATCTCGGGGTCCAAATTCGGTTTATGAGGTAACGAGCTCCGTCTTCCTTAACTTCGAGGTTTTTATCCATCCCTCGCAAGGCTTCATTCGCGACATTCTCAGGTTTTAAGGCTTCTAGCTGCGCCTCCTTGATCTGGGTTAGGGACTTTACTCGGCGGCCCGAGTACTCTTTCCGACTAAGGGCATCTGCCACTATGTTCGCCTTTCCTGGGTGATAACGAATTTCGCATTCGTAATCACTTAGCAGCTCTACCCATTATCGTTGTCTCATGTTGAGTTCTTTTTGGTTGAGGATATGCTGGAGACTCTTATGGTCGGTGAAGACCGTACACTTAGTGCTGTATAGGTAGTGTCTCCAGATCTTCAATGCGAATACTAACGCCCCCAACTCGAGGTCATGTGTAGTGTAGTTGACCTCGTGAGTTTTAAGTTGTCTTGAAGCGTAGGCGATGACTCTTCCTCTTTGCATGAGTACGCAGCCCAGACCCTGGTTCGATGTATCACAATAGACCACAAAGTCTTCTGTTCCTTCTGGAAGGGACAGAATAGGAGCGCTGCACAAAGCTTTCTTTAAGGTCTGGAAGACAGCGTCTTGTTTATCTTCCCACTTGAATGTTACACCCTTCTGTGTCAGGGCAGTAAGTGGCTTCGCAATTTTGGAGAAATTCTGTATGAATCTTCGGTAATAGCCAGCAAGGCCCAAAAACTGGCGAATTTCTGTCGGAGTTCTTGGTGCTTCCCAGTTTTCGATAGCTTTGATTTTGGAGGGATCCACATGTATCCCTTCCTTGCTGACTACGTGGCCTAGGAAGTCCACCTTTCGAATCCAAAATTCGCATTTCGAAAATTTCGCATACAGCTTCTCTGCTCTTAATGTCTCCAAAACTTGTCGTAGGTGTTGACCATGTTCCTCCTTACTTCGTGAATAGATAAGTATGTCGTCGATAAACACTATCACGAATTTATCTAGGTAAGGTCGGCATACGCGGTTCATCAGATCCATAAACACTGCGGGCGCATTAGTCAATCCGAAGGGCATCACAACGAATTCATAATGGCCGTAGCGAGTTCTGAATGCCGTCTTAGGAACGTCTTCTTCTTGGACTCTGAGTTGGTGATACCCCGACCTTAGATCGATTTTTGAGAAGTAACTCGATCCTTGGAGTTGGTCGAAAAGGTCGTCGATTCGGGGTAACGGATACCGATTCTTGATAGTGAGCTTGTTCAACTCTCGATAGTCAATACACATACGGAATGACCCATCCTTCTTCTTCACGAACAAGACCGGCGCTCCCCAAGGTGAGAAGCGCGGCCTGATGAACCCTTTACTTAGCAGTTCATTTAGTTGGCTGGATAATTCTTGCATTTCTGCCGGGGCTAATCGGTATGGCGCTTTTGCTACTGGGGTGGCTCCAGGGATCAAATCGATTCTGAACTCGACTTTTCGTGCAGGTGGTACTCCTGGGAGGTCTTCTGGGAACACGTCAAAAAAGTCGCAGACTTCAGGGATCTCTTTGATGCTCTTTACTTGTTTCTTCTTGTCAACAACGTGGGCTAGGAAGGCATGGTATCTTTTCTGTAGGTACTTTCGGGCTTTGATGCAAGACACGATTCGGAGGCTGGTACTGGGTTTATCACCGTAGATAACAAGGGTCTTGTCATCCGGCAGATGAAGTCGGATCCCTCGTTCGTAACACATGATGTCGGCATGATGGGGGATTAGCCAATCCATACCAACAATCACGTCAAAGCTTCCTATTCTAACAGGCATTAAGTCGATTTGAAAGGAGTGATCGTCCAGAGTAAGTGTACAGCCTATGTATATGTTGTTTGTGCTTTCTGTTTTGCCATTTGCCATTTCTACCGTAAATGTTTCATTGAGTGGTTGAGGTATTTGTTTTAGTAAGTTTTTAAACTCGTGGCTTACGAAGCTCCTCTCCGCACCACTATCGAATAGAACATAAGCATATGAATTATTGACGAGGAACGTACACGTAACCACGGTGGGATCCTCCACCGCTTCCGCGCGTCCCATGGCTAGGACTCTTCCATTTCTCCCAACGTTCTTTGTCTTCGGGCAATCACGCTTAAAATGCCCCGTCTCACCACAACCATAGCAAGCTTGACTCACCCCAACATTAGAGGCTTGGGTGGTTTGTGGAACTGGCGCCTTGCAGAAACGGGCGGTATGACCCTTTTTGTTACAGTTCGAGCAGTGCATTTCTCTACAGGCTCCGGTATGGTGGAAATTACACTTGTTTCACTTGGGTAGTGTCCGATTATACTGCTTGGTTGCTGTTGGGGTAGTCGGGACAGTAGCTGCACGGACTGCCACAATCTGTTGTCTCTTGGCACCTTCTTGGTTAGGTTGACCCCACCCCCTGTTCCAGGGTTTCCTTTTGTGGTCTTTCTCCTTTGGTTGATCAGCTTTAGGGGTCATGGTGCCCTGGCGAACCCCATGGTCGACTAATTGTTGGGCCAGTCGTTTGGCACTGTCGAAGGTGGCGGGGCTTGCCGCTTCTACGTTCCTCTGGATCTGAGGAGACAGCCCCCAGATATAGCGTTCCACCTTCACAGATTATGGCGTAACCATAGCAGGGCAGAGGGTTGCCAAGTCGTTGAATCGGTTCGTGTAGGCAGTCAGATCTGAACCTTTCATGGTAAGGTTCCACAACTCCTGTTCTAGTTTTTGGATCTCCCCTCTGGGACAGTACTCTTTCATCAGCATGGTCTTCAGTTCCTCCCAACTCTTCGAGTTGGCCACAGGGAGTGTCAGAGCCTTAACATGACCCTTCCACCAGGACATGGCCGTCTCAGCAAAGGTACAAGCGGCGAATTTGACGTTAAATTCTTCGGGGCATGCAGAGATATCAAAGATTGATTCAGTCTTCTCAATCCATCTCGTGAGAGCAAGGACACCACCAGTACCATGGAAAGCCACAGGTTTGCAATTTGCGAAGTCCTTGTACGTACATACTCGCAATTGGTTTGATGTTTTCTCCATTTGTGGAGTCGTTGGTGCCATTTCTGCTTCGTTTCCATTTGTCTCATTCGAGTTTATCTGAGCGATAGCAGCTGCTACCGCAGCAGTAACAGCGGCTTGGAAAGTAGCTGAGTCCATCATGGGTGGCTCGGGAGTTGCGATCGGTGCGCGCGTAGCGTTTCTTCGACGGGGTGGCATATTTTTGCCACAAGGATTCAAGATTTGACGTCGGTTAGTTTCTGTAAGGATTATTATAAGTATGTTGTCATTAGGATACGGCGATTATATCTTAAGTTTATCTCTGTCTTTTTCTCTTCGTAAGTTGTAACCATAATTCAGTATCAAACATACATAACAAACACTTGTACAACGTTTCATAAATAAGATACGTCATCATATTAATAATATTTTGTAGCGTTACATGCATTTGAGATAGGAAAATTTTGACCTTCGCAGAGGACTACATCGCAACAATAAACGGACGGCGTAACGACCCACAAAGAGTGTAATCACTTAATTGTAGGGTCGCGCCTACATACAAGAGCGAGTAGCGTATAACGTCTGCTCGTAAAATCCTAGTCTATAACAAAATTTGAGTAGTACAAGTACTGTAACACCCGGCTTTTAAAACAAAAACACCCCTGAAAATTTTTCATTTAAAACAAAGGTTTCAATACGTAAAACCATAACAAAAGGGGTATATCTTATTAAAAACGGGTACAAGTGTATCAAGGAGAGTATAAAATATCATAATCTCCTTTGAAGCCGGGCTGCTACTGACAGCATCTATAAGTCCCACTCCTTTAGTCACGGACTCTATCTTTTCCTTTATGAGGAACATGCTAACCTGCAGGGACATTTAACAAATAACATGAGCTATAAAGCTCAGTGAGTAATCATATCTGCAAATAACATGTATAAGAAATACATTCATATATAATACTCTATATATGATAAGTCTTTTTCTACTCATCTTTTCGATATCAAGTCCCATTTTATAGCCACTTCCGGCTAACCGTATATCTCTATCTGGATATCAGATCCAAACTCCTAGCCATACTGGCTGACCATATATCTCTTAGGATTTCACATCCTACTGCATAGCCTTACAGGCTGAACCATCATAACATATGATTATCAAATCACGTCAGTTATTTGCACATTTAATCATATCTAACCATTTCTGTCCCATGTTTCTTAGTCACAATTGGCTGCACCATATTTCCTGGCTATATAAGCCGCACCAGTTGGATTTAATCATCCAATATCATAGCCATATAGGCCGCACCAGTTGGGTATAACATTTTATTTCATAATCATTTATGGCTCACGAGTTTGCCCTGCTTTTGCCTAGACTCACGGCTCCGTTCTTGTCATTTCATTGACTCACGGCTTACCCGGTATTGTCTTTTTACTGACTCACAGCTCCGTTCTTGTCATTTCATTGACTCACGGCTTATCAGGTATTGTCTTTTTACTTTTATTATTGACTCACAGCTCCGTTCTTGTCTTTCACAGACTCACGGCTTATCTGGTATTGTCGTATTAATGACTCACAGCTCCGTTCTTGTCTATCGCAGACTCATCTCACGATTTTTATGCTACAAATTCCCATTTTCTCATATTAATTGCTTAATACCCTACTTAATCGGTAGGGGTTTGTTCCAGGACCAAAACCCTTCATTTACTTCAAGTTTTAAACAATGGAATTGGTAATTCCAATCCATTTCTAGAAATTCCCGTTTTTGCATTTTTAATCCAAAAACCGAAATTATCAAAGATTAATCACTTCTACTTATTTATTTCAACAAATATAACATTTGGAATTCATTATAACCCATTAGAATCAAGTTGATCATAAAAACTTGTATTCTAGGGTTCTTGAGCAAAGTTCCAAATTTTCACTAACAGCAACATACTTTCTATTTGATATGTGTTCTTTTTCATAATAGACAAGTTTCAACTTAGAAACCATATAGATATCATGGATCATAACTGAATTTACAGTTTTCAGTCATCCATGTAAAAACCCAACAAGAACACTTCAAGAACTTGTTTAGAAATCAACTACTAACCTTGTTTAACTTAGGAATCACCAAATTCCAAACACTTGCTCCAAATTCATGCTTCAGTTCTTGAAACTTTTCCAGAATCATGCTCTCAAAATCCTTCCCGAACACTCTCAAATGTTCAGCCATAAATGGAGAGTCAACTCTCCTATTTATACCTCCAAACTTTACAAATTTAGTCCCTAAGTTCATTTTCTTGAACTTATGGCACTTTTCTCACATTTTATTACAATAAAACTTTCATTCTTTATACTTTTGCCACAAGGAAACAATGTTTTTACATGATTGGTCCTTTACATGGTCAAATGACCAAATTACCCTTGTAAGGTAAAATGACCAATTTACCCTTTTATTATATTTACATATAAAGAGTATCTTGGTGTTACAAATTCTCCCCTCCTTCAAAAGATTCTGTCCTCGGAATCAAACAAAGAGTTAGGGGTATTTCTATCTCATTACAATTTCGGTCTCCCATATCATATGGAAACCTCTATGATATCGCCTAAGCACTTAACCATACTAGTCTTTTTATTTCATAGCTATCCCGTTTTCCATCTAACATTTCTCTGGTTGTCCCGGGTACCTTAACTACTTATCTACCTTCATTTCAACATGAGGTATTCATTGGAATTTATCAATACATGTTTTCTGCAAATAAAACACATGGAAAACATTATATATATCTTGAAGTTCATCAAGATACCTCAATCACTTCACCACAATTCTTACTATTTGGGATATACGGAAAGTTCCAATAAATGAGGATTCAACTTTCCTTTCTGTCCCAAAACCGATCTTAATCTTTCCAAAGGACATTTTGAGTACCACCATCTTTCCTCACTTGAAATTTTAACGGTTTTTACTCAGTGATCCACATACCACTTTTGCTAATTATTAGCCATCTCCAAATTTCTCGTATTTATCAACTCTTCTCTTTAATTTGTACCACAATCTAGGATCTAGTCAACGGCTTTTCACAGTTTCAATCTAACAAATCGGAGTATGACACGGTACTCCGTACAACATTTCATACGAGACATTAGAATACTAGTATGCAAACTGTTATTTCTTACAAATTCTACCAAAGATAGACGATCTTCTCATCTTCCACTAAGGTCTGTTATGCAAATTTCAAGCATATCTTCTAGAGTCTGCATCATTATCTCGCCTCGTCCATCAATATATGGTACCTTTGAATTAATTATTCCTGGTAATTATACTAAAACCAAAGAATAAATATACTATTTCGACCCAATACAATCAACACCGATAACCCATGTCAACAAGTTACTATATCTATATAACTTTTTGCTATTTTTGATGTTCATTGTCTCACTAGTCGGTGTAAATTTGCGCTGATTCCATCAATCAGTCAACTATTACCCATGTGGTATCATCTCCATGCGGTAGGCAAGGAGGCTTCATTATAAAATCTATAATAATATCGTCCCATTTCTTCCCTGGGACCCACAACGGCTAAATTTTCTCCGTATGCTTTCGATGATTTGACTTTACCTGCAACATGTCAAACACTTTTCTTCACATATTTTGCTTCATTCGCGGCCACTAATACATAGGTTTCATCATCCTATACCGTTTGGCACTGCCCCAGATTTATTGCATATCTACTACAATATGCATCTTTTAAGGACAAATTTCATATCTCGCTTCGATTTGGAACCCACATACACAACCACCAAGGGTTTTCAATCGCCGTGAGTTTTTAACTAGCTTCTTCCAATATCCAATCATTCATTCTCTTTTCACGTTTTCAGACTTACGCACTTCTTCTTGTGCTACCCGAATCAATTCAGGTAATCGATTCGCCATACTCATACACGTGTATGTAACCTTCAAAGGATATTTTCTTTTCAATTCAAGGCATCTATAGTCACATCCGCGTTTCTTAGATGGTACAAGATTTCATAACCGAAATCTCTTAGTAACCCATCTATCTTTGCTATCTCATATTTAGCTTCTTTTTTATCAATTAAGTGTTTCAAACTTTTATGATCCGTGTAAACAGTAAGCTTTACACCATATAAGTAGTGTCTCCAAAGCTTAAATGCCAAGATCATAATTGATACAGCAATGTCATGTACCCAAAGTTAACTCTGGATGCATTTCTGTAATCCAATTTATCTTCTCCGCTTAGCATTAACGCTAACGTCGGAGCTTCACACAAGGTTTATTTCAACCTTTGAAAAGATACTTGTGGTCTTTCTTTCCACTCAAACTTTTCACTTTTCTTGGTCAACTTTAGTCAACTAGACAGCAATCAAGGAGCAGTTTTCCACAACTCTCCTATAGTAACTTGCCAATTTAAGGAAACTACAATTTTCAGTCAGATTCCAAGGCGGTTTCCGTTTTATCACAGCATCATTTCCACTAGATCTACTTTAACATCTTTAGCACTGTTAACATGCCCAAAGAATTGAAACTTCTTTTAGCCAAATTTCACACTTGAAAAACTTCGCATATCACTTTTCTCCATGAAGTAACTCCAATATCTAGTACAAATGTACATCATATTCAGTCTGGTTTCGAGAATATCAGATTCTCGGTAGTCAATGCACATACACATCAACTTGTTTTTCTTCTTTTCAAGCCAGATAGGGCTCCACACGATGACACATTCGGCCATATGAGATCCCAATACAAAATTTCTTCTAATTGCTTTCTCAACTCTGCCCTCTCTGCAGGTGCTAATCGGTACGGAGCCTAAATAACAGTAATGGCTCTCAATACCAGTTTAATCTTAAACTCTTCTCATCAATCTGGCAGAAATTCTGGAAGTTCTTTCGGAAGAAACATCCGAGAATTCATTTTAAGTTTTACACTTCTATCGCCACTTTATTTAGCTTGGCCAATACTGCATATGCCAACTAAAACATCCTTCCTTTACTAACTCTTCTCCGAGTTTAAGCAAAGGAAAGTAACCAGTATCTTCAATAACAGTCATTTACTCTGGATTTCATCCAATTCATTTCTGATTTTAGAACCATAGTGTTCATATTTCTACAATTCATGTTAGCATCATTCATTGCTAACCAATTCATACGCATAATTACTTCCAATTCATTGGTAGTCATCGGCTTCAGATTTATAGGGAAAAATGGTCCCGTAAATCCTAGGCGGACTACCTTCCAGGTGTTCAATATCTCGAATATATTTGCTATCTGCTATAGCTACTTCCAAAATTTCATCCATAATCGTTGATGAAATATTCAGACAAGACATCAAAGTCATCGATACAAAGCATAGCTTCATGGATCAAAGATAACATACACGGGGATTATATTCAAAACATTATATCTGAGACCATATCAGTTTCCTCACGAGCTCCTTCCACAGTCTGCTGGAATGCTCATGGTACCACTGGTCCTTTTCGACCATTCGTTTCTTCTTTCTTTCCTCCCCGTTCTTTCCTGGGTTTATCACCCGTTACTCCCCATTTAGCATGTGAACATTTCGTAGGGAAGTGATCTATAGCTCCGCGCTGGAAACACTTCCGTTCCATCCAACTGGCTCGAGCAATATGCTCCGGTTTTCTACGATTTCCACAATTCAACGTAGAGTCTCAACTCTACAATTTTCTGAGTGCTTTTCCTGCACTTCTTACACCACATCACCTTTTTCGTTTTGGTCCCTTCCTTTTAAGGTTGGACCTAAATCATGTTAACTTCTTCTGAAGCGTCCACTAATATTTTTCTGCATTTCTTGTAGTATCAACTACTTTTCTTTCACCTTGAATATCAGTCAGGGTGAGCAACCAATTTCTTTTTTTCTGACCACATCAGGTACTATTGCTTGTCATGTGGATTTTATACTACTTGTCTCTTTGCCCCTCGTTCAATGGAGCCTTGAGAAAGGGCTGGTGCACCTCTTAAAGCTCCACGCCCCATATTCCCCCCGATAAGACTCACTGCTCATACTTCAAAATTTAATAAACAGTTAGGTTATGTATCATATCATACGTATATACACCTAACTGTACAACATGTCTACTATCCCTCAAGGTTTAAGTCTAGGAATCTACTCTATAGACACCTAGTTCACTTAAACCACGGCTCTGATACCAACTTGTAACACTCGCCTTTTAAAACAAAAACACCCCTGAAAATTTTTCATTTAAAACAAAGGTTTCAATACGTAAAACCATAACAAAAGGGGTATATCTTATTAAAAACGGGTACAAGTGTATCAAGGAGAGTATAAAATACCATAATCTCCTTTGAAGCCGGGCTGCTACTGACAGCATCTATAAGTCCCACTCCTTTAGTCACAGACTCTATCTTTTCCCTTATCAGGATCATGTTAACCTGCAGGGACATTTAACAAATAACATGAGCTATAAAGCTCAGTGAGTAATCATATCTGCAAATAACATGTATAAGAAATACATTCATATATAATACTCTATATATGATAAGTCTTTTTCTACTCATCTTTTCGATATCAAGTCCCATTTTATAGCCCCTTCCGGCTAACCGTATATCTCTATCTGTATATCAGATCCAAACTCCTAGCCATATTGGCTGACCATATATCTCTTAGGATTTCACATCCTACTGCATAGCCTTACAGGCTGAACCATCATAACATATGATTATCAAATCACGTCAGTTATTTGCACATTTAATCATATCTAACCATTTCTGTCCCATGTTTCTTAGTCACAATTGGCTGCACCATATTTCCTGGCTATATAAGCCGCACCAAACAGTTTCAACATTTATATCATAGCCATATAGGCCGCACCAGTTGGATTTAATCATCCAATATCATAGCCATATAGGCCGCACCAGTTGGGTATAACATTTTATTTCATAATCATTTATGGCTCACGAGTTTTCCCCGCTTTTGCCTAGACTCACGGCTCCGTTCTTGTCATTTCATTGACTCACGGCTTACCCGGTATTGTCTTTTTACTGACTCACAGCTCCGTTCTTGTCATTTCATTGACTCACGGCTTATCTGGTATTGTCTTTTTACTTTTATTATTGACTCACAGCTCCGTTCTTTTCTTTCACAGACTCACGGCTTATTTGGTATTTTCGTATTAATGACTCACAGCTCCGTTCTTGTCTATCGCAGACTCATCTCACGATTTTTATGCTACAAATTCTCATTTTCTCATATTAAGTGCTTAATACCCTACTTAATCGGTAGGGGTTTGTTCCAGGACCAAAACCCTTCATTTACTTCAAGTTTTAAACAATGGAATTGGTAATTCCAATCCATTTCTAGAAATTCCCGTTTTTGCATTTTTAATCCAAAAACCGAAATTATCAAAGATTAATCACTGCTACTGATTTATTTCAACAAATATAACATTTGGAATTCATTATAACCCATTAGAATCAAGTTGATCATAAAAACTTGTATTCTAGGGTTCTTGAGCAAAGTTCCAAATTTTCACTAATATCAACATACTTTCTATTTGATATGTGTTCTTTTCATAATAGACATGTTTCAACTTAGAAACCATATAGATATCATGGATCATAACTGAATTTACAGTTTTCAGTCATCCATGTAAAAACCCAACAAGAACACTTCAAGAACTTGTTTAGAAATCAACTACTAACCTTGTTTAACTTAGGAATCACCAAATTCCAAACACTTGCTCCAAATTCATGCTTCAGTTCTTGAAACTTTTCCAGAATCGTGCTCTCAAAATCCTTCCCGAACACTCTCAAATGTTCAGCCACAAATGGAGAGTCAACTCTCCTATTTATACCTCCAAACTTTACAAATTTAGTCCCTAAGTTCTTTTTCTTGAACTTATGGCACTTTTCTCACATTTTATTACAATAAAACTTTCATTCTTTATACTTTTGCCACAAGCAAACAATGTTTTTACATGATTGGTCCTTTACAGGGTCAAATGACCAAATTACCCTTCTAAGGTAAAATGACCAATTTACCCTTTTATTATATTTACATATAAAGAGTATCTTGGTGTTAAAAGTACCACTCATGGCGAACTGGATCCCCTGACTCCACGAAGCGCGGCTACCTGTGCTCTCAAGTCGGCAGCCTCTCGTACGGCCTCCCCGGCCCTCTGCTCTATGTACCGTATCCTCTGCTCGGACTCTGATATCCGCGCGAAGGCCTCTCGGAACATCCCCATAGCCGTCCTCCCATCCTCCTCAAGCGAGTCGACCCTCTCGGAAGTACGGTGATGAGCCTCGTCGAGGCATCGAACGCGCGTTGTGGTGACCTCCGTAGTGGCCCCCACATCCAGGACTTGGCTGGATGTCGCCCTGATCCGCTCCTCCTGGCGGCTAATACGCCCGATCATGACCGGTAAGGCTCGGTCTGCGGAACCTCCCTCGCTGAGGTCGAAGAAGTCTCGACACCTGCCATAAGGGGGGATCAGGCCTTGCTCGCGGCTCCACTGGCGTAGGCGCTCTGCCCATTCTGGTGTCGGGTCTTGAAGAGGTTCTTCTATTAGTATGGGACGGTGGATGGGGAGTACCCTCTTTCGAGGAGTACGCATCCATAATGGGCCACCAGGGTGGCGGTATACCTGGAAGCTCGGCTCCGGGAGTGGTGCATGATGCTCGCGGATTGGGTGGCGGGGGTTGATGACTTCGGGTTCGTCATCGGACTCCTCCTCGTCCCATTGGTCCTCACTATCCGGCATTTCTTCTGGTTCTTCTTCTGGGTAGTAAGGGTCTCCTGGTATGTGATGTCCGGCCATGACGTCTGTACGAGGATTGGGGTGTAAGGAGTATATAAAGGGGATTCTTAAATACACATATATATAATTAAGTAATGTACACAAAATACTCATATAGTATTTTAACTTCATGTTTAGTTCTATAGCGTCATAAAATACTCCTATAGTATTTTATATCTTATGTTTAGTTATTTGATTATTGGTAAGTGTTCGGACTTGTTGTTCAGCACGACTATTCCTAAGTATACGTTAATCATATCTTGGACCAATACAGTTGATCAGGCTCTATTTATCCAAGATATAATTACCAAAAATACTTAGGCTTATCCGTAGTGTTCAATTCATCCTACCACTTTTGTATGTTTTCGTTATGATATCATTCCAGTATGTATGTATGTACTTATACTATGTATGAGAATGTTTTCGAGAGTTTTAGTCCCTTGTATTTATAGTTGTATATTTTTAAATGGATTGATATACTTAGTTCACTATAAACAATGCTCTGATACCAATCTGTCACACCCTCAAACCATATTGGCGGAACAGTTCGAGGGTGGATGACTTCATGAACAAAATCATAACAGAGTTGAATAATAGTGATTCAAAGCAAGCAACCATCATTAAGTAATTGCAAATGTTACATCGTTTAAAAGTTTCATGTTTCAAATACAATTACAATGATATCAAAATAAACAAAAATGACGTCATAACGTCCCTTCGAATATCGCTGGAGGATTACTTTATCAATTTCCTGAGAATACAAGTAATTTGATAAGTGTCAACAATTAAGTTGGTGAGTTCATAAGATTTTTGCGTAAGAAATGTCCTTTGTTTGTAAGCGATAGTGTTGAAAACTAAGAAAATCCAATATTTTCTCATAAAAATGTCCAAGTCTTTAAATCCCAAAGACTAAAATGTAATATGTAAACTGTAGTGTAACTTTCTTTGAAATGTGTGTTTCCACGTAAACAATTTATAAAAATATTTAGTTGATTATTTTCCCCATGTGAGATACCACATAACCATACTGTGACTAGTTGGCCTGCTGCGACGTTCTTCAGACATCGGAATGATAGACATTTGGACACCTAAGACCTGCCGGTCTAGCTGTAGCTAGCAGCTCAAGTGTGGGGTTGTCAAGCCCGTATAGATCTATACTCAAATATCGAACTCTGTTACCGAGACTCTGGTTATAAAATTCAGGACTTATAGTAGGTACTTATAAAAGTACTGTGAAGATTCATCTCACAAAATGTATGTATTCCAAATCAACTTGTTTACGTAAGATTTGTGTGTAAAAACTCTTGTAATCGTCCGTTATCATTTTTCCATGATAATATAGAAATGTTTAATAATTATATAATTTTATATAATTATTTTTGTCGTAATAACCTTATGTTTATAAACTATTCCAATAATAGTCTATTTTTAGTGTTTCGTCATAATAATCATATTTTGCGAATAATAACGAATTAACTTATTCAAATGATTATAAATATCATCTTTTAAGTTATTTCTCACAAAATGGTGTAATAACTTGGTTATAACCATTTTTGCTAGAAAATGATATTTCCTGGTTACAAAAACGTAGTTTTTATTAGTTTTCGTTTTCGTGACTTTTATATCAAAAATCTAGTGTTTGACACACTTTATTTATAATCTTGTAATTTTTCACACAAACATAACATGCCATAATATTTATAACCATGGATCTAACCATTTCTCATGTCAAGATCATTGATACACAACTTCTAGTTTTCATATTTATAACATTTTTATCCAAAATCTAGCATTTTTACACATTTTATTTATAGTTTGGGAACTTTTACACTAACATTATATATCATTATGATCATCATACATAGAACTATTCATATATCATGTCAAGAACATTTTTACACAACAACTAGTTTTATGAACTTGTGTAAATCATCATTTTTAGCATTTAAACACATGTAAACTTGTATAAAACAACATTTATAGCATTTAAACTTGTATTCTCCCCCAAAAAGGTTTGAAAAGATGAAAATGAGGGGTATGAACTCACCCTTGTAGCGTGCTTGGTTTAAAAACTAGGTATTCCTTGGAAGATCGGTGGTAGGAATGAAAATCCAAGCCTTGGAGCTCGGAGGACCCTTGGACAATGCTATTACCCAATGGTTTTTCATAGATGTTAGTGTGTGTAAATGGTGTAAAACTTGTATAATATATATTAAAATCATAAGGTGAAGGTGTCTTACCACTTGGAATTGCAAAAGCACTTGGAAATGAAGATGTATGATGGTGTTGGATGGTGGCGGATTGGAAGAGAGGAAGAGAGGGAGAGAGGCGAGAGGAAGAGAGGGAGAGGAGAAGAGAGAGTGTGGTTTGGTTCAAATGAGATGACTAGCTTCTCTTTGGTAGTTTTGGTTTGTGATTTTCCTATTATAAAATTCTTAGGCTTTTAGTATCCTAGATATTGTGAATAGTGACCACCAAGATTATGTTGGGGACACCTTGCTTCAGCCGATGGGGGTAGGGGTAGGGGGTGGGGTGGGTTAGTTTTTATAAAAATAGCAATATACTTATAAAAATAGGTGATTTTTATAAAATCGTAAGACGTTTTAGTGAAATTTTATGCGTTTTTGGCGAAACGAAGTTCTAAATAATTATTTTGTATAAAAAACATGGTCAAACATTTATTTTGATTGAATTATAACTCATTGGATGTCGAAATACGCGTTTAAGCGCAGTATTCTTCCGATTTCGCGATTTTTGGCATTTTACCGGAAATCGAATTGGGCTTTGAAATTAAATACTAGATATTATTACATTCCATATTATATGAATTGTTATTTCATATTTGTTGTTTAAGGCACCACATTTTGTATTTTGAGTCCAAACCCAGTGTACATTTATCCGTTCACAGCGATTTAATGGTTGTAACTTTCACGTACGAACTCCGTTGTCGACGTTCTATATATTCACAGGTTCGTATTTACAAGTAGATCATTTTATGAATATTATTATTCTCAAAATAATAATTGTACGATTATCGAATTTCTATGCTACAGTAATTTATTGTCTGTATTTTCGATGTTTACTCGATAATTGTTTCGAATTAGCATACGTAGTATTATAGTATTTGATAATTCATAGCAAAAGTTATGGAAAATAACTTTTCAACACATGGATTAACGTACGCTTTATTTAACTACAGTTGACTTTTGTTGACCAAAATTTACAATTGCCACAACGTTCATGATAAGGTCTTGACACGTGCACAACTTCATCAGAAACAAAAAAATTTAAACAAAACTTCGGAGTTGTGCATGTTCAATGTTTTTATCTCTAAAATTGAAACAAAGAACGTTAAAGATGCATTTGATCACCCAGACTGGATTGAAGCAATGCAGTTGGAATTAGAAGAATTTGAAAGAAATAAAGTTTGGAGACTGATTCCTAAACCTGCCAATGCTTCAATCGTTGGTCTCAAATGAGTTTATAGAAACAAACTTGACACTAAAGGCAATGTGGTTAGAAACAAGGCAAGGCTGGTTGTCAAAGGGTAGTGTCAATAAGAGGGGATTGACTACGAAGACACCTTTGCTCCTGTTTCCAGACTCGAATCCGTTCGGATCTTTCTAGCTTATGTTGCGCATAAAAACTATGATGTCTATCAAATGGATGTCAAATGTGCCTTCTTGAACGGAGATCTCGAGGAAACTGTCTATGTTGAACAACCACCTGGCTTTGTTCATAAAGAAAATCCTGACCATCGTTATGTGTTGGGTAAAGCAGTCTATGGTTTAGAAAAGCTCCTAGAGCTTGGTATGAAACCTTGACTAAATTTTTGAAAGAATCAAATTTCAAACAGGTTCAGTGGATCCAACTCTCTTTCGAAAGAAAGTGGGTTCACATTCGATGCTAGTCCAAATTTATGTGGATGACATTATCTTCGGATCCACTAATCGAAATCTCACAAAAGATTTTGAAAAGTTAATGAAAAGCAAATTCCAGATGAGTATGATGGGGAAGATTAATTTCTTCTTTGGATTATAGATCAAACAATCAAAAGAAGGAATTTTCATTAATCAACAAAAATACACCAAAAGTTTACTCGAACGCTTCGGAATGACTAACTGTTCCAATGCGAATGTTCCATTACGTGTAGGTACCCGGTTGAATCGTTGGTTGGATAAACCGAAGGCAGATCTTCAAACCTACAAAAGCATGATCGGATCATTTCTTTACCTCACAGCCAGTCGTCCTGACATCATGTTCGCAGTGTGCAATTGTGCACGATATCAGTCTGATCCACGCGAACCACATTTGGCTGTGGTTAAAACAATCTTTCGGTGTCTTCACAACACACCTGCGTATGGTCTTTGGTATCCAGCAAACTCAGGATTCCACATACATGCTTATTCAGATTCAGACTTGGGTAGATGCTCAATTGATCGCAAAAGTACTTCTGGTGGTTGCCAATTTCTTGATGGCAAGCTCATCAGCTGGCAGTCAAAGAAGCAAACCTGCGTATCAATATCCCCATCTGAAGCTGAGTATGTGGCTGCTGGTGCTTGTACTTTGCAGATAATATGGATTCAGAGTCAATTAAGAGATTATGCCATCAACATGATAAAAATCTCATTGTTTTGTGATCCACAAAGTGCTATTCGGATATGTCATAATCCTGTTCAACATTCAAAGACGAATGATATAGCTGTTAGGATTCTAATTGTGATGAGATTTGACATCCGAAGTACATATGTACCTATCCGAAATGAGGAGATGATCCTAAGCGAGAGGTTGATACGAAGTGGCAGTGCTTATCAGAAGACAGTTATATTTTGTACTTATCTTTGATTTAGAGATAATGTCTATGGTTTTATGCTTATCTGTAACTAATAGGATTATGTGTTTATCCTATTAGATCTTAGTATTTAAACACCCTCAACCCTAGATGTTTAGATGTACTTTTGAACAGTCGTATTATTCTTTGTAACGTTCCTCGTAGTTGCTCGTCATAAAGATTGGGAGCACTATCTTTTTACATTGAATAAAATCATTCGACTGGTTGAATATTCATACACTTGTGTTCTCGTTGTTTGCTTTTGATCTTACAATTGGTATCAGTGCCGTACCTTGAAGATTCAAGTGATTATTTCAAGGAACGATCTCAGATTTGGCTACTTTGATTCAAATTCATTCAAGTTACGACTATTCTATGGTGAGTCTCTCCATGAATAATGTTATTATTTTTCAGATCTAAAAATCATCTATTTGTTACTGTTCAATCACGTCACTACCCAATCGTTTAGGATTACATGTTTTTGCTGTGAAATCATATCTTGCTTCAATAACGTGTTCTTTGTTTCCAGATCTAAAGTAGGAATCATGTTTTGGTTCTCGTTTTTTTTCACATCATATCATGTTCTTGGTTTTTGTTCTATTGAGTCTAATATCAAAATTGATTTCCATTGGTAATCATCACGACAAATGTACTCTACATCTGGATTTTCTTTGATTCATCAAATCCCAATATTGTTATCGATGATTATGTTCTAGTTTCACATCAATGTTTCAATTTATTGTGGGAAGAAAAGGGGATATCAGGAAGAATATACGAACACAGATAATAGTTGTTAACCGATTATCAATTAACTTTGGTTCTGAAATCGTAAATCAGTGATTAAAAACCGTTTGATGTTATCATCGATGATGATGAGGAATATTTTCTGGAAAGATGATGAAGATGAACAGACGATGTATTCTTCAGCTTTGACGGTACAAGTTTTGATGTAAACGCTTTCCAAGCCAAAATTCGACAATGATTCTCTTGAAAACAAAATCGTTTGTGACTTGGTACTACACACAACAAAGTCGAGAAAGTGAACCTGCTCTGTGAACCCGATTCAGATGTGAAGAAAAGGAATGTGATTATAGAATTCGATGTTCTTGATTTGTCCATTGTCGAAGATGGGTTGTATTTAGATTGAAGATGACGTGACCTGATTTGATTACACTGGCTAATGAAGATGAAATCGGAAAAGTGATTAAAGGGACTTTGATCTATTGACAGGCTATGGAATTTAAGACTTCGGATGATTGGTTGATTTTGACGATGAAGCTGATGAATTGGAGAAGGCGAAGGGATATTGAAGAAGAAGCCGAAGTCTTTAATGACTTCGGGTGATCCGTTGGATTTTTTAGTCAAAGATGAAAGTAGTTTAGAAGGAGACCAGTAGTGAAGGCTGAAGGCGACGGGTGAAGACTGTAACGAAGAAGACGACGTAATCTGTGGACATTAAAGTAAAGGAAATAAGGAATGCGATAATGCGATTTAGGTTCAAATGTTTATTATTGGACATTGTAACTGATAATAGCCCAATTGGTTATTAGAGATGGACTGATTAGAGAATCTTGGGCTCATATTTAAACGACCGAAGTTAGGCTTGGCCTTTGGCAGCCCATTGGATACAAAAACAAGATATTGTAATTTGGTGAAGATGTCATGCTTTGATTTGAAACTACCGATGACTTCGAAACTTATAATTCCCCAAAAACATTTTTACATCTTTGTTACTTAGGTGGACTACACAATTACCAAAGGTGGACCGATTTTGTTGATTTGGGCTTATCGGATATTTTGTTCGGGCTTTCTTTTACCGAAGTTTTGGACTTTCACGATGGGTTACCGAAGCTGCAATCTAACGTCTTTAAAGTTCGGAACTTGATGAAATTTTTTGGAACTTATCTTTTATCGCTTTGGTACACATGCGGCATGACTTCGGATTCGAGTTTTTACGCTTATGTTCGTTGGATGTCGGACTTTTTTTTTATTGCCGAGGTCACACTTTTTGGTTTTCCTGGTGCTTGATCAAAGTGGATACGAGTCTTATTACAGATGCTCGTTGCGTTTTCGCAACTCAGAGCTCTATCTTTCGTATTTTTCCACTTCGATCCATTTGATTCGGTCATTATCGTTTTATCCACATGTCAATGGGGAGTTCATGATTTTCACGACTACATTTTTGGAGTCTGGTGTGACGACGAGGGGGAGTTTGTCACTTTTATGAGGCGATTCAGATTTTGATTCTGAAGTGGATTTTCTTGACGGGTTTGCGCTTATGATTATCTTGGGGATTACTTTTTGTTGCTTGATGTTTGGATGTCCTCTATAGCACGGTTCTTATTCACGCCACTATCCCAGGACCTGTGATTAGAGTCTATCGATGTATTGAGATTCGAGGATTCGCTTCTAAACATTGCGTCAATATCATCTTCAAATTCGCCAGATTGCTCAATATGGTACTTAGAGAGTTAGATTTTAATTTTTCGAAGAGACGGTTTTTAACGGAGCACGGGAGAGATTTATCGATGGTCGGTATTATTTCTTAGTCTCGATACACTTTGACGTTTATTTGATGCGACGACTCGGGCGTTATTGACTATCGACTTCGGTTTTTCTCTATCGAGTTTGGTTGAGAATTGGGTTTTTTGATTATTACATGATGCTTTCGGTGATTATTCTTTTGGCGGATTACTTCATGGTTATATTTTTGAAGTACGGTGTGACGAAGAGATTGTTAGGGTACAAAGCTTTCCATGGGCTGATGACTTACGGGCTTGGAAGGCCCACTATGACATATGGGTATTAGGGTTTTGACCTAGTTGTGTAGCTCCATATATATTGTCATGTTTAGATCATTTTTAGGTTAAGTGAGCTCACAATGTGAGAGATATTGAGCGTATTTGTAGTGCTTGGGTTTCTATACCCTTGGAGCCTAATCTTTGTATTTTCTCACATATATGAATCATTCGGCTTATTGCATATTGCTCTTGAGTGTTTATGATGTTCTCTTAAGATCATTAAGGGAAGGTCCTTTTACTGCTAATGTTCAAACCAGATTTGCTGCTAAATTTGGTGAAACTACAACTCATCCTGTTGAAACTTACGTTTTTATTGCTGCGAACAAGAAGAAGATTGAGAATGACAAGAGATGCATGCGCGAATTGAAAAGTGGTCTACCTCCTGTCGCCTTCAACCTGATCCGAAGGTCAAAATCAGCAAAAGAAATTTGTGACAGACTGAAGATGCGATACGAAGGTAGTGATGTCATGAAAAAGAGCATAGCCAACAACATTCTGGTTGATTTCAGCAACTTCAAACAACTGGACAATGAGAAAATTGATTAGACGTTCGAAAGGTTTACTGATGTGGTTTATGAACTGGAGAAATATGGAGTTTTAAAGACTTAGCATGAAACAAACTTTCAGTTCATGCAATGTCTTCGAAGGGAATGGAAGCAGATCACCATGATGGTGAGAGCTCATGAGAAGATCAACTCATATTCACTTGAAGAACTCTATAATCTGCTCAAATCTTACGACTACGTTATCTACCCAATGCTGGCTCTCTAGCTTTTGTCTCAAAAACTGAATCCGATGAGATCACTGATGCTGATGATGAAGGTGATGAAGATGAAAATAATGATATGAAGGATCTATACTCCAATAACATTAGAAACTTTCACAAAAGGCCACAGAACAAACCTAATTTCAATCGAAATTTCAATAATGGAAAACAGCCAATAAAACCTGCTGAACACTCCAAACTGAAGTCTGATGCAACACCTCAACCAAAAAAGAAGTTATTAGGTGATTCTGGATACGACTGTAACTACTGCTATGGAAAGAATCATCTAGCCAAAGACTGCATGCTGAAGAAGACAAATGAGAAAAAGGAAAGAGCCAAGGATGAACCGTACTATACGAAGAAATTGGAAGAGGTTCGTGCTAAGACTCTAAGCCTGTCTCTCGTTGCTCCTAATAATGGTGATGGCACTTACCAGATTTGGTCATTTGGTTCGGATGATGACGATGAAATTCGCAAACCTACTCATGGTGCAATGTTTACTGCACATACTGGTCATGGCATATGGTCCGATGATGAGACTTCGGATGAAGAAAAAGAAACCAATATCACTGGTGTCTGTCTGATGGCATAAGGAACTAACTCATCATCTAATGCTAGCCTTACCATTCCAGAACATGTATCACTCTTACTTCAAAACTTTAATATTCCTGAAGAACTTTTTATTAATGACCTTAACGAAATTACTTCTAACTGTCTGTATATGAATCAACTACTTGTTTCAGCAAATAGTGATGCGTGTCAGGCAAAGGAGGAAGTAATTTTACTCAAGGGAAAGCTAGAAGGAATGCATGAGGCATTAGAAAAGACTCAATTAAGAATAGATATTTTAGAAGAAAGTAGGGAACAGTACATGAAAAATAATGAATTATTACTGAAACAAAGGAATATTTTTTGTGAAACTACTAAAAGATTATATGTGTATATTACACATATTTATCATTCTTCGGATATTGCTTTAGATCATCACAAAAAGTTATTACCTTTTATCGAGTTTAAGTTACAAGATGTTGATTCCCTTTCATACGAATGCGAATCTATTGTTTCATCTATTGAAACTCCAAACCCAACCTATGCTCATGGTATTGTTCCATTTGAAAAAAAAATTAAGTTCAAATGATCTATTAAAAGTAATGGATAAGTCTCTACCCACAATTCCTCTAGCAACTAAAAGTAATTCTGAGAATGTTATTGTTAATGCTTCTGATGATGATTCTGATTCTGACATTGAAGAAATAGACTGCATTGATTTATCTCAACAAAAAACATCCTCAGTCTGTTCTTCAAATAAAACTAACTCTTGTGCATCTAAAGAAAGCAAATTTATTCCAAAAAGTCTTCAAAATAGCTCTTCTAAGGTTACACAGGATTCTTCGAATAATGAATCTAAATCTTTTCAAGTTCTCAATACTTCTAATGACTATTGAAAATTCGTTGTTAATAATTCCAAAAGACTTGTCGAGCTTGCGTGTACATATCCAAAGGTTGCTAACTTTAAAAACACGGTTTTTATTAAACAAGGTGTAAAACTTGAAGAGAATTGCGAATTTCTTTCGCTCATGAAAGAAGACAATGCGAATGTCAGAGCCGAAGGTTTTTTCTCATCTGATAAAATGCTTGAAAATACCTTAAATGCAGAAATGGAATTTAAAATCAATAATCGAAATCACGATATACATTAGATGAAAAACACTTTCGGACGACATAATCAAAATTTCGCAAATAATCGACACTTTTCAAATAATCAAAATTTATCATATAATCGAAATTTCACAGGATAATAGACGAAGGAAATAAAAGGTTTTCTGCAACTATGAACTAAATAACCTAAGTTCACATGCAACCTATGATGATCTATGTTTTCTTCTAATTAAACATATAACTAATTCCTAAAGGCTGAAAGAATTAAACTAAAAGAAAAGAATCAGAAAAACTAACCTTTTAGAATTTCTTGGAAGCAAAGCAACACAAGTGTCCTGCCTCAAATGAGATCACACCCAGGGAGCAGGAGGGGCTCAAAAATTCCAGAGAGAATAGGTATAAGTTGGCGCATAATAATGAGGGTCTAAGGCTCTTTATTTATAGCCTCCAACAGATAACCTGATAAACCTTTAAAGATAAACCTTTCTGAATTCAATTTAAGATAAGCCTTTATCTTAATAATTCAAACATATTTATCCGTTATTTATATATATTGAAATCTATATATCCATATATAGAATTCGCTGGTTACCTCACTCACTCAGACTGCCACTTACTCAACTATTGAATAATTACAGTTTTAGTCCCTGCACCTTTAATTAATTAAATTAATCACCAAATTAATTCCAATTAATTCCATATTAATTTCTAATTAATTAATATAGTTTCTAATTAATATATTATCACTTTAATATATTAATAAACCATATATTTAATTTTTATTTATTTATTAATCAGATAATAAATCAATCTTTCTCTCTACCGAACTTTCTACCAAACTTCCTGCTATGAGGGCAACCCATGGACTATGCTACTAGTACTATTAATTAGTTAAATACTTAATTATTAGTCATGGCTTAGACACCTAATCCAACAGTCTCCCACTTGGATAAGTCTATGACTATAATTACTAATTTATCCTCTAACTAATCAGCAAATTGTAGCTTCCTAGAAACTGCTGCCGAACTCTGACCTAGTGAGTTCTGTCCATAGATAAGTGATCATATGATCCTTCGTCCAATAAGATATTTTCAGACACGAGACATGGATTGAGATCAATCTATGTCTGATACTCTGTTTCCCGATTTTCGATTCTGCTTATGACTTTAGAACTTCTAATTGAACACATCAATTTAGTCCAGGCTAGCCAGCACTTTAGTCAACTTCAAAATCATCGAGAGTCCTACAGATATCTGTTTCCCATCAGGGTCAAGGAACGAATAAGCTTCGACTCATATGCTTATATCTTTTACCAGTCAAATCATTCACAACAACACGTTTTATAACATCGAGTTACCGATGCGTTTTCGTATTATCAATGAACAACTTCCTTGTAAATTATAACTCATATCTCTCCACTTCAAGATCATAGGATATTATCGTCTCAACATTGCTTGTGATATAATCCATGAAGCAATCTATTAAGCGTGGGTTTATCCAATACTCAAATCTCTATTTCTAAGTACTCATGAATGTTGTAGCAATCCTATTGCTATGTCTAATTCCTTAGACAGTCTACAAATCAATTCATGACAGTCTTGATTCAATACTTACTTCCCAAAGTATGAGTGACTGTGGACCTTTCTGAATAATTAAATTATTCGGGAAGTAAAGCATGCGAAAGCGAAACATAAAGATCTGACTGGTAGCTACTCTTGCTTATTACCGAGTCTCCACAAGGTAATCACCAGGTCGGATCTTGTCATAAACTATTATTGGTTTCATGATTTCTTTTAAACTTTCAATTCTAATTTTACATATATGTCTTTATGAACCTTACACTCTTTCTATATATCCAAAGTATCTCATACTTGTACACTTTATTGTAGATGATCCAATCGGATGCTCATCCGATAACATCTCAATATGTTATCCTGTCAATTTCTCTTCTAACTCCATTCTGGTAATGTGTACTGTGACTTCCTATGGTTCTGGGATCTTTAGTCTACTTGACTGCACCCTAAGACTATTTCGAGGTACTATGATGTGCCGGTGAACCACAAGCGCTCCATCAGAATACCATCGAGATTCTTTAACCATTATGTCCTGATATTACCAATTTGAAAATCTATCACCCCAATCATTTCCTAATGAATTCTCACTTGAGTTTAAACAATCCATCCAGTATTCCTAGCCAGACAATGTCCTGAATCCAACTTACTATGCCTTTAAGCATCAAGTCATCAGGATATGTTCATGACATTTTGATCGATCCAAGAACTTGTGGAACCCGATCCGATCTTATTCCAAACCCTTTCGGAATCCAAAGATTATTTATAATCCTTGTGTCATGATTTTCGAAAAAACTATTTCCTTTCGGAGACTCTTCTCATGCATCTTGAATCTTATCAAGATCATGCTTACTATGGCTAGGTCTAGGCTGGCGATTTCATCTATCCAATAGATGACTGTGTGAGTATGTTGCACCTTCTTAATTTCTTTCATGCCAAGTCATCACACTTTGCAATGATAAGAAAAACATTTTCCTGGGTCTATACATCTTGAATCTCATCAAGATCATTTTGGTAGAGTCTGGATCTATCTCATAGACATTTGCAACCACCTGAGTATGTCGTTTTCTATTAAGGCTTTCATAGCGATCCGTCTCTTAACACCAAGTCATTACACTTTGTAATGAAAAGAGACGTTTCCTAGAAACAGTATGTATCCCACGTATGGAGATAGGAGATAACGGCGACTCCCACTGGCTTTGACATGGTTATAGACTATTCACAAAATCCAGGACTTATGGCATATTTTGAGAATTCAAACCTTTCTGACATTTTGATGGAAAACTTTCAGCCCTTTCTTAAAATCCAATCCTTTGGCATATTTTTGAGAATCTGAAAATCCTTTCTTGCGAGATGCCTGTGGGGAAATCCCGGGCCTATTTACCTTTGTACTGGGACACTCTTTGTGAGTCCCTATTAGTGTGCCGGTGATCCACACGCGCTCCACTAACGATTCACAATGTACCGTACAGTATACTTTCGGATTCCATCCTCTATTGAGATTACTTCTCCCGGAATCAATTACTTGACTCTGAGTATCGTCTCACTCAACCAGATGTTCTGAAGGTATGTATATATCCATGTTGCTTTCTTTTGATGATTCAGTTACTCCCACTGGTTTTTAGACCAGGTGCAAAATCAATCAAATTTTCTCATAGAATGTGTCTCGCCCTAAGGTTCTCTTGTTTGGCAGCAACCGGGCTCACCAATGCTTCCAAGTAGTCGGATTGTAAATCCGTACCAACTATAGTGTTTTACCACCAATCGGTATGTCACCCCAATCATAATTATGATGGTGCTCAATACTACTAGTCAAGAGAAGATAATGTCAGTTGTAAAACAGAAATCCAATTTCTGCTTCAAGCCTAGTGATGACTAAAGGTTCTTTCACTTGGCTAATCCTGAACACATTCAGGACTGCACTAACTCCCACTGTTTCCTTAGACCATGGGTTCTTTCTAAAAGAGCTCCTTTCATATAGTTGCAGTGGGATAGCCAATGAAATGACAATGCTGATCATGTTCATGCTAGTCATGAGGTTCGGATGAACACTACAAGACCCTCGACTTTCTATGTACAAGTGGGATAATCCTATCTTTACATTTCAGACAGTGTCTACAATACCCACTTAGTCTAGAATGTGGTCGGAATATGATTAATATGGACTGACTGGTATAGTGTTCATCTTATTTGAAACTAATTGGCAATGTATCTCATACATCGAGGATCGAACTGTTTCGACCAATGCTCCATTATCTTCACTAAGACACATTATGACCATTAATGCTCTTGGAATAGAATGAACTGTGAAACCTTTTTCTCAGTTTATGTTATTGCTTAGGTTCTGTGGAACTTGTACTTCCTTTGAAGTCCTTGAACTGTTCAAGGTTTCAATTCAATCGCTTATCCAATAAGCCGGGTCATATTCGTCATACCGAATGATGAATGTCGTGAAGTACAAACATTTGTGTTCTATATCAAGATTCTAGCAATACACAGCAACATGTGTGTTCGTTGCTCTTAATCTCAATGTCTTTTACATATCTATGTAAACTTATGACTTTGTTAACTTGGTTCAAGACTTGCAATCTTCAGTTGACTCTAAGTCAACTGATTCCAAAATCCTATCCTCTTGATCTTTGGGTGATTCATTTCTTGCCACATGTGCTTTATAAAGAACTTAATCATCATCTGACTCTAAGTTAGATGACTCCAAAGTCCTATCCAACTGGACCTTTCGTTGATTCATTTCTTGACACATTAAGAACTCAATTCATCAAGTGACTTTATGTCAAATGATTCCAAGGTCCTGTCCAACTGGACCTTTGGTTGAATTGATTCTTATGACATTTGTATTAACAATCATAAATGAGACACCCCATTTCTACTGTTTACAAATACTATGGTTTTTCATAAAAATTTCATGAATACAAAAATACGGTTTATCAAAAACCGATAATTTAAACGCTTAAAACAGTGGGTGTACAAATCCATATCAAACTAACCATAGTAAGCCAGAAAGGATTAGACCTTGAGTCCAAGGTAGGAGCTAATTCGAGCTCCACTCCAGCTAAACTTCATCCAATTATAGCTTATCTTCTTAACCTGGAATACATGGAAAAACAGAAAATACGTAAGACAATAATGTCTCGTGAGTTACATGAGTTTTAGACTCAAACCTTTAACTTCTTTTTCCAACTTTTTGTAAATTTATAACATAAAACTTCTGTCAAAACTTTATAGTAATAATATACTATAACTCTTTACTTCTCGAAATCATTTCATAATATGCTTTACAAAAATAGCTTCTTTATTACTTTCTTTGACTGGTTTTATAAGCTTGCTGGATTTTTATACTTAGGGCTTTAATCACTATAAGTGATACCCCAAGTCTCTATGGCTAGAAAGAACGGATCAATCCTCACCATAAAAGTGCTGAGGCAATCTACTTCGCGATGGGGATTTTTCCCCAGTAGACCCCTTACCTAACTCGGGTAGGTTGGAACATAGTTCCCTTACTAACACTGCTTGCTACAATTACCAGTCATACAAAACATTTTCTGCTTACTTTAACAATTACTTACTTACATAGTGGCTAATTGCAAAACTTCATCATTTCTTGTCTTTATGGCTGAATGCCAAATTCATAACTTTTGTTTCACATAAACCATATGTTTAAAACATGTCTTTATAAGATTTTAGGCTTAATGCCAAATCATACTTTCCAAACATCTTATGGCTATATGCCCATTCATACTTGAAAACATATACAATTTGTAACCAAAATATACTTCTTAAACACATTATGGCTATATGCCTATCCATGCTTTCAAACATGTGCAACTTGTATTTCAAACTATACTTTCACATAATTGGTACATAGACCAACATACTTTCACTTAATATAATTTGTAGTTCAAAACTTAGCTTCAAATATAGCATTATACTTTCACAACAATTTAGAAACAATACTCTTGCATATAATTTCACATATAGAAATTTTATAGAAAAATCTTGAAAATACTTACTTGCCATGTACCCCAGAATGGGTAAAAATACTGCATGTACTCACCTCACGTATTGCTAGAAAATTGGCTACACGTTCCTTGTATTTATACTCTTTTGATCCATTAATCGCTTGGCATGGACCTATATTTAACATATTTTACATTAACATTCATGCTAACTGACTCTATAACTCACTAGAGTCCTTATAATACTATCTTGGGTCATAACAAGTCTATAACTTTTAAATGACCAACTTTAAATAAATCGTATATTATACGTATTTTACTACAGTACCCTCGGAGGGTCGCATTTCGGTTCCGACAATTTTCCATGAAGTTTTGGGCCATAATAGACCTATGTTTAAAATTTGGGGTCAAACGGACAAGTATTGGTCAAAATCTAAAAACTCAAAATCACTTGGCAGGAGACTCACTGCATGTTTCTGCTGGCGCCGCCTCGCGACTCGACCAAGGGTGTGGTCGCGACTCGAATGCTGCTGGCGCCGCCTCGCGACGCGACCAAGGTGTGGTCACGACTCGAAGGCAAAGCAGATTGCCTTATTTGGCGATTTTTCAAACTGCAGTTTCACTATTCGCCCCATTAAGCTCTTAATACTTAACTTAATTGGTTTAGGGTCATTTCCAGGCCCTAAATACCAACTTATACTTGATTTTAAACTACAAGATCATCAAATCTTCTTTATAAACTTGAAAATTCTTCCGAAATCCTCATTTTTCACCAAAAACCCATTTATTGAATTTTCAAGCTTATGAACTGATTTCTTGTTTCTTTTATGACATTTTTAACTTAACAATACCATTAGAATCATATGAAATCAGTTCCAACTCATAAACCCATTTCTAGGGTTCATGGGCTAAAAACCTATTTCATCATCTTTGCATCAAAGCTTCAATTCCTTAGAATTAATAACTACTACATGCTTCTTTCACCTTTTTTACCATTTTAGATTCATCAAAACCACCTGAACATTCAAACCCGTGACTTAGGGTTCTTGAGCAAAAATAATCTTTTCTTGATTATTCAACATATTCAACTACTAGAACATGTTAAATGGATGATTTTGAGCAAGATGAATTTGATGGTTTCATTGGAATCATGATTTCTGGAAAAATCAGAAATCAAAACTTGATTCCCGTTCAAGAATTTTGGAGCTTAGAACTTGAAAACCTTACCTCTTGAAGCTTGGAATTACCAATTCCAATGTTGGTTCTTCACTTCGTTGCTTCCAATTGTTCGTGATTTGAAGAAATCGGATCTTCAAACTCTCTCCCGTAATCTCTAGAACTCTCTTCTGAATTTATTAGGATTAATGATATATTTTCTCATTTTTATATTTTCCATATTTATAGTTTTAGTCCCTGAACTTTCATTCCTCGGACTTTTGACACCAATATTAAATTTGGCCACATGAAGCTAAAATTCTTACATTTTTGGTCCAAACTAGAATTATACTTTTATAGTAATTCTTGTATATGGTCAAATGACCAAATTACCCTTCTCATGGTAAAATGACTAAATTACCCTTACAAACATACTCTCTCATTAAAATATACATAAAACTTTAAATTACACACACCTTGTTTTACATATTTATATTATTAATTTGGGTCGTTACAACTACCTCCCCCTTATTGGGATTCCGTCCTCGGAATCATCATACAACTATAAGTTAGGGAATCACCTCTTCCTCCTTTTCTTCAAAGGCTCTCAGCCCAAGTTCGGTTACTAGTAGATACTCCATTCTATCAACACATAATCATATTCTTTATTCTTTTATCTTTTAATCTTTCCTTCTTTGGTTGCTTTTGATTCTTTAATCAGCTCCTAGCGGTTCCTGCTTTCAATCCTTTATATAGAGGATTAACATAATATCTTTAAAACTTTATATCTTCCCAGATAACCAAAATATCATTTTGGTCATTTTACTCTCTTTTCCTTATAATATTTATAATATTTATAAGAAAGAAAAATACATTACTTTTATTAAATGACCTAAATACATCTTTCGGTCATTTTATCTGTTTTCTCAACCTTTTTGTCATTCATTCATATTTCATACTCTACATTCTAGTTACTTTCCTTTCTTCCTCATTTCATTTATATACAATCTCTAGTAAAGTTATTTTACAAAATAGTTTCATACTTCAATACTTTTTATCATAAATAGAAATTTACTTTAAAATTCTTCTCATATCTTTACTAAAACATGTGAGATTATACTCACAGCATTCTTTACTTATAAAGATTCCAATATCATTAAACATAATTATATATGTTTCGTATTTATTTTTACAAATTCATAAATACACCAAAATCTTTTCCTTGTATAAATTTTGTCCCTTAATGGACATTTTACTTAAGCAATCTTTTCATCTTCACTTAATATTGCTTATTTATTTTCACCCTTCTTTTCTTCTCATTCCTTTACTCATTCGTTACTTCCTAGATAATCCACTATTATTTCTTCCTTACAGAAGTTTTACAACATCTTATTTTTCTTACATTTTTTTTAAATCTTTTAAACTTCAGTTTATTCTTCCTTATCTCTATTACCCACTACTGACTCATTACCATTTATAAAGGATATATTTTCCTCCTTCTTGTTATACTTTACATTCTTACTTTTCTGATTGGGACAGAATCTGTCGAATCATCATATTGTTCACGAGAATCTACTTATCTCGTTCTGAAAGTGTTGAAATGATGTTCCGCTTTTTATTTTAACAATTAGACATCATTAACTTTCTTTCTATGTATAATACACCATATTTAACCTTATAAACTTGTACAGTTTTACTGTTAAAGTAGATCTATTATTTTAGTCAACTTCCTTCTTAATTCACACCTTTAAGGAAAAATCATTTCTATTACATTTTTAATCTTCTTATGTATTCCATATACCCTTCTCATATTATTATTTACGTTTTAGTATTTCTTTGCAAATTCTTATTTCTCACATTAGTGCTTAGTTTAGCAACTGATCTTCTGCTTACTCTTTCCTCACGGTATTTAAATTGTTTACCATGATTGATTCGAAATTTGTTTTTCTTCAATTCACTTATGGGACTTCATACATGTTGCATACGATAATTCACATTCCCATACTTACTACACTTTTCATAATATTATTATCTTGTGGTGTATTTATGTTTCACAAACCACATTTGTTAACTTCTTGACATATGCTTGCAAGTTCTTAATTACATAATATACACATATATATGTATACCTGATTCCCTTTTGGTTTAAGAACTCAACTAGATATTTTTAAACATTTTCGTCCCATGACAATTTCGTGACACAACCTTCAAACACCATTATCACTCATTACTCTTTACTGGTTATAGTTATTGCTAAAAAAAATAATTTTCTTACCTTTACACCTTTTACCATCTCTTCCATGGGTTATAGACTACATACTTAACACATTACTTTATTCTTTCATTTAAACTCCACTTCTTTACAATATATATATATATATATATATATATATATATATATATATATATATATATATCTTTACAACATTATATATTTCATATAAAACTTACTTCTTATGTATCTTTAGGTGATACCCAACTGTCATTTATTTTCTCGTCATCTTTCGTTCTTTTGTATTTCGAGGCAATTTGCCCAATACATCATTTTACTCTTTTGCTTCATACTTTATAGTATTCTAATTAGAATACCTATTTCATAACGACTTTTATACTTTTGTACATCATATTTATATATCCCAAAACTTACTCATGCTTTTACATTTATAAACACGTATAAACATATATACACTTCTTTGTATTTCATGGTTACCAGCCATGTACTAACCATTTCTCAAAATCTTTGGAGACTTTTAGCCATTATTCCCATTCGGAAGTAGTAACTTCCTGTCTGTTTATCATAGTTCTTACATTATATTTAATTCTTCGTCTACTACTTGTTTAGATATTTACTATTTTTCTTTATTTCATATCATTTATGACCTTTAGTCATTTTGCTCACATGCTTTTGGTTTTCTTCCATTATCATACATCATTATACTCTTTCATTACTGGTATTTCTTCTTTTATTTCATTCATTTGGTTGCGGAACTTAATTCCTGGCAACCACTATCTTATCATCATTTGTTTCACCTTTAATTTCTTGCCTAACATTTATTTAGGCATTCAACCTTTATTTCTCGATTCACATTCATTTTATCACATTACATTAATGCATTTTTACTTACAATATCATAATCTTTAACAATTTCCCATTCATCATTCTTTTCCCCATTTGGGTAACTTACTTTACTTTTATTACTCATTATAACATTGTACTATAACTTACTTTATTATTTTTACTCATGGTAGCACTGTACTTATAACTTAATCAATTATTAAATCTTTGAACATTTTCATACATCTTCTTTATTCAATCTGTAAGTTAGTCTTCCTCTCCCCTTTAGCATTGACATCTTCTATCTTTAGCTCTTCTCATAATTTTGATCCTATCGTTCCACAACGATTTGTTTCTGCTTCCCTTATGCATTCATTATTCGCACGACTTTCAGATAAGATTCTGACTTGAATGATTATGCCCAATGCACACCACTTATTAGTATTAACCTCTTCCTTACTGCTCTTTTACTTTTACAAAATTTATGTACTATTAATACACTCCGCTTATAATTTTTCATTCTTCATATACGAGTCTTACAACTCTTATATAGGTAATCAATACCCATAACTCCTCTTTAAATTACTCTTATTCACACTTCCTCTCGCCTCGACAGGCATATACTTTAATGTCTTTCAATCTGTCTATAAATATTAATTATCACATTATATCCTTTACTTTACCATACTAAGTGGTATATATCCACTGCATTAACTTTTATTACTTATAATCTTTCTTGTTCTTGTTACATAGGCATATAACTCCTATGTTATCCTTACTACTCTCTTCACAAACCCTTACCCACCAGATTTCCATAATTCCTTTATGATTCCACCAGTCTCAATACATATCCTGTGATTATGATAATACGGGCCCATATTACCATAATCACCTATACATATTGATTTTGCTGTTTCCACAAGGTCTCATGGGACACTGGTTCTTTTAACATGTAACACCATCATAAGTACATGGTGATAGCTACTAAAATCTTACTACTTTATACACATAGTCTTTAATAAATTTAGACGGTTATGGAAAATATCATATAATTTTCCTAACGGTCAGATTTTTGCTCACTTTAAACGTTAACTTAACACTTCTTTGTTTTATATGTCTCTATACTTTAAATAATGCATAATGTCTTAATCATTTAAGACACCATATAGCATGCTTTCATAAACTAACTTTCCTATAGCATGAGTTTAAGCCTAGGAGTGGAACAAGCCAATCCTAATTCGCTTAAACTATCGCTCTGATACCAACTTGAGACACCCCATTTTTACAGTTTGCAAATACTATGGGTTTTCATAAAAATTTCATGAATACAAAAATACGGTTTATCAAAAACCGATAATTTAAACGCTTAAAACAGTGGGTGTACAAATCCATATCAACCTAACCATAGTAAGACAGAAAGGATTAGACCTTGAGTCCAAGGTAGGGCTAATTCGAGCTCCACTCCAGCTAAACTTCATCCAATTATAGCTTATCTTCTTAACCTGGAGTACATGGAAAAAACAGAAAATACGTAAGACAATAATGTCTCGTGAGTTACATGAGTTTTAGACTCAAACCTTTAACTTCTTTTTCCAACTTTTTGTAAATTTATAACATAAAACTTCTGTCAAAACTTTATAGTAATAATATACTATAACTCTTTACTTCTCGAAATCATTTCATAATATGTTTTACAAAAATAACTCGACAATTTTCCATGAAGTTTTGGGCCATAATAGACCTATGTTTAAAATTTGGGGTCAAACGGACAAGTATTGGTCAAAATCTAAAAACTCAAAATCACTTGGCAGGAGACTCACTGCATGTTTCTGCTGGCGCCGCCTCGCGACTCGACCAAGGGTGTGGTCGCGACTCGAATGCTGCTGGCGCCGCCTCGCGACGCGACCAAGGTGTGGTCACGACTCGAAGGCAAAGCAGATTGCCTTATTTGGCGATTTTTCAAACTGCAGTTTCACTATTCGCCCCATTAAGCTCTTAATACTTAACTTAATTGGTTTAGGGTCATTTCCAGGCCCTAAATACCAACTTATACTTGATTTTAAACTACAAAATCATCAAATATTCTTTATAAACTTGAAAATTCCTCCGAAATCCTCATTTTTCACCAAAAACCCATTTATTGAATTTTCAAGCTTATGAACTGATTTCTTGTTTCTTTTATGAAATTTTTAACTGAACAATACCATTAGAATCATATGAAATCAGTTCCAACTCATAAACCCATTTCTAGGGTTCATGGGCTAAAAACCCATTTCATCATCTTTGCATCAAAGCTTCAATTCCTTAGAATTAATAACTACTACATGCTTCTTTCACCTTTTTTTAACACTTTAGATTCATCAAAACCACCTGAACATTCAAACCCGTGACTTAGGGTTCTTGAGCAAAAATCATCTTTTCTTGATTATTCAACATATTCAACTACTAGAACATGTTAAATGGATGATTTTGAGCAAGATGAATTTGATGGTTTCATTGGAATCATGATTTCTGGAAAAATCAGAAATCAAAACTTGATTCCCGTTCAAGAATTTTGGAGCTTAGAACTTGAAAACCTTACCTCTTGAAGCTTGGAATTACCAATTCCAATGTTGGTTCTTCATTTCCTTGCTTCCAATTGTTCGTGATTTGAAGAAATCGGATCTTCAAACTCTCTCCCGTAATCTCTAGAACTCTCATCTGAATTTATGAGGATTAATGAGATATTTTCTCATTTTTATATTTTCCATATTTACAGTTTTAGTCCTTGAACTTTCATTCCTCGGACTTTTGACACCAAGATTAAATTTGGCCACATGAAGCTAAAATTCTTACATTTTTGGTCCAAACTAGAATTATACTTTTATAATAATTATTGTATATTGTCAAATGACCAAATTACCCTTCTCATGGTAAAATGACTAAATTACCCTTACAAACATACTCTCTCATAAAAATATACATAAAACTTTAAATTACACACACCTTGTTTTACATATTTATATTATTAATTTGGGTCGTTACAATAAATGACACAATTCTTGAATCCAAACATTTTGGATGCATAAACATTCAAGTTATTATTAATCATACATTTAACACATTCATATAACATTTCAAGGACAATTTCAGACAACAGGTGTTAAAAGAAAATTGACAATTTTATAAAAACAAAATCCTTGAACAATGTAATAGACAATGTCAAAATGCATCTAAAGACTAATAACAATATTTTAATATCTATTTAAACTTCAAAACTGCACGAGCTGGAGATCCAATCCAAATGTGCTCCTATACGCCAGAGTCCCGTGCCTTCTTGATTCCCTGCATACAAACAAAAATGTGACTATCACATTATGTATCAAGAAATCTTGGAACAGGAGTTTTGAGGTTTTTAGATATACCTGAGCTTTCAAATAAGTTGGAGCATCTTTCAAATAAGTTGGATTCCCAGTTTGAGACATGTCCGGGGGATCTCGACCGTTTTTTGTTACGTCTCTTCACTGAACTTGATCCAGAAGTAGCTGGGTTATTGGAGCTATGCCTGTCCAAGAGTGACTCATATAAAGTCAACAGTGGACGCATTTCCATGAGGGTCCTTTTCTGGTCTTCCTTTCTATACGTCTGAATGAACAGATCGTACTTGCTGGTCAGCGAGGCGAGTAGAATGTCAATACTCATTTCCGGACTCATGGAATGACCAAGTTTGTACAATTCGCCTATGTACGCTTCAATCTTAAGAACATGTGAATTGATGCTACTTCCCTCTTTTAGCTTGCACTCTGCAAGTCTTTTGAAGATCCTAGTTCGTTCCTCTTCAACTGGTTTTTGGAACCTTTCCTCAACCAGTTGCATTAACTCATATGGCCCCAAGGATTCAAAATCCTTGTGGAACTCGTGGTCAATGGTTAATAGCATGAGGTCACGAACCTTTGCGGATTCATCAACTAATAGGTTATGCTTATCATAAGAACCTTTTATGATGATCTGTTCCGGTGGGATCCGGATCGGATACTCAGTGAGATGCAGCTTGCCAGCAATGCCGAAAGCCAGTCTCCAATTGCGAAGCCATTCCTTACAGTTGAGGCCAGTCAGCATTTCCATATTGACACTTGACATCTATAAAAGAGAAATAGAATTTATTAGTTTAATTGGTCCTTTTAAATAATTACCCAATATGTTATTTAAGGCTAGGATCCAAAATACCCCAACTATGGTGTGAAGAGGGATGCCGTAATCACAACACATTGGTCATTGAGGTAGACAAACACTTATTAATTTCATCTTATGAAATTCCTAGATCTGTTGAGATTCATTGAATTTTTCAATGGCATGTTTAATCTCGGATGTGCTCCACTGTTTGTGACTGGGATGCCGAGGATCACAAACTGGATGTGAATAACCATGCAAATTAGCTTGGTACTCTCGGGTCAATTATCATCTCTAATTGATGTGCCGGTAAACCACACACACTCCATCAACAATGATAACACCCGGGAAACCCATTGTAACTCTTTATGAACCCCTATTGGTGTGCCGGTAAACCACACACGCTCCACCAATGTTTCATAAAGTGCAATGTGCAATTTCATGGATTAGCACCAATTCACATTTTTCTAAAAGTAACTAGATTTGGGCTTTATTAAGCTGTTCCAGTACTTTGAATAATATCATTATACTTTTAATGAGATTAGACGGTCCTATCAAACCCGTTCGGCTAACGACCCTCCACTGATCAGGCGAGCGGTGGGTGAGAGTGTTCACCCATTAGACCGCCATTTTATAGGCAGTCTCCTTATACCCACTTTATAGATCAGCTTCGTGAATGAGGCCTACTAATGATTTGACTAACCATTTTAATCTTATATATATAATAATAACTTCCTAATTATAATATATATAAGATGTAATTTTTTTAAACCTTTAAAAAATTGTTTCTGGTTTATCTTTTAATTTATTGTCGATTTAAACTATTAAATTTAAAATTAAATTAAACCTTTAAAAGCCGATTTAATTTTCTTTTAATTAACCAATTAATTAAATTAATTAAATTTGATATTTTAAACCTTTTAAAATATTTCTAGATTTTATCTATTAATTTTTGGAATTTAAAACAATTAAATCGAAATTAATTAAATCCTTTCAATTATCTTTTAATTAAACAATTAATTAAATTAATTAATTTTGCAGATAAGTGTCACAGAATAATCAAATTAATTTAAACCTATCCTTATCCCTTAATTTTCGATTTTTTAGGATAAAGGTTTTAAGGTTTATCTTTTAAACAATTTAAAGTTACCAAAAATAGAATACCTTCTAAACCCTAATGCCCAAATCGCCAACTATAGAGGGGGGGGGGGGGGCTAGGGTTTTCAAAAACCCTAGCCCTATGATCGATTTCATCATATTAAGGGTTTAAAGGCTTTTTAAACCCTAAATTTAGGAAAACAATTATAGCAGTTTAACAAGAAAACAACCAAAAGCTCTGATACCATTGAAAGGTTTTTTGCAACTATGAACTAAATAACCTAAGTTCACATGCAAACTATGATGATCTATGTTTTCTTCTAATTAAACATATAACTAATTCCTAAAGGCTGAAAGAATTAAACTAAAAGAAAAGAATCAGAAAAACTAACCTTTTAGGATTTCTTGGAAGCAAAGCAGCACAAGTGTCCTGCCTCAAATGAGATCACACCCAGGGAGCAGGAGGGGCTCGAAAATTCCAAAGAGAATAGGTATAAGTTGGCGCAGAATAATGAGGGTCTAAGGCTCCTTATTTATAGCCTCCAGCAGATAACCTGATAAACCTTTAAAAATAAACATTTTTGAATTCAAATTAAGATAAGCCTTTATCTTATTAATTCAAACATATTTATCCGTTATTTATATATATTGAAATCTATATATCCATATATAGAATTCGCTGGTTACCTCACTCACTCAGACTGCCACTTACTCAACTATTGAATAATTACAGTTTTAGTCCCTACACCTTTAATTAATTAAATTAATCACCAAATTAATTCGAATTAATTCCAGATTAATTTCTAATTAATTAATATATTTTCTAATTAATATATTATCACTTTAATATATTAATAAACCATATATTTAATTTCTATTTATTTATTAATCAGATAATAAATCAATCTTTCTCTCTACCGAACTTTCTACCAAACCTCCTGCTGTGAGGGCAACGCAAATGGACTATGCTACTATTAATTAGATAAATACTTAATTATTAGTCATGGCTTAGACACCTAATCCAACAGGAAAGTCTATCACTATTCTCAAAACAAAAAGAAAGCCTTTCAAAATCAACAAAAACCGTTAACACTCAAAAATTCTTCAAGAAAACCTCAAAATATTGTTTTTGAACCAGCAAAACCAATATGTTCAAACAATAAATATGAAAAAGCAACAAAGAAAATTTTTACTAAGGGATCCAATTTGGTTGACACGTTTCATGTTTGGCTAGCCAAGAATATGGATTTGTTCAAAGATAAAAGCTTAACAATACTTCAAACATTCTTATGAAGAATTTCTATGCGAATCTACTCATTGTAGTACTTCGTCTGAAAAAACTCTCTTTTCTAAACAAAAATGGGTTCCTGTAAAACCAAACCCACTTTCACTATTGAGTCCCAAAGCACAAAATCCAAAGAAAATTTTGAAATGGGTTCCGAAAGTAACTAAAACACAAACAATCAAACCCTCTATCGTGTCTAATATTACTTCAACTTCTGGCACCAAAAAGGATGACATTGTTGCATCATGGGTCTATGATCCGAATACTTACCCTCAAGGACCCAAGACATGTTGGGTACCTAAAATTTCTCTCTAAATTATAGGTAATGATCGATGAGCAGTATGATAAGGAATGGTACATTGACAGTGGCTGCTCACGACAGATGACAGGGAGGATTGTGTATTTACAGGATTTCAGAAGTTTAGAAGATGGAGGAGAAGTGAAATTCGGAAACAATGAAACATATCCTATAAAAGGGTATGGGAAGATAACCAATGGCAAATTCACTATCAATCAAGTAGCTTATGTAGAAGGACTAAAGCACAATCTAGTCAGCATTTCTCAACTTGTTGTGGGGACTGGTTTAAAAGTCTCATTTGATGAAGCTGGTAGTATAATTAAGAAGAAAAAGACCAAGGAAGTCTTGCTAAAATCAAAAAGGAAGGGTCAAATGTATCCACTAGACATGAAGCCAATTTTTGGGACACCTTCCATTTGTCTACTCTCAAAAGCTCCTTCGGATCTCAGCTGGTTATGGCATCAGAGGCTATCTCATCTGAACTTCAAGAACATCAACAAGCTGGTTGCTCTTGATCTTGTCCGGGGTATGCCTACACTGAAGTTTGACAATGATACTCTGTGTGCTACTTGCGAGCATGGGAAGCAAAAACGACAAGCTCATCCGATTACCATTGACTCCAAGATCACCGAACCTCTTGAACTACTACACATTGATCTTTATGGTCCTTCAACGGTTGAATATCTTGGTGGAAAGAAATACATATTAGTTATCATGGATGACTTCTCACGATTCACTTGGGTAATCTTTCTACGACAAAAGTCACACACACCTGCAGAGCTCATTTCCTTCATCAAGCAAATTGAGGTTCATCTCAAGAAACCAGTACAAGCTATCCGAAGTGGCAATCGCACTGAATTTAAAAATCAAACTATTGACTCATCTGAAGGAGAAGGGCATCAGTCATAATTTTTCTGCCCCCTATACTCCACAGCAAAATGGAGTGGTTGAGCGAAGAAATAGGTCCGTATACGAAGCTGCAAGAACAATGCTTGACTACGCGAATCTTCCAATGTACTTTTGGGCCGAAGCTGTTGCAACTGCATGCTTCACTCAGAATCGATCCTTCATTCATAGATGATTCAACATCACTACGTACGAAGTCTTAAACAAAAGGAAACCTAATGTAAAATACTTTCATGTATTCGGTTGCCGATGCTTAATCATGAAACTCAAACCTGGTATTACGAAGTTTGCATCTAAATCCGATGATGGTGTCTTCCTTGGCTACTCACACTCTGTGAAAGCATATCGTGTGCTAAATAAGACAACAAGGAAGATCGAGGAAAATTTCAATCTGACATTTGATGATCATTATATCAAGAAATCATAAACACTATTTCCTCGTTCCTATATTTTTGTAGAACAACCAACCAAAGTTATACCTCTAGACTCTTTCATTCTTGATTTCTCTTTCCTATTTGATAGTCCTGATCACGCAATAAATGCTGAATCAAATGCAAAGGACAATAATATACCAGAAATCAACAAGCTCGTCGACGATCCACCCACAACTGAAACATCAAAGGATATCCCATCTTCGGTTGAGGGGGAGTCTGAGACTACTACCCCAAAAGATCCTTCGGTTGAGTGGGAGTGTGAGACATCCAACAGAAAGGATCCTTCGGCTGAAGGGGAGTATTCACCTTCTGCATCATCTTTTGATCCGAAGGATGCTTACTCAAAAGAACCACCAAGCCCATCATCAAGAAATACTCCTTCTCAATTCGAGGGGGAGTCATCTAACAATGCCGCTTCTGTCGAGGGGGAGCAACCAAAAGACTTCAGACACACTTTGTGACAATTATAAATTTTGGTCAACGAAAGTCAACTGTAGTCAAACGAAGCGTACGTTAATCCATATGTTGAAAAGTTATTTTCCATAACTTTTGCGATGAATTATTTAATATTATAATACTACGTATGCTAATTCAAAACAATTATCGAGTAAACGCTGAAGATACGGATAATAAACTACTGTAGCGTAAAAATTCGATAATCATACAATTATTATTTTGAGAATAATAATATTCATAAAACGATCTACTCGTAAATACGAACCCGTGGATATATAGAACGTCGAAAACGGAGTTCGTATGTGAAAGTTATAACAATTAAACCGCTGTGAACGGATAAATGTACACAGGGTTTGAACTCAAAATACAAAATGTGGTGCCACAAACATCAAATATGGAATAACAAATCATATATTATGGAACGTAATACTATCTAGTATTTAATTTCAAAGCCAAATACAATTTTTGGTAAAATGCCGAAAATCGCGTAATCGGAAGAATACTGCGATTAAACGCGAATTTCATCGTTTAACGAGCTACGACCCAATCTAATTATATGTTTGACAATGTTTTTCTACATAATATTTATTTAGAACCTCATTTCTTCAAAAACTTATAAAATTTCACTAAAACGTGTTACGATTTTATAAAAATCACCTATTTTTATAAGTATATTGCTATTTATTTAAAAACTAACCCACCCCACCCCACCCCCCTACCCCCATCGGCTGATGACCATCTTCCAAGGCAATCCTTGGTGTCACTATTCATTATCTAAGGCTATGAAAGGGCTAGAAATAAAAAAATGCAATAAAATCCAACTAAAATTCACTTAAATATATCACCTTTTCATTTAAATCAAGAGAACACACATTCACCCACATCTCTTTTCTCCTTCTTCTCTCCAAAATCAGCACACATACACCACCACCTTCTATCCAACCCGCCACCACCATACACCACCACAAACCACCACCATCTTCCACCATTTTCGGTGTAAAACATCCCATTCTTGGTAAGTTAACTTCTCTTGTGATTTTAAACACTATTACACAAGTTTTATTCCATTTACACACACTAACATTTAAGTAAAACCATTGGGTAATAGTTTTGTCCAAGGGTCCTTCGAGCTACGAAGTCTAGATCTTGCATTCTACCGTAAATCCCGCAAGAACTATCTTGTTTCTAAGTAAAGCATGCATCAAGGGTGAGTTCATACCCCTCATTTTCATCTTTTCTAAACATTTTTGGGGGAGGATACAAGTTCACATGTCAAAAATAAGGATTTACACAAGTTTATATGTGTTTATATACTATAAATAATGATTTACACAAGTTTATAAAACTAGTAGTTGTGTAAAAACGTTTTTGACATGAAATATGGTTAAATCTATGTAATATGAACATAATGATGTATTATGTTTGTGTAAAAGTTACAAAACTATAAATAAAATATGTAAAGATACTAGATCTTTAATATAAACGTCATAAAAACGAAAACAAATAAAAACTACGTTTTTCTAACCGGAAACACTACTTTCTAACAAAAATGGTTATAACAAAATTATTACACCATTTTTGTGGGAAATATCTTAAATGATGTTATTTATAATCATCTAAATAAGTTATTTCGTTGTTGTTCGTAAAAATATGATTATTAGAACGGTATACTAAAAATAGACTATTATAGGAATAGTATGTTTTTGTGACCGGAAATACGACTTTCCTAGTGATTTATAAAAAGAACGTACTTATGTTATCATGGACATTTTGATAATTACGAATACAAAGGAGTTTTCACTACATTTACAAGCAAGGTTTTACACTATAATTATCATGAGTATATTTTGATAATTACAAATACAAAAGGGTTTTCATTTCAGTACGAACTAGGATAAAATATCACGTTGGGTGGTTATGTGAGACATTTCTTCACAGTACTGAAAGATGTACGCATTAAGTCCTGGATTATAACCTTAATCATTCATGAGCGAGATAGTTGTGTATAGATCTATACGAGACTGACAATCCCGCACCTAAGCTGCTAGCTACAGCTAGACCGGCAGGTCTGGGGTGACAAATGTCTTAACATTGCGACGCCTGAAGAACGTCGTGGCAGGTCTACATACTAGTCACAGCAAGGTTATAATAACTCACATGAACGACAACGAATATCCTTAGTTTGGGGAAAAACATCTTAAATTGGTTTTATATAAATATAAAACTACATGTTGCTCTACACAAAATATAAGTAAGGTTTTTACTTATACATATGGGTTTTCTGGGATTAAAACCACATTTTATCAAGATACGAATATAAGTACGGTTTTACTTATACATACGAGTTTTATGGTATTAAAACTACATTCTAACAAGTTACAAATATAAGTATGGTTTTACTTATACATGCTGGTTTTATGGAAATTAAAACTACATTTCATTAAGATGTGAACATAAGTACGATTTACATATACATACGAGTTTTATGGTATTAAAACTACATTCTAACAAGTTACAAATATAAGTATGGTTTTACTTATACACGCTGGTTTTATGGAAATTAAAACCACATTTCATTAAGATGTGAACATAAGTACAATTTACATATACAAACAAGTTTTATAGTATTAAAACTACATTCTAACAAGTTACAAATATAAGTATGGTTTTACTTATACATACAATTTTTGTGGAAATTAAAACTACATTTTATCAAGATATAAATAAAAGTACGATTTTACCTACGTAAATGTTTTACAGAATCAGATCTACAATTAATCTACGAATAAACATGTATTTACATGGTTTGGTACAAGAATAAGACTATGCAATACTATTTTCAAGTATAGAAACACGTATACATTTTCGGTCTTTGGGTTTTAAGACTACGACTCACTTTTATGAAAATATTGGATTTTCTAGTTTCAAACGCTATATCTTTACAAGGAAAAATGGACTATGGATTTTCTCAATAGAAAGATCTTATGAACTCACCAACGTAATGTTGACACTCTTTCAAATTACTTGTATTCTCAGGGATCAATTAGTCAGGTCCGACTAACCTTTTGGAATAGGACGCGAAGACGTCTCTTTTACTTATTTCATTATCATAGTGTAATTGGGTTGAAACAATACTGTTTGAACAATGTAACTTTCCAATTATAATGTATGATGGTTGTTATCTACTTATGTTTCAATGTATGCAATGGTTGTGATGCTATGTCCCGTTCCGCCCTCAGACGATTCCGCCATCGTGGTTTGGGGGTGTGACAGATTGGTATCAGAGCATTGTTTATAGTAAACTAAGTATATCAATCCATTTAAGATATACAACTATAAATACAATAGGACTAAAACTCTCTAAAACTTTTCGTACAAGTATACTTTTAAAATACAATGATATTTATATAAAAGTATACACATACAAACAAAGATAGTATCACAATACAATAATTACAAGAACATTAGAGTTTAAGTTGGACATTACGTTTAGACTTAGTATAATATGTTATAAAACCATGGGGAAACGTAGCCTGATCAACTACGTTTGACTAGGGTTTGACCAACATGTAACTAAGTGTGAGCATAATGGACAACAGAGTAAAAACTCGAGAATCCTACAACACTTAGTAACCATGTCAACACTTAACATAAATACTTTTGATAGTATTAGTTATTATTAAGAGACACTAATGACAATTCTAAGTCGACACTAATATCAATATTATCTCGATACCTCTTTATCGTCTGCTTACTTGAGTTACGACTAAGAAAACAATTCTAATGCCGACAAGGGCGACGACGGGAGCTTCACGTTAAGGGACAATTGAGTCGCCATGAGTAGTCACGACTTGAAAACCATTAGTGAGTACTCTCGATATGACTCACAAGGAGACACGGATGTTTAACTCATAGTTGACCGATACGTGAGAATTTCCTTTTGCGCTACGATTTCAGCCTTAGGATTATTTCTATCTCGAGCTTAAGACTTAATCTAGGATATCTCTTGATTCTAAACCTCCATTTTTGGGAATGCTTACCCAGCCACCTTTACTTCGTATATCGTAATGCACAAACCCCTTCCACTATGTCAAAAATTACTAAGTTTTAGTTCAAGGCCCTTATAATACATAAGTGATATTCTCAAGTGTACCATCATGTTATACTCTCCAAATTACTCACATGTTTCTAGAACAATCATCGACCTTACGCTGTTCGTTCCCAGATCAACTTCGCACTTCGTCGACACATGGAAATTCCTACAACTTCGAATTATCTTTCGACTCATATCGTTTCATACATTCGTTTGAGATCTTCTAACATCATTGGTATTCTCATTATTATCGAGAATTCAATCACCTTACGCCACACGTGAAACCTATAACTTAACCGCTGACCCCATAAAAGCTACAGGATTGCATTCACACCATGAACGGTTGTGCAAACAATTTGTCAGGTCCTCTATTTTGAAGAGAGAAAAGTCTTAAATGTTATGATTCTCTATCCTCCAAAGGATTGCTTTCCTAGAATCACTAAGTTGAGATTGTACACAATCTCAATTATCGATACTTTTACGCATTCCTTCAGAGTAGCATTCTACCCTTACAATTTTAAATAGTTCCTAACTCCTAAACTCATTTTTTCCAGCTCCTTGCAAATTTGCAATTGGCGTGACTTCAACAGTTGGATAATTCATCAAAATCAGTAACCAAAATAGTTCTACATGAGTTCCCTCATTGACAACTTGTCATAAGGAATTTTCTCATTCTCTTACTACCTCTCTTGGTTACTACGCGACTATCTTCATTCACCCTGAGTTGTAACACACTTTGATAATAGTGAAGTTACTTATCGTTCTAAACTCCTCTGACATCACCTAGATCATGTGGTTTCATCTATCATGAGCTTTCACCGCCCCGTTAGAGACAATGGCTCCCTAAACATATTCTTCGAATATGGTTCTGTTGTAAGGAGAGTGCTGCAACAGAAATTGTGGCTCCAAGAATCCTCGATCATTTCATAACTTGCTTTATAGACGACGCTTGAATAGTCTTTACATTTTAGACATATCAAAACTTCGTTGCCTATCCTTAGTATGTACCTTTAAGAAATTTTATCGAAACAGTATTCTGAGAACCTCCCAAAGCACAACAAATGCCATCTTCCTCATAATGGTGCCTGCAGAGAGATGACCTACTATGATTGCAAGCAGAAGGGACATATAGCCCGTCCCTGCAAAATTCCGGCATTGGAAACCCATGAAGCATCCAACTCGACTGTCAGACGTGCTTGTTTTGGGTATGACGAAACCGAGCACTTCAAGAGAGACTGCTCGAAGACAAAGGGGTCGAGTCAGATGCGATCAAGGAAGGAAATCACTGACATACCATAAGACTGTGACCTTCCTGATTTGTTTCCAAAAGATCTTCCGGGGATACCCCCAACATGACAGGTCGAGTTCAAAATCGACTTGATCCCCGGAGCTGCTACCTAGAAAAATCTCCATATAGACTAGCCCTAGCAGAGATACAGGAGATAGCTAGTCAACTACACGAACTACTAGAAAAGGGATCCATTAGACCGAGCTTCTCGTCTTAGGGAGCACTGATTTTATTTATGAAAAAGAAGGATGGATCCTTTAGAATGTGTATTGACTATAGAGGACTGAACAAGTTGACTATCAAGAACAGATATCCGTTTCCCAGAATCAATGACCTGTTCAACCAGTTACAGGGATCCAACTACTTTTCAAGGATCGATTTGAGAGCTGGGTACCATCAACTTAGAGTTCAGGAGGAGGACGTTCCAAGGACATCATTTAGGACCCGGTATGGCCACTGCGAAATTGGTCATGATACCTATTGGGTTGACCAATGCCCCGTCGATGTTTCATGGATTGAATCCAGACACCAAAGTTTGGTGGCTTCAGGGAGTTAGTCCTGGAAGAGACTCGCAAGACAAGGTATGCTGATGGCTAAACATGAAAGCAGAGATTGCTACTTACATGGGCAAGTGTTTGACTTGTGCCATGGTCAAAGTAGAATATCAAAAGCCCTCAAGTTTACTACAACAACCAGAAATACCCGAGTGGAAGTGAGAGCGGATAACCATGGGCTTCAAAACTAAGTTACCCAAGGCAACTGGTGAGCTGGACACCATATGGGTACTTTTCGATAGGTTAACCAAGTCCGCACATTTCCTACCAATAAAAGAGACAGACAAAATGGAGAAACTGACAAGGACGTACATCAAATTGGCTGTACGATTGCATGATGCGCCAATATCCATTATTTCAGATAGAGATAGTCGATTTACGTCACGTTTTTGGCAATCATTGCAAAAGACCTTGAGTATGAGTATAGCTTACCATCCACAACCGACGGGGCAAAGCGAGAGAACAATCCAAACGCTGGAAGACATGTTGAGAGCTGGCGTGATAGACTTCGGTTAGTCGTGGGACACCCACTTGCCGCTCATTGAATTTTCATACAACAATAGTTATCACACGAGCATCAAAGTTGCTCCAATTGAAGCTTTATATGGACGCAAGTGCAAATCCGCTCTATGCTGGGCTTGAGGTAGGTGATACTCAGCTAGCCAGAGGCCAAGTACCTAACAGCACTCTCACAGGTCCGGAGATCATACGAGAGACGACGGAGAAAATCGTTCAGATCCGTGAACGATTGAAAACATCTCGTGACCGACAAAAGAGTTATGCAGATAAACGACGCAAACCTTTGGAATTCCAAGTTGGCGATCGAGTGTTGTTGAAGGTCTCACCATGGAAAGGAATGATATGCTTTGGAAAGTGTGGGAAACTGAACCCCAGGTACATTGGGCCCTTTGAGATCCTTGCTAGGATCGGTCCAGTAGCCTACAAACTCCAACTACCACAAGAGCTCAGCAATGTCCATCCTACCTTTCATGTATCCAACCTAAAGAAGTGTCTGTCCGATGAGACTCTTGTCATTTCGCTCGACGAAATCAAGGTGAATGAGAACCTCCAGTTTGTAGAAGAACCCGTGGAGATCATGGACAGAGAAGTCAAGAGAACGAAACAAAGCCGCATACCAATAGTGAAAGTCCGCTAGAGCGCCAAGAGTGGAGCATAATTTACTTGGGAGCGTGAAGATCAAATGAAACAAAAGTATCCACATCTCTTCCCAAACCCTTGAGGATCTACTCAAGAGCTAAATTTCGAGACGAAATTCTTTCTAACGGGTAGATGATGTGACAAATGTAAATTTTGGTCAACGAAAGTCAACTGTAGTCAAACGAAGCGTACGTTAATCCATATGTTGAAAAGTTATTTTCCATAACTTTTGCGATGAATTATTTAATATTATAATACTACGTATGCTAATTCAAAACAATTATCGAGTAAACGCTGAAGATACGGATAATAAACTACTGTAGCGTAAAAATTCGATAATCATACAATTATTATTTTGAGAATAATAATATTCATAAAACGATCTACTCGTAAATACGAACCCGTGGATATATAGAACGTCGAAAACGGAGTTCGTATGTGAAAGTTACAACAATTAAACCGCTGTGAATGGATAAATGTACACAGGGTTTGGACTCAAAATACAAAATGTGGTGTCTCAAACATCAAATATGGAATAAAAAATCATATATTATGGAACGTAATACTATCTAGTATTTAATTTCAAAGCCAAATATAATTTTTGGTAAAATGCCGAAAATCACGTAATCGGAAGAATACTACGATTAAGCGCGTATTTCATCGTTTAACGAGCCACGACCCAATCTAATTAAATGTTTGACAATGTTTTTCTACATAATATTTATTTAGAACCTCATTTCTTCAAAAACTTATAAAATTTCACTAAAACGTGTTACGATTTTATAAAAATCACCTATTTTTATAAGTATATTGCTATTATTTAAAAACTAACCCACCCCACCCCACCCCCTACCCCCATCGGCTGATGACCATCTTCCAAGGCAATCCTTGGTGTCACTATTCATTATCTAAGGCTATGAAAGGGCTAGATGTTGGATATGAAATAAATCTTAAGTTCAAAATACTTCCACGAATAAACACAAAAATATAAGAAGAAGATTTAAATCCAAGAAGATCTTAAAATGACAAACACAATGCGGAATATTTAATCAAAACTATTCAATAACAATAAAGAAATAAGAAGAAAACATTTTCCATTGATAAATATTGAAAGCTTCAAAGTTACAATGAAAAATATGAAGAACACATGAAGAAGATGAAGAAAAAGTGAAGAAATACGTTCTTCACATATGAATATTAAAGTAATATTCAAAAGGTCTTCAAATCTTCATGGGAGGGAAGGAGCACTCTTTTAGACAATTCTCTGAGGAATTTACGTGAGTTGTAAGAAGTGTGTAAGAGTGGTTGAGACATAGGTAGTGGAGTAGGGTATTTATAGGGTGTAAGAGAATGTCCACCAATAGGAGGGTGACATGTGTCTAAGGTGGGGTTTGCTAGAATACACAAGGAATCTTGGAGGGATTTGCTAAAATGCTCCTGGAATATTCCATTTAGTTTTTGCTAAAAAGTTAACGGCGTTAACTTTTTGCTAAGCTGATCAGAGATTTTTGCTAACCCTTGTTCAGTTTTTGCTGACCCTCATCTTCAGATATTGCTGATTTGACTTCAGATATTGCTGATCTGACTTCAGATATTGCTGATCCTTTGCTCGAATTTTCGCTAATCAGCCACTTGGATTTTCGCTTATCAGCATCTGACTTTTCGCTAAAGCAAGGTCTGATTCATCACTTTTTCGCTAATTCCTGCATTTTAGACAAAAGTAAAGTAGACTTGTGTAGATTTGGTTAAGGGTTATTTTTCGCTAACACCACTTAAGCGAAAACTTAACACATCTACTAAAATTAATTTAATTTAATTCCTAAATATTTTTTTCAACAAATGGTCACATAAATTAATTTTCAACATTTTCCCCCTATGTGATATTTGGTGATAAAATATTACAAGGAATTGAATTCATTTCTTTAGAGAAAATCTAATCAACTAAGAAGTTCTCACAAGATATATGAAAAAAAAAAATAGAAAATAGAAAGAAAGATAGATCTTGAATGTGTACCGGCATGAAATAGATTTCAAAGTGTAAACACATTAAGATACAAAAATTTCAGTCATAAAGCAATTAAAAATACAAAAGATCAAATGCCAACAACAATATGCTTCATCGACTCCTGACACTTCGCAGGAAACTCGATCCTGTCCTTCAACTCGAGCACGAACGCACGAAAGGCAAGATGCCATCTGAACCTGTCCAAGTACTCTTCTCTTTTGTCTTTGTGGGGCTCACCTAGAACTGTCAGTCGTTTGATCAGTTGTTGAATGACGGTTGTTGGATATCTCTGTCTTTCATCTAGACGAAAGAACCTAGTTTCACCGTTGGCTACATACACTAAACCTCTTTCCGGACATATCATGGGGAATCCATGATCATGACCTTCGGCTGGAGTGAAGAAGGGATTAGGTTTATGTATTTTGGCAAGTGTAAACCGGCTAAGTTCCAAGTCCAGGGAGGCAAAATCTCTGACCAATTCCATACAATAATAACGAAGACGATCAAAACAATTTAAGTATGATGTGAATGCGCTTCGGCTAGTAAAGTATAACAGGGGAATCAAATCATATTGGTTCATAATTGGAAAATCTGCCTCTGAAAAGACATACTCTTTTTCATCAGACCTTTTGACTTTGAAGGTAAAGAAAGGTTTACCATCATAGAGATTCATCCTTAGACTTTCAAGGCTGCGGATCATTTTATCAGACCATACATCAGTCTGACTTAAGCCTTTCTCCTTGTAAAACTTCTTGAGTCGTATGGTGAGACGTCTGAATTGATCTATGTCAGCGTTCTTTTCCAATGCCCAGATGTTGAAACGAGAAGCATGAGGCGGTGGAGGAATATCCCACTGAGTTTGTCTGGCGACTGATGGCTTGGTTGAGTTGACTGGTTTGATAATATGAGGAGTGGTCATTCGTTCGTAAATCGTGATCGGAGTGAGAACTCGGCTTTTGATCAGATCTGAATTAAAGACATTAAACGTGATCAACGGCTTGGGTTTTGGAAGTTTGGCTATACGGTTTTGTTCAGCTGCTTCACGTTTTTCCTTTTCTATCCTGAGCTTCTCTTCAATCTCGTATTCCTCAATAATTTGCGCGTCAGTTAGGCGGGCTTGAGCGTTGTATTTGTCGATTGGATTATTTATAAGCTCTTGAACCGTCTGGAATACTTGAGCTTCCTTGACTGACATCACCTTTTGAGATTGAGGAGTAGGATGAGGTTGTCTTGGGGCTCGAGGAGTTGAAGAGCTTGCAGTAACTTTCACTCTATTGGTTTGAGATGTTCGAGATTGACTACCTCCGGTTTGGGGAGATTCTTGATGCACGGGATGAGTAATCGTTTGTGCCTGAGGGTTGGGAGGCATTCGGATTCGTGTAGAATTCAATTCTGCAAGTCTTTGATGATAAACTTCTCGATCAAGTTCCTGTTGTGAAGGAGCTTGAGGAGGAGGAGGAATTTGATCTGAGGGAGGAGGGGAAGGATCCATGACTGGTTCAGATCTGGGAGGAGATAGATGTTGTTTGGGTGAGAAGGTTTCTCTGGAGGTCAGAAGTTGAAGTAATTCTTCTTTAAGTTCCTTCAAAGCTAACTTTGAGGCTTCTGTAACTTCTTTGACCAAGGAGCTTGAATCATGCGTTGTTTTTGTTTGGAGAGCCTTGGTGGATTCAGAAAGAGTCTTCACTTGTGTCGTGACTCCATTAAGTTGCTCCTGTAGATAATCTCTAATTTGAACAAATGGGTCTACTACATGTATGGGCGCTGCAGTAGGGCAGACCGTTTTCTCCAAAATGTCCAACTGGCTTTTCGACACTTCTTCCAGATTGGCTATCCGAGACTGCTTGTCGAGGATGTCTTCAGATTGATCTATAATAGTTTGCTCGAGGGTTGCAATCTTGACATTAGCTTGTTCCAGAGATTTATCTTTTTCAACAATGAAGTCCTGGAATAGTTTTTCCATTTTTCCCAAATTGGACTTAACATCGTCTGAAAGCTGGGTGAAAGCTTTCTTCAGGCTTGATTGCTCTCCATGAATAACATCAATCTTGTCGCCTAAGGACTTGTTTAAATGGTTCATCTGATCTTGCAACGAGTCCTTAACAATGGAGAAAGAGGATGATAACTCACTTTTCAGTGTATCGAGAGTGATTGATCCGGAAGAAGAAGAGGTTTCTTTGACATGAGCAGGTTCTGGATCAATAAATGTAGAGGTATGTTCAGGAGGAGCTTCAGCCTCGATTTCTTCATCAACGTTCTCAGCAGATTCTTCAACATTCTCTTCAAAACTGAATCCATGTTCGTCATTAAAGAACAAGAGAGGGTCTTCTTCAGAAAATAATACCAATGCGGTATTAGGATCTGGTTGATCTTCAACATCAATAACAAAATCAGTGTCACTCGCCGGTCCAAGTGGAACACCTACTTTTATGCCATCATATTCTTCCTCGGGTTGAGAGGTTCTCGGAGGAGTTTGGTTTGCGGATTGTTGAGGAACATCATTGTGTAGTGGAGAGAAACAAACCGGAGAGGGTTCTTGCTGAGGATCTTGTCGTTGAACATCGGGTGGAGAACTATGGGGAGCTTCTTGTGTCACAGGCTCCGGAGAAGGTTCCTTTTGAGTTTGAGCCTGTTGCTCAGCCTTACGCGTTTTCTTTGCTGCTCTTCTAGCTTTACGTTCCTCTTTTGTTTGACCTGAGTGGCGACGTTTCTTTTTTGATGAAGAACAAGGTGTGATGGTCTGGATTGATTCTGCATCTGGTTCTGGTTGTGATAATACTTCTAGTTCAGGCTGTGGTTGAGGTTTTGGCAATTGGGCAGCTTGAGCCATAAAACTAAAGTAGTTTACCACAGATGAGCTATTGAGCCCTACGCCTAACAGAATGTGTTCCGGGATAGGCAATGTTTGGTCAAACAATGATTGGTCCGGAGGGTTGAAACAAGACATTCTTTTGAATTTCATGGACTTCCTAGAATAATCAGCTCTCATTTTTTGAACTAAACCAAAACACATGCTTTCACAAAATTCAATGGATCCTTGTTTTTCACTTCGGATGATCGACATGGTTGACAAATGAGCAGATACATGGTTGACAAATGAGCAGACTTCAGTTATACATTCTAAAATCAAAACTGCCACAAATTTTTTATATTTTTTATTTAGTTACGTGGGATGTTAGGATTACACGAGAAGTCAGGGATTTGATCTAATCTTAACTTACCTTGGGAAATGCAGGAACCAATCACAATGGAGCATAACAGCTACTTCAGGATGACGAACCTACCATGCGACAAAAAGAGAATGTCCCCTCAGCTTATGGGTGACGTGGAGACATTTCATTCGACCGTTTCATACGAGCATTAAATGCTCACTCTCTCTCCATTCATTACCCCACACCTCAATACTATAAATACGGCAAAACCCTACAATCACCCTTCCGTTTCCCAATTCTCAGAACCTGTAACTAAAATTTCTCAAACACTCCCAACTCTCAACACTCAAAATCACCACCATGGCTACCAATGAAATTTCGTTCACAGCAGGAGATGTTGATTCCGTTCCTGATCTCAACCCAATGTTGGCAAACCACATCGCAAACCTGGACCCTGAAGCCTACTCATCAACAATGGCGATGCTGGTAGTATGTTTGAGATACTCACCCCTTCACTATGCAATGACTGCAAGTGCTAAAGTTCCAAAGTTATGGGTCAACAGGGCACACCATACAGCACGTCTGAATGCAGACGGTCAATTGGTGTCCTTTGACATCATCACCGTCGACGACAAAAAGAAGATGATTACAGTAAAGAAAGAGCAATTTGCAAAAATTCTTCATCTTCCGGTGTCTGGACAGTTTCAGATGGCTTCTCAATCTGAAATTTTGAACATGCTAAATGAGATGGGTCATACGCCAATCACTCGATCCATGAGCTCTTTTAAGAAGAACAAACTGCCTTCGGTTTGGGGATATTTTTTCAGTATCATTGTGAGAAGTCTCTCTGGCAGGACTTCAGGCCTTGATTCGGCTACATACACATTCCTCCAAATACACATGATATCTACTACAATGTTCCAGTGGATTATGCTTCGATTCTATGGACAGACTTCACCACTTACATGAATCATGTGAAGCGAGCCACAGACATCGCATCCACACGTTTCTGGGCACTCATCGTCCAAGCCGTCTATACACATGAAAAGGTACCAGTGCCTTCGGACCTACCTGTTCATGAATTCAGTCAAGTCCAAGTTCCCTCAAGTTCAAATTCGGATGACAAGATGGAATTTATCGCTTCAATTCCTGAGGCTATGCTATGCAAGGTTCCAGATGACAATCTTACCTTGATAGAGTACCGAATGACACTCACGACTCCTCGACCACTCATGGTCTTCACAAGGGTTGTAGAATCTGAACTACCCAAGGCCAAGGGTGGCAAACATAAAGGCACGACAGAACCATCCGAAGCACCAGCTAAGAAATCCAGGACAAGGAAGAAAACCCAAGCTGTTAAAACATCAAAGAAGAAACTCGCACAATCTTCAAGACCACCAACACCACAATCAGAAGATGAAGAGGAAGAAGAAGAAGAACATTCTCATCCAGAGGATACCATTATTCCTCCATCTCCAACACAAACGGCAACATCTACGATACCACCTTCGGATCCGATTGTGTCTTAAATTGATAATCCGATGGTGTCCGCACATATGACCATTGTCGAAACATCTACTGTGGAGACAAGTCATATTGAGACCCCTGTGCACACATCTGATGTGGACACAAGTCTCACATATGGTGATCAAACAGCCAAAGATCCCCCCTTCTCCACCACCGAAACATACTACACTTTTCCTCACTTCCACAACCGAAGTTCCTCCTCCAATCTGTTCTTTCTTCATGGATGACTTGGCTGATTCTCCTTCGTCACACGAATCGGACAAGGGCGAGGAAGATTATTTTGAAAGAGCCCCCATCCAAATACAAGATGATGATGATGAACCAGATACAATCCTGGTGTCAATGAAACAATTTCGCCAACTCAATGTGAAGTTGAATGTTCTGATACAAGCCCAGACCACTTACACTTTAGATAAAGGGTCTGGAGTTACTACTGACCACTTGGCGGAATCACTTATATCCTTTGAGGAGAACATAATTGGGAAAGTACAAAAGAAGATTGATGATGCAGTAAAAGTTATTGAAACCGATGTCAAGCAAATGTCAAGAAATGTGTTAGTGAAAATTGATTTGAGGTGTAAGGCAGTCGAGAAGATAGTTGAAGAGAAAACCCAGCACATTCAGGAACAACATAATGACAAACTCAACGAGGTGGTTACGAATCTCAATTCTTCCCATACTGAAGTAAAAGCGAAGCTCACTTCATTAACCACTTCGGTTGAAAATCTATCAAAACGAAGTGTTGAGGAGTTTGACGTTCAACTCAAGAGCTTGCGGACAGATCTTGACACTGCAAAGAAAACAATTGCTGAGTACGAACCGAAGGTGCATGAATTAAATGCATATCGAGAGGCACAGAAAATAAGCGATCAACAGATGAAAATACTGGTCTCTCAAACAACTGACTCAATCCGAAAGGATATTGTACCTTTGCTTGCGTTGGTCAGTCGCCTACCTGGTGCTCCGAAGCCCACTGTGCTTTCGTCACAAGGGGGAGAGGGGTCTCGACCAACCAAAATGACAACACGACAAACACAAGTCACCTTCGTACCCACAGCTACCATTACAACCTTCACTCCACTCTCTCAAACAACAATTTCTACTACTTCACCATCAACAATAGTTCCTCTTACTTGGGGACGAACTTCATCCACCCAAATTTCAACCAAATCCAACTCGAGTATCATAAAAAGAATCTCGAGTGGAATTAAAATTCAAAAAAGTTCAGTGCCATCAGCAACATCAACAGTAACAACAACGACTCAAGTCCCAACCGAAGCAGGCTCTTCTGCAGACAAAGGAAAGAAGATAGCACAAGAACTGTCAAAGTCTGAACAGAAGAAGCAAAAGGGAGAAGAATATGAGAAACTAAGGCATCTGTACATGATTTCAAGGGCAGGATGGGAAAGAAAGAAGTCTTGGGTCCAGTAAATAAAATCTGGACATATGAGACAATCATGTAATTGGCTTTCACAACTATTGAATTATTTGATCGAGTACCACTTGTTTCGTACGAAGTGGAAAACACAAATGAAATGCAACTTGATATTCCATTCAATCCGAAGATTTATGCTACCAATGTCTTTGACATCGAGTTTCATCCTTCGGAGAAAAGGAAGTTTCAAGAACAGAAGGCAAGGTTTCATGCTAACCTTGGTGTTGATCAAACTACTGTCTGGTCTTGTCTGAAGATAGTTGGAATTGACAGAATCGAGACAGGTGGGCTTTTTGAGGATTGTATCAAAACTTCACATACTATGTGTGAAGAGGAAATCAAAATGTTGAAAGTTCGTTCAATGTGGCAGATTTTGTAACGCCAAGACACTCTTTTTATGAAATATAATAAAAAGGGTAAAATGGTCATTTTACCTTGGAAGGGTAAATTGGTCTTTTGGACAGAAAAGTATTTAGTTTGAAATAATAATTTGAGTCGTGGACTTAAAATGTTATAAAAACTGATTTTTGGTCATTTTACCACAAAAGGGTAATTTGGTCATTTGACCATGTGAAGGACCAAATATGAAAAATATTGTTGTTAGTGGCAAATGTATAAAGAATGAAAGTTTTATTGTAATAAAACTTGATTATAGTGGCCAAAGTTCAAGAAAATGAACTTAGGGACCAAAAATGTAAAAAATTGAGGTATAAATATAAGAGAGTTGACTCTCTCTTTAACTAGCTAATTGTGCAGCAACGGGAGGAGCAAGGAGGGTGCGATTTCTGCAGGAAGTCATGAAATTGAAGCATGGAATTGGAATCATGGCTTGGAATTGGTGATTCCTAAGCTTTGAAGGTTAGTAACTTGATTTCTAGCCAAGCTTTTGTGTGTTCTTGATGGGTTTTATGAAGTGGACTGAAATCTGTAATTTCAGCCATAATCCATGATGTTTATATGATTTCTGGGCTTAAACATGTTCATGTAGTAAGAACATATGTTAAAAATAGCAAAGTAGATTGCTATTGTTGATAAATTGAATTGTTGCTCAAGAACCCTAAATCATGGATTGGTGTGATTAAGGTGTTTCTAATGGTTTAAAACTTGTTATTAGTCAAGGGTTTTGGTCCTAGAACAAACCCCAATCGATTAAGGACTGGATTAAGGACTTAATGGGCCAAAACTGCTTGCTACAGTGCATAAATCGCGACTGGCCAGGAGGTCTGCCCAGGCGCAGGGCGCAATGCGCCCAGGCGCAGTGCGCCCAGCCCTAGGCGCAGTACGCCTCCAAGCAGGGGCCATGCAGGGGATCAAAAACGCTAACTTTTGCTTTCCTTGTCCGATTTAGCTCAAACTTGAACCGTAGGCTCGTTATGGTCTGAAAAGTTTGGGAAAATTTTTATATTGAGTTTTCGACCCCTCGGGGGCACTGTAGATCGATTCGAATGCCTCGGTGAATAGTAAAATTCATAAAAAGTTAGTAAACGGAAAGTTTATTAACTAGGCATTGTTTATAATGATATTGTATTGAAATCTATTGCATTAGAGTCAATTGGAATGATTATTAACCTATTATCATTTGGTATATAAATGATTATATAGGTATGGGACAAAATGGTTGTGGTGCACGCAAAGGCAAGAAACAACCGGGATTTAAATGCAGCTAGTATCCAGGTGAGTAATCTCACTAATATCATATGTGATATATGATGATTGAATTGTTACAGGTTGAAACTAATTGGTGGGACGAAATTGATGGTTCAAAGATACATTTGACATGACAAGACCAGATAAGCCGTGAGTCTGTAATAGACAATAACGGAACTGTGAGTCAGTCACTATTAATGGTACGACAAGACCAGATAAGCTGTGAGTCTAATATAGACAAGAACGGAACTGTGAGTCGAACTTATATCGACAAGACCAGATAAGCCGTGAGTCTTTAATAGACAAGAACGACACTGTGAGTCGAACCTATATATATAGACAACAGCGGGCTAACCCGTGAGTCTAGGCAACAGCGAGCTAACCCGTGAGCCATGGTTTATTTTGATGAGCCAAACTTATATAAGACAACAGTGGGCTAACCCGTGAGTCTAGGCAACAGCGGGCTAACCCGTGAGCCATAATTGGATGTTATATCCAAACGGTGCGGCCTTCGGGCTATGATATTCTGGTGCGGCCTTCGGGCTATGATATTCTGGTGCGGCCTTCGGGCTATGATATTCTGGTGCGGCCTTCGGGCTATGATATTCTGGTGCGGCCTTCGGGCTATGATAAACTGGTGCGGCCCTCGGGCTACGATTCATATGCTGGAAATGTTTTGGTACGGCTTGTATAGCCATGACAAATGATATGACTTATATAGTCATGATATATGGTATAGTCAGGTATGGCTAAGATAGATGGGACAGAAATGATACAGAGTTGATTTGAATGGTATGCAAATAACAAACTGGATATGACAAGGTGTATAATTATCGGATGTGATTCGAAAATCACATGATATCACGATTTGGCCGGTAAGGCTATGCAGTAGGATATGAAATCCTGAGATACATATGATTAGTCGGTAAGGCTAGCAGGCTGGATTCGATATCCAGACAGATATACACGTTTGGCCAGAAAAGGCTATAAAATGGTATTTGATAATGAAAGATTAAATAATAAATATATGTATCATATATATAGAGTTATATATGGATGTATTTATTATACATGTTATTTGCAGATACGATTACGCACTGAGCTTTGTAGCTCATACCGTTTGTTAAATGTCCCTGCAGGTTAGCATAACCCTGATAAGGGTAAGGATAAAGTCCGTGACTCAAGAAGTGGACTTGTAGATGCTGTCAGTAGCAGCCCGGCTTCAAAGGAGATATGGGTATTATATACTCTCCTTGATACGCTTGTACCCGATTTTATTAAAAATATACCCCTTGGTACTGGTTTTATGTACTGAAACCTTTAATTTAAATGAAAAATTTTCAGGGGTGTTTTGTTTTAAAAGCCGGGTGTTACAAGTTGGTATCAGAGCCGTGGTTTAAGTGAACTAGGTGTCTATAGAGTAGATTCCTGGACTTAAACCCTGAGACAGTAGACATGATGCATAGTTAGGTGTATATAGTTGTTATTATACATATATAACCTAACTATTGCTAACTTCTGACATATAAGAAGTATGAACTGTGAATCTTCTTGGAAGACATTTAGGGTGTGAAGCTCTAAGAAATGGACCAGCCCTTTCGCAAGGCTCCGTTGTATGAGGGCCAAAAAGGGGACGAATAGCAGAAAATCCACATGATGAGCATTAGTAGCTGATGTGGTCAGAAAAAGAAATCGGTTGCTCACCCTGATTGATATTCAAGGTGAAAGAACAGTAGTTGAGACTACAAGAAAAGCAGAGAATATTAGTGGACTTCTCAGAAGAAGTTAACACGATTCAGGTCTAGCCTTGAAGGGAAGGGACCAGAACTAAAAGATGATGTAATATAAGAAGTGCAGGAAAAGCACTCAGAACATTTTAGAGTTGAGACTCTATCGTTGACATGCTGAAATTGCAGAAAATGGGAGCATATTGCTCGAGTTTGTTGTATGGGACGGAAGTGGTTCCAACGTGGAACTATAGATAACTTCTTTATGAAATACTCACATGCTAAATGTGGAGTAACGGGTAAGTAACCCAGGAAAGAAAGAAGAAATGAACGGTCGAAAGGACCAGTGGTACCTTGAGCATTCCACCAGATTGTGGAAGAAGCTCGTGAGGAGACTGATATGATCTCCGATGTAATTGTTTTGAATATAACCCCGTGTATGTTATATTTGATCCATGAAGCTATGCTTGGGATCGATGACTTGATGTCTTGTTGGAATATTTCATCAACTATTTTAGATGAAATTTTGGAAACAGCTATAGCAGATAGCAAGTATGTTCTAGATATTGAACACCTGGAAAGTAGTCTGCCTAGGATTTACGGGACCATTTTCCCTATGAATCTAAAGCTGATGACTACCGATGAATTGGTTAGCAATGAATTATGCTAACATGAATTGAAGAAACAAGAACATTATGGTTCTTAAAACAGAAATGAAATGGACAAAAATCCATGGTAAATGACCGTTGATGAGAATACCGGTTATTTTCTTTGCTTAAACTCAGAAAAGAGTTAGTAAAAGAATGATATTGTAATTGGCATACGTGGTATTGGCCAAGTTAAATAAAACAGTGATAGTAGTGTACTACTTCAAATAAATTCTCGGATGCTTCTTTTGAAAAGAACTTCCAATATTTTTGGCCTGATTGGCGAGAAAAGTTTATGATTAAACTGATTTTTTTGGGAGTCGTTTTGGTATACGGGCTCTGTATTGATTTGCATCTGTAGAGATGGCAGAGTTGGAAAACAACTAGAAGAAAACTTGGTATTAGGGTCTCTTATGGCGGTATGTGTCATCGTATGGAGCCCTATCTTGTTTGAAAAGAAGAAAGACAAGTTGATGCATATGTGCATTGACTGATGAGAATCTGATATTCTCGAAACCAGATCGAAAATGAGGTACAATTGTACTAGATATTGGAGTTATTTCACTGAGTTAAGTGATATGTAAAATTCTCCAGGTATAAAAAATTTGGCAAAAAGAAGTTTTATATTTTTGTGGGCATGTTAATAATGCCAGAGATGATAAAGTGTATCCAGTGGGAAAGTATACTGTGATAAGACAGAAACCGCCTTGGAAATCGACTGAAATTAGTAGTTTCCTTGGATTGGCGGGTTAATTTAGGGGTGTTGTAGAAAACTGCTCCTTGATTGCTATCCAATTGACCAAGGTTGACTAATAAAAGTATAAAGTCTGAGTGGTAGAAAGACCACAAGTATCTTGTAAAGGTTTGGAATACACCTTGTGTGAAACTCCGACGTTAGCATTGATGCTAAGCGGAGAAGATAAATTGGATTATAGAAATGCATCCAGATTTGACGGTAGATGCATGACGTTGCAGTAGCATCTATGATTCTGGTATTGAAGCTTTCGAAACACTATATGTATGGTGTAAAGCTTATTGTTTATAAGGATCATAAGTTTGAAGTACTTAATTGATCAAAAGAAGCTAAATATGAGATAGCAAAGATAGATGGGTTACTTAGAGATTTCGGGTATGAAATCCTGTACCATCTCGAAAAGGACAGATGTGGCTATAGATGCCTTGAATTAGAAAGAGTATCTTTTGAAAGATACAACCACATGCGTGAGTGTGGCGAATTGATTACCTGAGTTGATTCGGGTAGCACAGAAAGATGTGTGCAAGTCTGAAAATATGAAAAATGAATGAATGATTAGCTATTGAAAGAAGTTAGCTAGAAACTCACGACAATTGAAAACCCTTGGGGTTATGTATGTGAGTTCCAAAGCAAAGTGAAATATGAAATTTCATCTTGAAAAGATACATTTTGCACTAAATATGCAGTATACTCGGAGTAATACCAGATTGGATAGGTCGATAAAACCTATGTATTGGTGGCCGGGACAGAAGAAAGGTATTGAAAGATACATGAAAAGTATTTGACTTGTACGTAAAGTAAAGTCCAACCGTTAGAAACGTGCGAAGAAATTGACCCATTGTTGGCCCAGAAAAGAAATGGGACAACACTATTATAGACTTTGCAATAAAGTCTCTGCAAATACCGTGTATTGGTGAATAAAGTGACCTAATGATGCAGATTTTAGAAGTTGTGCTTGAAAATTGCACAGCAGACCCTAGTAGAAGATGAGAAGATCGTCTGTTTTTGAGAAAATTTGCAAGAAATAGCAGGTTTCATGCTAATAGTTTGATGGCTTACATGAAGAATGGTATGGAATACCATGTTATCCTCCGATTTATTGGATTGAAGATGTGATAAAGCCGTTAGCTAGATCTTGGATTCTTGCATAAACTGAAGAGAGTACTTGATAAGTACGAACGAATTTGAAGAATGGTTACAAATTTGTAAAAGTGGTATGTAGATCACTGAGCAAGAACCTTTGAAATTCCAAGTAAAGGAATGTGGTAATACGAAAAGTAAACCTTTGGAAAGGTTAAAATTTGTTTTGGACGACAAGAAAGGAATTATGTAGTAATAATTTCTAATAAATTCCTTATGGTGAGATGAGGAAAGATAAGTAGATGAGGTACCCGGGACAACCGGAGGATTGATGTAAACTGTGATCTAACCATAAGATAAGAAGACTAGTATGGTTAAGTGCTTAGGCAATACCATATAGATTCCGACATGATGTGGAAGACCGAAAGTAAAACGAAACGAGGATGACATACCCCCAACTCCTTGTATGATTTCGGGGACGAAATCTTTTGAAGGAGGGGAGAATTTGTACCGCCAAGACACTCTTTTTATGAAATATAATAAAAAGGGTAAAATGGTCATTTTACCTTGGAAGGGTAAATTGGTCTTTTGGACAGAAAAGTATTTAGTTTGAAATAATATTTTGAGTCGTGGACTTAAAATGTTATAAAAACTGATTTTTGGTCATTTTACCACAAAAGGGTAATTTGGTCATTTGACCATGTGAAGGACCAAATATGAAAAATATTGTTGTTAGTGGCAAATGTATAAAGAATGAAAGTTTTATTGTAATAAAACTTGATTATAGTGGTCAAAGTTCAAGAAAATGAACTTAGGGACCAAAAATGTAAAAAATTGAGGTATAAATATAAGAGAGTTGACTCTCTCTTTGACTAGCTAATTGTGCAGCAACGGGAGGAGCAAGGAGGGTGCGATTTCTGTAGGAAGTCATGAAATTGAAGCATGGAATTGGAATCATGGCTTGGAATTGGTGATTCCTAAGCTTTGAAGGTTAGTAACTTGATTTCTAGCCAAGCTTTTGTGTGTTCTTGATGGGTTTTATGGAGTGGACTAAAATCTGTAATTTCAGCCATAATCCATGATGTTTATATGATTTCTGGGCTTAAACATGTTCATGTAGTAAGAACATATGTTAAAAATAGCAAAGTAGATTGCTATTGTTGATAAATTGAATTGTTGCTCAAGAACCCTAAATCATGGATTGGTGTGATTAAGGTGTTTCTAATGGTTTAAAACTTGTTATTAGTCAAGGGTTTTGGTCCTAGAACAAACCCTAATCGATTAAGGACTGGATTAAGGACTTAATGGGCCAAAACTGCTTGCTACAGTGCATAAATCGCGACTGGCCAGGAGGTCTGCCCAGGCGCAGGGCGCAGTGCGCCCAGGACCAGGGCGGGGTGCGCCCAGGCGCAGTGCGCCTCCAAGCAGGGGCCAGGCAGGGGATCAAAAACGCTAACTTTTGCTTGCCTTGTCCGATTTAGCTCAAACTTGAACCGTAGGCTCGTTATGGTCTGAAAAGTTTGGGAAAATTTTTATATTGAGTTTTCGACCCCTCGGTGGCACTGTAGATCGATTCGAATGCCTCGGTGAATAGTAAAATTCATAAAAAGTTAGTAAACGGAAAGTTTATTAACTAGGCATTGTTTATAATGATATTGTATTGAACTCTATTGCATTAGAGTCAATTGGAATGATTATTAACCTATTATCATTTGGTATATAAATGATTATATAGGTATGGGACAAAATGGTTGTGGTGCACGCAAAGGCAAGAAACAACCGGGATTTAAATGCAGCTAGTATCCAGGTGAGTAATCTCACTAATATCATATGTGATATATGATGATTGAATTGTTACAGGTTGAAACTAATTGGTGGGACGAAATTGATGGTTCAAAGATACATTTGACATGACAAGACCAGATAAGCCGTGAGTCTGTAATAGACAATAACGGAACTGTGAGTCAGTCACTATTAATGGTACGACAAGACCAGATAAGCTGTGAGTCTAATATAGACAAGAACGGAACTGTGAGTCGAACTTATATCGACAAGACCAGATAAGCCGTGAGTCTTTAATAGACAAGAACGACACTGTGAGTCGAACCTATATATATATAGACAACAGCGGGCTAACCCGTGAGTCTAGGCAACAGCGGGCTAACCCGTGAGCCATGGTTTATTTTGATGAGCCAAACTTATATAAGACAACAGCGGGCTAACCCGTGAGTCTAGGCAACAGCGGGCTAACCCGTGAGCCATAATTGGATGTTATATCCAAACGGTGCGGCCTTCGGGCTATGATATTCTGGTGCGGCCTTCGGGCTATGATATTCTGGTGCGGCCTTCGGGCTATGATATTCTGGTGCGGCCTTCGGGCTATGATAAACTGGTGCGGCCCTCGGGCTACGATTCATATGCTGGAAATGTTTTGGTACGGCTTGTATACCCATGACAAATGATACGACTTATATAGTCATGATATATGGTATAGTCAGGTATGGCTAAGATAGATGGGACAGAAATGATACAGAGTTGATTTGAATGGTATGCAAATAACAAACTGGATATGACAAGGTGTATAATTATCGGATGTGATTCGAAAATCACATGATATCACGATTTGGCCGGTAAGGCTATGCAGTAGGATATGAAATCCTGAGATACATATGATTAGCCGGTAAGGCTAGCAGGCTGGATTCAATATCCAGACAGATATACACGTTTGGCCAGAAAAGGCTATAAAATGGTATTTGATAATGAAAGATTAAATAATAAATATATGTATCATATATATATAGAGTTATATATGGATGTATTTATTATACATGTTATTTGCAGATACGATTACGCACTGAGCTTTGTAGCTCATACCGTTTGTTAAATGTCCCTGCAGGTTAGCATAACCCTGATAAGGGTAAGGATAAAGTCCGTGACTCAAGAAGTGGACTTGTAGATGCTGTCAGTAGCAGCCCAGCTTCAAAGGAGATATGGGTATTATATACTCTCCTTGATACGCTTGTACCCGATTTTATTAAAAATATACCCCTTGGTACTGGTTTTATGTACTGAAACCTTTAATTTAAATGAAAAATTTTCAGGGGTGTTTTGTTTTAAAAGCCGGGTGTTACAGATTTCCCTCTGATGAATTCGAATGATTTCATTGTACTTGTTGAAAGACTCTACAGCTTAAGTCAAATGAGAATATCAAAGCAGGTGGGTCTTACAAAAGGTCAGAGGATAATAGAAAGGTTCATTGGTTCGTATCTCCGGAATTTTTCCCTGTATGATTATTAGATAGTGAAACTTTTCAAGGAATCTGTTCCTGCTGCGAATAAAGAGCTTCCTGGTATATCCAAATACAGCGATGGAAAGATAATACAAAAACCTTAGGGAGTCGTTTACAAGGGAAGAACCATGAAGAAAGGGCCTCTGAAAAAGTTGTTCTTTGACATGGACGAGAAAGAGAAGTTTCCTTCAACCTTTCTGGAAGGAATGATTGCAAGGGTAACTGTCAACAATGAAAACTCCGATGATGCGAAGCTGGAGTTGCGTACTCATTTGAAGTGGTGGTTACAAGTTCAGAGGGAATTAATCAAAGCCTTTCATATGTTATAGACTTCGAATACCTGGCATCTTCACCACAAAGAGGGAGAATGTTAGGATTCTAGTTGTGATGAGATTTGACATCTGAAGTACATATGTTCCTATCAGAAATGAGGAGATGATCCGAAGCGAGAGGTTGATACAAAGTGGCAGTGCTTATCAGAAGACAATTATATTTTGTACTTATCTTTGATTTAGAGATAATGTCTAGGTTTTATGCTTATCTATAACTAATAGGATTACGTGTTTATCCTATTAGATCTTAGTATTTAAACACCCTCAACCCTAGATGTTTAGATGTACTTTTGAACAGTCGTATTATTCTTTGTAACGTTCCTCATAGTTGCTTGTCATAAAGATTGGGAGCACTATCTTTTTACATTGAATAAAATCATTCGACTGGTTGAATATTCATAGACTTGTGTTCTTGTTGTTTGCTTTTGATCTTACAATAGCTCTTTGCTATCACTTCATCAAAAGTCATGTTGAGGAGGGGAAATAGAAGTGCACTGTGTTCACTCTGCAGAACAGCTGGCAGATATCTTCACAAAAGCATTAAACGAAGAATCTTTCACACGAATTGTTCAAGGACTTGGCATGATTGATGGATCTACCCTGACATAATCATCAGATTTTCATTTTCTTTCCTTACTCTTTTCAATTACAAAAATAAGAAATAAGGCTGGTCCGAAACATTCCGAACTTTCGGAGCTGATCGGAACAATCATTCATATATAAAGCTGGTCCGAAACATTCCAAACCTTCGGAACCCATCGGAACAGCCATTACAGTCAATAAAATCTCATAAATGTCAAAAATCATAGAAACAACAACTGTCGTCGTATCACAAAAGGATAGACTTCAATTCTAAAACTTTGCCTTGTTGTAAAGTGAGTGTATGACAAACAAAGATCATTTGAAAAAGCAAAAACTCATTTTCATTTATAGAAAAGACGAAATTTGATATTCTTTCATGAAAAATCCAACTAAAGGACAAAACTTTGATTTTAGATTCTATTGATCATACCTTATTGCACTAAAAGGTATTTGGGAATCGATTTGAAACAATGGTAAGAAAACTGACTTCGGAGTGAGGTTAAGGCTATTTTACAAAACTAAGTCTTGTGTGATTGCAATATCCTTAACTACATGTCTATAACTAGGCTCCCTGTTGAACTCAACTCGCTTCAATGTCAAATTAAGCAAGTAGTTCATGTACTACTCCGGATAAATCACATGTTCCGAAGTTTTCTTTATATGTGATATTGGCATTGATTGATAAGCAAATTTAAAACATCTGTTACTTTTGGTTTAATATTGAACTATACGAAGCTTTTCAAAAAGGATTGTACAACATTATAAAAGCACCATCAAAAAGCATTATATGGTGATATTTTCAAGCACTTCGGATATGAAACTCCAAATTTGAAAAATATGTTTCAACAATGAAAATTGAGAAATTCAGAAGAACATAGCAAAATCAAAATGTCAAAAGAAACAAAGACAAAAGCACAAGCAAAAAAGATAATACGAATGAGTGCAAAAACAAAGATAAATTCGCACTCAAAGGCTTACTTCTCTTTTTTGAATGATAATAAAAGGAGCTCCTATAACATAGTCGAGTACCTTCTAGAGTGTATGAACATCTAGAGTGTATGAACATCTCAAGTAATCTGTCTTAAATGACATTGTTGAGGTGGTGTATGAATCTCAAAAGGCTTGTCATCAGATAAACATATCCAAACACCTTAACTGATGAAATAGGATAGATTTTTCAAACCATCTTCAAGTTCAATCCAAAATTTCATTCACCTTCTGATGCTCAATTCAAAAGTAAATATGTTTTAAATTTCCATGCTGTGAATGCCAACATCATTTTACATGAAAATTTTGAATCATAAAAGAAAACATCAAATATCTTTTCAAAATGCGAAATTGAGTTTAACTTAGGGTGGTTAGACTTAGGTATTTCTTGACTGATATTAGATCACACATACTTCGGAGTGAAAAATTGATTTCCAACATGATCTGAATGATTCTGAATATCAAAATGCTAAGTCTTAATTTCATAAAGTTCATGGAAGAAAAGGTCAAAGTCAAAACGTATTCTTCGGGAAAAACATCTTTTCAACAAGTATGATGATCATCGGAGTGTTCATGATTTCCTTCACAAAACCTCTTTATCCGAAGGATTTTCAAAACTCTTCGGAATGCTTGTTTTGCTCGTTCACCCTTTAACATCCAAAAGATCACACAACTCTCACAATTATCTTTAGTGATCCGAAGATAGTTCACATTAAATGTTTTGGGCATTTATGACATTAACAGAGACAAACATTCTTTTGAATTAATTAGCCGTTAAGTAATATACCCATAATTCAGAAAATCTCGCAAAAAGATATGACGGTTGCATTTTCACTTTTTCAAATTCATGATGATTGACACAAGGACGGTTACGTTTTTGCAGGGTTAGTCGAACGTTGCGTTGCTAATGTGGCATACTTCCAGTGGACCCTTTCAACACCCGCATTAAATAGCCTTGGGACCATACAATCAGTATAAATACCTCTCCTCCCGTCTGTTCAAATCTTTACGCGTACAAACCATTCAAATCCTCTCTACAAAAACCCTCTCAAAACCCTAACTATTCATCATCTTCTTCAACCGTTCATCAATGGCAACAATTGCTGCTAAAGGATCATCTCAGAGTCCAGAGGGTATCTCTATCCTTGTCTTGAAGAATCAATCGACCAACCTCTACCTTCGCCAGGATTCAAAACTTTACCCAAAACCAATCGACGCCTTGATTGAATGTTTTCAATCCTAGTACATGCCCTAACCAATACCCCCTCTGTACCTGCAACTCTTGGTCATCGAGCACACTATATCTCTGTCGCTATCTTTGATGCTGATAATAATGTTCAATCCGTTCATTATGAAGTACTCAATGCAGACAACACCACAAAGCGAGTCCAATTGTCAAAATCTCGATTCGCAAAAGCTCTGCAACTTCCAATCTTCGACTCGCAGGAACTTGTTGTTCCTACTGCTGAACAACTTGTGGATATGTTCAACAAAATGGGATATGATCCAAAACTCAAAGGCATTGGAAGTTTCACGAAAAACGTATCTTCCTGAGTTATGGAAATATTTCTTCGGTATATTTCTTCGTTGCTTGTCTGGTAGAACATCAGGTCAAGATTCTGCAAGTCAAACCTTTCTAAGTCTTCTATATGGCATCTATTATGACATTAAAGTGGATTATGTCTCAATTCTTTGGGTGGATTTCTGTACATACATCAACCACTCTTCAAAAGGGACTGAAATCTCCAATGCTAGATTTTGGGCGATGATCGTCCACGAACACTACCAATGCACAAGATTTGTTTCTGATCCTGCTCTTCCTGGCATGAAGTACTCTTACATCACAGTTCCTGTTGTAGATGAAAACTCAACCTCATTTTGTGCTCAAATTCCTCACGATATGCTCAAGAAAGTATCTTTTGACAATGATTTAGTCAATATGTATCGTTCCACCCTAATCATGCCATATCCTACTCGCCCATCCGCACAAACAGCCCCTGCAAAAGTTCCCACAAAGTCAAAAGGGAAGAAGAAGGTTACCGGAGGACCAAGTGGTCCGAAGGTTGTTAAGAAGAGGAAGGCTTCGGAACAAACTCCAGTCAAGAGAACCCAACCGAACCGAACAAAGAAGCAGGTCATTGTGGATGAATCTTCGAACTCAGACAACACCTTATCCGATGACATTCATGGTGAAGAAGAAGAAGAGCATGAATTCTCACCAATTCACGATACCAGACCACCTTATCCTCCACCAACAACTGCTCCTCCAACCTCCAACATCACCACAGAACAAATCACCACTACCATTTCCCTTACCACCACAATCCATACTACATCTTCGGATGCTCCTCCCATCTCTTCACAACAGAAACACCCATCTCCACCTCTGGCATTGACACTTCTTTGCCAGATTTCAAAATACCTGAATCACCTCAAAAATCACCTCCCACTTCCGCAGCTCTGTTTGAAGCGTTCCACATGGCTCCTCTGACTGTGGAAGAGACTGAAGAAGAATTGCATGATGGAGATCTTAAGCTGACCAAGCAGTATAAGACTCTAAATGCCAAGGTTAATATCCTTATTCAGTCCCAAACTGGTTTTGATCCCTCAAAATCAATGGAGGGGGACATCTCAGAGAAAATTGAAGATACAAAGACAAATTTATCTGAGAAAATCAATAGCTCCACCGACCAGTCGGAGAAAAGGTTAATGGATCAGCAAGTTAGGATCCAAACTCTCTTTGAGCAGAAAATTCAAGTTGCTATCTCCGAAGTGGACTCCAAGCACAAGTTGCTTATGGAGGAAAGTTACAAGAAAATAAAGGACTTTGTTGAGAAAGTTGGCTCCTCAAACTCCGAAATGATGAAGGCCCTACAGTACCTTCGTACTGAGGCTCAAACATGGAACAATCAGCAATGTACCAAGTTTGAAAAACAACTTGATGAGGCTAAAGCAAGAATTGATGAGCTGACAGCCGCCCTCAGAAGTGGCAAAGTTTTTTGATGAACTTCAGAGGACCAACTCTGTTTTGACTGGAGATTTAGTCACCAGATTGAAAACAACACTACAAACTCTCATCAACTTTGTTGATTGCTTGACTCGAACTAAATCTTCCCAATCTAGAACACCTGTTATTGCTCAGCATGAGGCTCATCCTTCGCAAGGGGGAGATGTCAGGTCTAGTGCCCCTATGCCTGTGATCACAACTTCCGAAGCGACAACAACAACAGCAATAACAACAACTGCAACTACATATGTTGCAACTTCTCTTAGACAACCACCATTTTTGTTCTCTTCGGGTCCCACTTACACTACAATCACTACTACCACCATGGGATCCTCCAAAACTGGTGGTTCAAGTTCCAAGTCCGAAGAGAAGAGAGAGAGGATGAAAGTATAATTGCTCCACACATGGAGCAAATCTACAAAGTTAGATGTGAAGACTTCCAGAGGATGCTGATGATCAATGCCTTCGTATTGGAAAATGGGAAATGGACTCGGGAATCAATTCAAGCGTTCGGATTCACAGATCTTAATGTCTTCAATAGACTGCCACTCCGGAGCTTTGAATCAAACACAACCATTGATCAGCAACTCGACATCCCATTCAATCCAAAAACATTCTCCTTTCTTCAATTTATCAGGACTCTCACCAATAATGAAAAGGCAGCCATCTGGAAAACGAAAATAGCATTGCATGCTAACTGTATTCAGGATCAGAAGGTTGTGTGGAGTTCGAAAAGAATTATGAAACTCATCTCCATCAAAGAGGCTGAAACATTTGAAGATCTTCAGAACTACGAATTCTTCGTACTTCGTGGTTCAGATGAAGAGGAGTCCGGATTCACCGTTGCTTATTTTTCAATCATGAATCCTCATGATTTCATTGTGATTCTGGAGCTCATGAGGGATGCACCTGGCATGTTGCGGAGACAATGATGATATTCAGTGCAGCCATGGATCATGTTAGGGGATTTCTACGTAATTATATATTACGCTTTTCAAAGAATGATATAGAGCTGTGCACCTTCTTCAATCAACCCTTGAAGCCTCCCCCGGTCACAGTTCGAAACATAGCCAAATTCAAAGGCGGGGAGATAATTCAACAGCCTTATGGTGTGATTTTCAAGGGCTTGAAAGACAACAATGATATTGTCACAAAATATTTTGAAATAGACTACAAGGGCCAATACCCTTCTGCCTTGATATCAAGTATAATTACTGCGGTGAACACCTGCCATGTCAACTCTTACAAAGAGAAAAGAAATTTATGGATCACATGGCTTGGTGGATGGCAGTAAGGCATGCTTTGAAGCAGGCATTCAAAAAGTTTTTGGCTCAATAGGCTTCGGATGCACTTCACACAAAGGGGGAGATTGTTGAGTATAATTTATGATGAAGTGCTTACCCCATCCGAAGACCTAGAAGACTACGAAGTAAAGACAAAGCCCGAAGCCTGAAGACTCCGAAGGATTTACTCCAGAGGATCCGAAGGCTTATCCGTAACTACCTTTTAGGGTGCACGCGTGACAGCAGACTACGTGTTGCACAATAATGCATTCATATTGGATAGTACACTGTAGGAATATTCATAATATCTTCATGTACTATTGGTATCACTGATTATGTATAAATATCAGTTATACCTATCCGTGTAGAGTGTGCTTGTGATTCACCACTATTATAAAACCCTTATTCGTAATATCAAAGGATTCGACACTTGTTATTCAACCTTTGTGTTCATCATTGTTCATATTTATATTTGCTTGTGTTGATTATATTATTGAATCTATTCTTTTGAATACTTGTTATTCTCTAATCTTTGATTGAGTTTCACACCCAACACAAACACCTGAGGAGATAAATGATATATATAGGAGAAAGAATTACAAATACACCCCTTGAATAAATAAAGAATTAAACTACACAATAATTATTATACTAGTCTAATACTTAGCTCTTTTTTGTTATTTATTTCCCACTTTTAACCCGGATCAATATTTCAAATTGAATTCTCAAATTCTAATATTTTCTATGTGGATGTTTTCTGGTTTTATTTATCTGATGTTTACCCTTAACATTCTAGCTATTTTAAATTTAACCCTAATACCTTCTCGTTCAATTGTTTTCTAGTTTTACGTATCCAATTTTTATCGTAAAGGTTTAAGTTGTTTTAAAATTAAATTGATAATACATCCATCAATTTCATTTGGTCTATTCTTTTTCCAATTTTACATCCAATTTTACATTTTTAGCACAAGCATTACCTATTTTATAACTTTTACCCGATATCTATTTTGTTACTTAAAATATTTACTATATTGGGCCAACATATTTTATACTTTTACAACCTTTTTTTTTGTAATTTGGTATGACCACTTACTCATATCTATTTAACAATTTTTTTTGACAAATTTTTTCTATGAAATTAATTTCAATAGACAATTTATTTATAACTTTTTTACGTCTTAGTTTTTAGGCATGGTTTCCTATTTTGCTCATGTTTTACATATTTGTTTGTATATGTGTGATGCTATAATACACAAATACGTGAAATTAAATGAACAACAAATAAATTATCGTAGATAATAATAAAAAGAAGAAGTATGATGTTATAGTGTAAGCAATACCAAAAGTACATTAGTATATTTTCTATTTTAATCGTTCTTAAAGTTGCATCGCAAGGGATGCATTCCTTAGTTTTTAACATCGACAATACTTATTCTTTTTGCTACATCAATATTTATATATCAAACTAGTGTGCGTCCCGTGCTATGCACGGGTTAGGGAGAAAATCTGCGTGAAGAAAGGAAAGATAAGTAAAATGACTACATTTTTTGGAACAAAAATAAAAAAATCAGCAAGACTCTAGGACGAAAAATGTAATTTACTCTAACAGAGAGCAACAGGAGTTGACCTTGGCTTCAGCCCGTTGCCATTGCCTCTCATGTTCTGATTTTCTGTCTTCTCTCTCTTTCCTCAACTTATCATATTTCCTACGTTGTTCCTCAATTTTATGTGCAGTTGGTTCAACCTAAATTCACCAAATAATTTATATTCAACTAAAATAAAATAATAGAAATTGCTTTTTCAAAGATTTACCTTCTTGCGAATAGATTTTATTTCCTCATCGTAAGCAAGCTTTGATGCAACATGAAGATCCTTTGTAGCCTCTTCCCATTGACCAAGCATTCACTATGCAATCCCATGTACTTTGTAGCCTTTAGCAGAATCTAAATTTATCTGCAAATCAAACAAACATTGTCAAATCAATAATCAAACTTCTAAATTATAATTTACAAATACAAATTAATTTCCCAAGGAAAAAAACAAAATTATATTTATACCTATAGAGCAGCATCCGCATCTCGAATGGCAGCATTTGGTTTTTTCATTTTGATATAAACCGTGGATGTATGATTGTGTCAAAGACATTATAAAAGATGAATAAATTCAGATAAAAGATGAATAAATTCAAAACTCCCTCAAAGGCTGATAAAACATCTCCTGTAAGGTATAAGCCTTTGAACATTTCCTGAATGAAAATGAAAGAATGACGCTATATGAGACAAGAATGAAAGGTTGCACCATTGCCAATTTAAAATATATCTCTGAAAGCTTATGCTAATATCGATGACACCCATGGTCATCAGACCCGCTACATAGCAACACCATGGGAAATTAAAAAACGTACATCTCGGCAGCCATGATCGTGCTTGAGACAGCATCCTTCTGATTGTACCAAACACCTTTTCCTGCAATAATAGATGTTATTTCCTGAGATTAGCACAATTTGCCATTTAGAGTCAGTTTTGTCCAAATAAATTTCTGAGCATCTGCAGTTTGCAATATATAATATTCTAGTATCAATAATTTTATTTATTACAATTTGATCCCCGACTTTATTTGGGTTTTCTAGTTTTGGTCCTTAAACATATTGTGTTCCAGTTTTGGACATTATAGTTTGACTTTTGAACTTTTTGTTTCTACAAATGGGTTCTCAACAACTACATCCTGCAATAAATACTTACCTACTTTCACTTACTTGTTAATTATAGCATCCTACTTTCATTTATTTGTATGGCAACATTCTAATTTCATTTTTTTCTTATTAGGACATCATACTTTCAGAAATGTATTACAATAATGTTGTAATAGAAATAGATGAAAGTAAGATGATAAAATGTACAAATAAATGAAAGTATATTGCTATTTAAGTACCTTCTAACCCATTCTGATGTACCAACAGAAACCATATTCTTCCGAATTAAAGCATCTACACCCGATACAGGCTCCTCTATATACATTCCATCATTAGCCTACATAACAAAGATTTACAATTTTTAAAATAGTAATGGCACTCAAGGGCAAAACAGTAATTTATTCAAAAGTACCTTCATATTGGGGCATTCAACAACCCTATCCAAATGGAATCCATGAACAGGAATCCATCCACATATTCCCAGAAAGGATTTCACCAAAAACTTTATAAATACATCTCTCTTAATATAGAAAACATGGGGACAAAAGGTGTTATTTGCTCAGATGTACTTTTAAACATATTTCATATAAAATATGAATATTCTTCTGAATAACAAACTTCTCATATGTTAAAGATTCATGCGTCCAACTTTTTTAACCTCGATTGCAAACCCTTTTCTGATCCGTGTACACGATTGTAACCTCGATTGCAACACCTGTTATGTATGGTTTGAAAGATTAGCAAAATAGCAAATTCATATGGCAAAAATAATTTGTTAAATATTTGAATTGCATTCTAAAATGCCTTTAAATTTTCTCTTGATAAAGACTTTTCTCCATAAATAAAAACACGTTCATTTATGGCTTAACAAATTAAGCCATGTCTGTCCCCATTATATCAAAAAGAAAAAAACATGATATGAAGTTACCTTCCAAATTCAAAAAGAAAAAAATGGATTTTTTCTTGTTAGAAAGCTTCTAACTTGGATTTTCATAGAAAATTATCGATCATCTTGTTAAGCACCAACTGTACGTAAAATTTGCAAGAAAAAAAGATAGTCTTATAAATACAAAAATTGTTGCACTCGATGTATTAGATTAGAAACATAATTTGCATACCATCCTAGTTTTATATCTTTCTATTATAGTATTCCACTTGACTTCCGGCCCATCATCATCAATTGAATGCATTATCAGCTATAATTGCTTCTCAAAGCCTACACATCAAAACACGCATATATAGATCAAATTAATACCAAGATAGCCAAAATAACATCAGATAATAAATTTTTAGACTTCACATCCAATTTCATATATTTAGCCACTTTAAGCTCAAAAGTGAGTTAAAAATAATTAAATTCATGGATAGATATAGGAAGCATGGAAAGAAGAATACATTCTGGGCATTTATTTAAAATGAAGGCATACCATGAATTGTGTAAAAGAAACATGGCCAACCATTTTGCTTCAACTATCTCCTTCTTCATAGTGTACAAGCAATCCACCAAACTATGAAGAATAAAAACAAATAAGATTAGGAATATGTAAATAAGATTGGGATTATTTTAGTTTTCATTTTAAAAATAATAATTAAATGATAGTTTATAATCTTAGCCAGAGAACCATTCAACTAACAACTATCCAAGGTTCCGTAAATATGGTTTCTAAATAAAAAGATATAAACTTAATAGAGGATTCCTCCTCAATCAAATACAATATTTATCCATTCATTTCTAACTGATTGCTAATTATGGGTTCATTGAAAAGAAAAAAGATTAACAATATAAAGAAATCGGTTAACAGTTTCTAACAATTAACAGATCAAAGAAATCGAGTATCCACAATCCAAGTGTAGTTCTAACAGATTTAAGAAATTGACTATCCTTTCAAATTGCAAAAGGGGAAAATAGCAGAAGCAATTAAAAAAACATACTTGGTAATCGTGGATTCCAAAATCCAAGGCATTTTTACAAACATCTTGTAGGCACACGAACAGAACTCAATACCTACGACTTGAATTCAAATGTGAAATCCATTTGACTTCCTTATCGTGGATTTAGGCCACTACTTGCATCTAAAATCTTCAAACAACTCAAGAGTTGAAATGAAATCTTCAAACAGCTCGAAAATTTAAATGAAAAAGGAATAAGGAAAACAAAAAAGTTAGATATGGATACAACACATAATGAGAACTTAACCAAAACTAATGTACAAATCGAAATAGGCAAAGACTAAAGCATGTAGGACCATCTTCATCCCACATAAGTATTCAGGAAACAAAACACAGTTTATTTCTTGAGGGTTTTTCTATTTAAGCACACAGATTACACAGAAGAACTAAAACTACATAATTCTAAATCTCTCTAATTCTTCACTCACGAAAATCATCAATAACCAACCTTTTTCACACAGACGTTGTTGATTAATATAGTCATAAAATGCTCCACGATAATCTCCTAAAAATCAGGAGAATCTTCAATCAAGATAATCTCTACAGATCTTCAAATCAAGCCAATATTATCAGCAGATCTTCAAATCAAACCATATCCCAAGATTGTTGGAACTCAAATCTTCAGGGATAATAACAAATCTGGTCTCCAGGATAGGATCAGATTTGACCTTTAGTCAGATCAGCACAAAAGGCAGCTTCATCTTCAGCGTGATGAACATCAGCACCAGCATCAGCAACAACTGATGTCTGACCAGCTTGTCTTCCGTATCAGCATCTGCTGATTATCATCAGTAACATTAGTAGTTGTCCGTCTTCGGTATCAGCATCAGTTGATCAGCTTATGTATCAACATTAGCTGATCAGCTTCAGGCACTTCACTCTTTTTCAGCTCCAAGGACAGCAGCTGAGACATACTTATATTTACTCTGGTTGACATAGCTTCAGTCTTTGACATCTCCAGCATTTACAATACAAATGAAATACTGCCTCACAACTCAGCTTTTCTAAGTATAATATTTATAGTTAATTAGACAAGACTGACTGTCAACAATAGGTAGTCTAAACATAACTTTCAAACACAGATTGACATCATCAAATCTATATAATACATTCCCAACAATCTCCCCCTATTTGATGATGTCAAAACTAAACTAATACAAAAGAATAAATAATAAATAAATAAATAATGTACCATGAATTCTCAGTATTTGCTCCCCCTCAGATGGATAATCGTTCTGAGGCCTGCTCCCCCTAAGATAAATATTTTTCTCCCCCTTTTTCACAGCATCAATTAAGAACTTATCATTTTTTTCTTTTTTTTTATTTTTTTCTTTTTGTTTGTTTTGTTAACTGGAAAAATAAAATGGGAAGTGATTGTGGTGTCTCACATAGACTATGTTGTAATAGTAAAGGTCACCGACACAGAAGATGGAACCTGTATCTGAGGTTGTTTCAATTCTGAGACATTGACAGTTCATGCAAGATAATAAAATTTTGGGTGAATTTCGTATATACCCTCTTTAAATAAAAAAATATCGTATTCGCCCAACCTTAAACCTAAATATCGTAGATGCCCCTCGTAACTTTTAAAATATCGTATTTACCCAAATTTTTAATTTTAAATATTTTGTAAAATATTATGATCAATCATCATATTTAATAACCATTTTAATTTAAAATAAAAGCTAAATTTACAATTTTTCCCCTAAATCCTTTTAACATAACACAATAGAGAATTGATTATGCAACCTAGAAATCTCTGCGTCGTCTTCAAAATTGGAACAAGAGGTGCAGGGGCAAGAATTTGGTGGCGATACTTCTGGAAAGAATCTAACGAATCAACTTCTGTTGGCCTTTACTCTTGATTGATATCTTTGGCATTTCATTTTCAATAGGAAGGAATTGGTGAGTCCTCTAAACGGTCCCAATCATCTTGTATAGTTGAAATTATGCTCATAGAACCACCTGTTATGCCAAATGGAGCATATAAGTGTAACTAGTTGTTTTTACTATGGCAATTTTTGGAGAAGAAGCGTAAAAGGAAATATAGGTTTTGGAGTACATGAGAAATAGCTACCCTCATCTGGAAGAGCTGCACTGCTACTACGAAACTTCAATGGCAGCTTATTTGGTTATAGAATCAAGTATAGCCGGTCTAAAGCAGCCTCGAAAGTAGCACTTTCCTTTTCAAAAAATAAAAGGGGAAAAAAATCATACTAAGTCTTCTGATATGTTGAACAAAAGGAAAAGAAAATTGTGCACGATGAGAAACTCTACGAAGCTAATCTTCCAAAATTCATTTGCTCCTAAAGGGAAAACTAAGTTTTTTTTAAAGGTAATTGAAATGGAATTTGTTGAGGTAAAATTGAAATGGTATTAATAGATAAACATCTTCTCACCTTCTCATTCCAATGTTGAAGACAACATAGAGATTTCTAGTTTGCGGTAATCAATTCTTGATTATGTTACGTTAAAAGGATTTAGGGGGCAAAATGGTCAATGTAGCTTTTATTTTAAATTAAAATGGTTATTAAATATGATAATAGATTATAAAATTTTATAAAATGTTTAAAATTAAATATTTGGATAAACACGATATTTTAAGAGTTACGAAGAACATCTATGATATTTAGATTTAAGGTTGGACAAATACGATTTTTCTTATTTAACGAAAGCATACTCGAAATTCACCCTAAAATTTTAGAGGATTTGAAAATGTGTTTTTATTTGATGCCTTTTTTAACAGAAAAATAAAATAGGTGACAACGCCTGTCAATATGAAGTATTTTAGTCGTTGTTAGGCCTTATTCTTGGTCAATTTATATCAGATATATACTGGTATTACTCACTTTTGTGCTAGTGTTATTGTGTAAGAAAAAGATGAAAACATGGACTAAACATGGACAAAATGAAAGAAGTTTGGATAAACACCATTTTAGTCGAAGTCGTACGCGCGCCGCGAGCAGAAGACACGCGCGTCGCGGATAGTCAAGGATGAGGCGGTATAATGAAATTCAAACAGCAAAATACGGAGACAATGGATAAGACACGACGCGGATACAAGCCATATGCAGCACGGATGACCAGAATTTGAAACTATAAATAGAGGCATCTAGGTCGAATTTCGGGAGCGAAGATCAGACCCAAAGGTGGAACCTAGGCTACTGCGATTCAGGATTTCGGATTTCAGCAACTTCAATTGGTATTTTCATGTTTTCCATTTAATTTTAGTAATTCTTAGTTTTAGCTTTAGCTTGATTCCTTCGATTCTGGATTGTAGGATCTGTTGGAACTAGTTTAGTTTAGTTTATTTTCGAAATTAGTAACATTTGTCTTTTGGATTCGGTTTATATTCCATTTCATCATTCAGTTCAAGTTATATTGCACTTTTTCGGTATTGTTTATGTTTGAATGTTTTTGTGGATTTTTTTGGATTGTTATTGCTTCTGATTTTTCTAGAATTTACTTCTGAAATCAGTAAGTAATCTTGGTTCCTAAGTTGAAGTAGTTTAGTTTAGTTAATGCTTGGTTTACTTTTCTCGGTATTTGGTTTCATTGGTTTTCGGGAAGTGAAGGAAAGACCGCTGACTATAGTGTGACACTATAGTTGGTTATTCTGACACTCTATCTTGACCACCAAACTCCCACGGATTGACCCTTACTACTACTATATTAGTTATTCATTGAGGTTTGTTTTTCTATTTTTGATCGCATAACAACCTAGGTGTGTCAAATTTTGGCACCGTTGCCGGGGAGTTGTGCGCTTTAAGATAGATGGCCAGTGGGTTGTTTTCTGATTTTTATTTTAGTATTGGTTATTTAGTTTGATTAGTAATTTGGTTTTTGGTTTTTGACAGTCTTTTGCACTAGTGCATGCATACCCGTCGGGGTGAGCAGTCATCACCTTTGTTATTTGATTCTGGAGTTGAACGAACTGCGTGCAAAAGGCGTTTGATTAATATGAGTCCCGATAGCGTAGTTGTAGAGGATATTACCAATGAGCCTATGGGCGAGGTCACACGGGGAGCACCATTTATTCCCCCAGTTTTTGAGTTTCATATAGGTAGTACCAGTGCTAGTGGTGGTGCAGCTTCAGCCCCTGCACCCATACCATCATGCACCCAACCCTTGGTTCAACCTTTGAGTCAACCCATTACAAACCCTTTGGGAAATCCCATATCCGCTGCAATGACTTGGGGAGCGCCGACCAGAGATGGCACCCCAAGTTTGCGACAGCAGGTACTAGTTTCTCAACCACAACCATTACAACACCAACAACCCATTTTTAAACCACAACCACCATTCCAACCCATATCACAACCTCAACCACAACAACCGCAACCACAAAAGTACCAGTACCAAGCTGGAGAGCCAGCTTATGACGAAGAAGATGAAGGATGGATCCCGAATCATCCTGTGCAGCAGAATTAGCAATGGAACAGAGGTCAGGGACCTCAAAGACGGTGCCAACAACAGCAACAACAAGGAAGATGATGTTATAACAATGAGTTATACAATGACGGTACATTCGTTCCACCCTTGTATTTTGCTCAACCGATCGGGCAATCAGTTGTATCACACTTCCAACCGAGGGAGTATGATGATTCTTCGCCCATTTATTTTCTTGAAAAATATCGATAACCAGGTAGAGATAAGACCACAACTGTTAGGAATTTTACCTGAATTCAGAGGATATAAGCAAGATGATCATTACAATCATCTTTATGAGTTTTGGCCATAGCTAATGCTAACACTCCTAGTAACACTAATAGGAATATTTTTAGGTTGAGGCTATTTCCTTTTACTTTAAAGGATAAGGCCAAGTATTGTTTCACATCATTACAACCTAATAGCATTACTACCTGGGAACAACTCAAAGCTAAATTTCTTTAAGAATTCTACCCGGCCAGCAAGACCAGGGAGATTAGGCGAGCTATTCAAGATTTCCAGTAGAAGCCGGGAGAGGCGTTCCATGATGCATTCGAGCGACTAAAGGAACTGATGCGATCCTGTCCGCAGCATGACATTCCACGGTGGCAACTTGTGAAATTATTTTTCGATGGGGTGGACATGACAAATCAAGCTATGATCAATGCTTCGTCTAGTGGGAAAATAATGATGCAAGAACCAAATAACGCTGGGAGGTTTTTCGAGCAACTGAGCAATGGTTCTAAAGAAATTTTTTCTGCAAGGAAACCAGTTAGTACAACAACGGAGGTGGGTACAGATGTTGATTGAAGAAAGGAAGTAAAGAACGAGATAGGAAAGCTGAACAGGAACTCAGGAAGTTTGATATGTTAATGTCAACTCTGCAAAATAGACCACAAAATCAACAAGGGCAAAGGCCTCATGAGTTTAATCAAGTTTATGGTCAAGGTCAAGGGCAATACAATAATAATGGGCGACCTTATAGACCCTGTAACCAAGGAAATCAGAAATACAATAGCAATCAACCATATAACATCCGGCAAAACAACTATCAAGGATCGCCTTCCAACCAACCGAGATAGTTTTAGGCCGTAAATAACAGTGGTCCTAGCAGAAATAACAACAAAAACTGAGGGTCTACGAACAACAACAATAATCATAGTGCCCCAGAGAGTCAGGAGAATATGATAGCAAATATGTATGCGTTGGTAAACACTGGTCAGCAGCAGACACAGGCGAATGCTAAGGCTATCGCAAATATGGAAAGGCTGATAGCTCAGATGGCCGAAGATCAACGCAGGAGAGATAGTGATAAGCTTCCAAGCAATACGAAAGTAAACCCGAATCATACTCAGAGAGCCGGTAAGGATCATGTCAATGTTGTGGAGACAGAATGGAGGAAGGTCACAATGGAAGACCTGGTAGGAAAAGAGAGTGAAACTAAGGATGAAGAAGAGGATCAGAAAGAAGAGCAACCGACGGTAGCTGGTATCAAGCAGAAAAAGAAAGTCAAAAAGGTGTAAAAGAAGTTGGATGTGCCGAGCGGACCGTCAATCAACCAGCCGCTATGGGATGAGTTAAGAAATGCGCCAGAAGACACGAAGATTCTTCACGAAATGTTCAAGAAGAATGAAAAGTTTAAGATGCCAACACCAGAGACGGTGCGACTTACCGTCAAGGCGAGTGAGGCTTTGTTGGGAACATTACCGAAAAAGGAAAAGGATCCCGGTTCACCACTAATTACTGTCACTGTGGGCGACGTCATCATTCGGAACACGCTTTTGGATCTAGGGGCGAGTGTCAATGTTCCGCCCGGATATCTTTATGATAAATACAAAAATGAAGAATTGGAGCCCGCAAAAACGGTGTTACAATTGGCAGACCAGTCTACAAAAGTCTCTCGGGGTAAGCTGACGAATGTGAAAGTCAAGGTCGGTGATTTCTTTTATCCTGTAGACTTTTTGGTGATGGAATATGAGAGCTTGGAGGACGCGCCAGCATTAATCTTAGGATGCCCGTTTTTAGCAACAGCCGGGGCTATGATGGACTGCAGAACTGGGGACATCGACATCTCCTTTGGGATACGAAAGCGTAGGTTGAACATATTTGGGTGTCCGATAACTTTGCCACCGGATACGACGCTCAATATCTGAATAACAGACCATTAATGGCACCAAGGGCGAGTGGTAAAGGTAAGAATCGAGCACAAGAGAATGAAAACGAGGAGGAAGAAATTATATGGGAAGCAAAAAGACATCCATTGGCATCAGTCGAAAAAATGCAGCTGCTAGATATGATAGAGACGATGGAACTAAAGCACCAATAGTACGAAAAGGACACAAGATGCACAGAGGCAAAGGTTTTCCAAATCGTGGACACTCAACAACAATGGATCAGCCAGGTGAGTGAACGAATGATGCAACTCACAACACTGCTTGCAACAATGGTCCACGATTTTGCGCCTAAAATGAGAAGATTGGTGCCACATGAAGAAGAGTAGGAGAAGGCATTACGTCTGACTGAAGACGTTAAACTTAGCGCTTGTTGGGAGGCAACCCATTCGTAAATAGGTTAGGTATTTTGTTTTTGAAGTAATTAGGAAAATTTAATCATCATCATTGCAGCAATTCATAGCACGAGGCAAGTGTGGGATCAAACACAAGACATTGAAAGAATTAAAGGACGCGATGACAACGCCTAGTAATATCAAGTATTTTAGTCGTTGTTAGGCCATATTCTTGGTGAATTTATATCATATATGGTGTGGTATTCGCAGTTTTGTGTCAGTGCTTGTTTGGAAAGAAAAGATGTAAACAGGGGCTAAATGCATACAAAAGGGAAGAAGTTTTGAAGATAAAGACAAAAGAGTCGAATTTACACGCGCGTCGCGGAGATGAGCTAGGGCGCGTCGCGCTGAGTAAAAGATAAGACGGTGAAGATAAATTCAAATACCGAAAGAACGGGGATAAAATCCCTACGCGCGCCGCAGGATCTGCTTAGGCGCAACGCGGCCACTTATCTGTTCTCAACTATAAATAGAGCTTTCTAGGTCGAAATCAGCAGCAAAGAAACGACCCTGGTGGATACCAGGCTTTTTTGACTCCAGGATTCTGAATTCAGCTACCATACATGGTATTTATGTTTCATTCATTTAATTTTCAATTAGTTTAGTAGTTTTAGTAGCTTAGCTTTGTGTTAATTGGGTGTGACAACCATTAGCACTAGGTTTAAGGTTTCTAAATTTTTATGTTACTGTTTTGAACAAGTTGGATTAAGTTTGAATGCAAGTAAATCATTCGGTTATGATTAATTGTTCTTTTTACATTTTTAATGCTTTGGATGAGATTTGGATGTGTGAATGTGTTGGCTTCATCTCTATTACTTCTGATTCTGAATTGTGCTTCTGATTTCAGTAAGTAATTGGGTTAAGTATTGGTTTTGATTTTAGTTTGGTTTTATGCTTGGATTGGATTTTATTGGATTTGATGATTTTGGGACTGTTTTGGTAAAAGTTAGAAACTAGATCCTCTGGTTGTAGCGTGACACTACAATTGGTAATTTGTTGCCTACCTTGACCATAAAACTCTTGTGGATCGACCCTGACTACCATTATACTAGTGAGAGTGAGGTAAATTATTTATTTTTGACCGCACAACTACCTAGGCGTGTCACGCGGTGCATCATGGATAGAAGTGCGTTGCGCGTTCGCAAGTTAACCCGATGCGCAGGGGTTGATTTGGGACACGCGTGACGCAGATCACCGTTACGCGCATCGTGGATTATGATCGTTCAGAAACCGCCATTAAGGTATTTAACACTCGTCGTACACACACAAACACATACGTCGCGAGAAACAGAGCACCGATCAACCAAGTATTTTCTCGCATTTTTTCGTGTTTTCTAATATCTACTATCGAGGTACGTCACTTAGAACTCATTCTTGCAAGTTAATACAACCATTTGACATGCGAAATTGATTGAATTAGTCAAAAGTAGAAAACTTAGAAAATCGGCAATGCCGGCTCGTAGGGTGTTACATTTGAAAAATCTTCACCCTAGAGGGGCTAGTCGGTAGTTAGGATGCCTTGTTATTGCTTAGGTTGAGATTAAAACAGGTGGTTTGGTGACCGTTGGAAATTTTTTTCGCAATAGAGCTACGACGCGACGCAGGATGTTCTTGAGCCGCATCGCGCGTATCGGGGCGAGGCGCAATAAAATCTGCGGTGCGTAAGGACTAATTTTACAAAACTTTTTGTTCTGTTGTGAATTGTGTGCAAATGGACTACAGACCTGGACACCCATTTCTACAGTTCTCGGATATGCTGGAGGAGACTCCGCGCTACCGTGCTCGACTTTCGGATCTCCGTTCCCGCCGAGTCCTTGCTGCTATTCATTTTGATCGGGCAGTATTAACCCAGGTGGGACTATGGGATGAGCTTCTGCTTCATCCACCACACCTGGACCCATCCCGACGGAGCATACACTTTCACTTGGTAGGGAGAGCCAGCTCCGCGATCCACTCCACCGATTGATGCACTAGATCGTGTCCACCTCCATCATGTAGAGGAGGGGATGCGAGAAGGTGTCTGGAGAGGACATGTACTACATGTGGGTCCTTTTCGATCCTAGCAGGTTCCTCAACCTGCCGTACGCGCTGGCAGTTTCATTGTCATCGACGGCGGCGGGTTCGACCACCAAGAGCCATATGGCCGGTGGGCACTTCATTACCCGTCTGGCCCGACCATACGACATTCTGACAGCCGAGGTTCTTTCCAGCCTGGCCCCGACCGAGCCCACACATGCTTCGGTATGATATTTTGAGCTGATGAGGATCATCCACCAGCCGCGACAGGGCATATTTGAGCTGATGTCGATGATTGAGGCAGTTGGCCCCCAGGCCGAGGAGGAGGCAGAGGAGGAGGAACGACCCGCCCAGCGCCGGAGAGTAGATGCACCTGCTCTGTCACCAGCACAGCCTATAGACGTGCAGGCTGCCTTATTGGATTTACGTGAGAGGATGGTGTTCTTGGAGGAGGAGCAGGCATGGATCGGAGAGGCACCACTTGAGGTGCTCACTCAGTCTGGACGACACTCATGACCTTTCCCTACCAGAGCCCACGATGATGAGGCTGGTCCGTCTGGGACTAAGTATGATGACTGATTGTACTTTTCTTTTGATGTTTTGAAACATTGTACATAACTTGTTACTATCTTTTATCTTTTATATTTGTTCTTTTTGCGTTTAATTTGTTTTGTGAGTGTCTGGTTGTGCAAGTACCAATGGAAATCTACTGAGGAGTTGTTTCAAGCAAGTGTGGGGTCATTGTACCCCTACACTTGCCAATTCACCGGCGTATTCACTATTGCGCCACAACTCCAATAATTTGAATCGTGATGTACGTGTTTTATACTGTGACAACTAGTTCCAACAAGCAGTCTAATGTCTAATGGGGTAACTCTTTCTCCCTAATTCTGAAATACTTTTATGTACAACGGGGACGTTGTACGGTTTTAAGTGTGGGGTGTGGACGGTTAAAAGAGTTTATTTTGGAAATTTTTTTTGCGAAAAACGAGTAAATTTTCAAAAATTTTAGCAGTTTTTCAAAAATTTTAAGAGATTGTAATGTTGAAACGAATAGCTTTTGAATGTTATAACATTGTTATTTTTCGAGAAATATTATTTAGTTGTTATCATGCTATCTGTTTAGTCAAATAAGTTGAGTTTTAAGAGTTAGTAAATTTTTAGATTTGGAGTACTTTTAGGATTGGAATTTAGGATGGAACTGTCAATTAGTGGCCTATGTTGTTCGAGCCGGTAGGTCCGAAAAGGGTGGCCTCGAAAAAGACATTTATACACCTTACTACCTAAGATCGTCTAGTCTGCGATAGTATTTCTGAAAGCTAGTTACACGGACAACATCGAAAGTAATAGACATTTCTTTAACGGTCTTTAGAATCTGAATGAGTACGTTCGGTCCATACTGAAAATTTGTAATCAATGGTTCTTTAGATAATCGTGAATTCCAAAGGATATTCTGATCAGTTTTTATCAAAATCATTTTCAATCTAATTCTAGGAACAATAAACTTTGAAAGTAAACACATTCAAAAATATTTCAGCCTTAGTTATAATTTGTTAAAAACTCTCTTGCTTGGGGACAAGCAAGGCACAAGTGTGGGGTGTTTGACGACGCCTATCTATATCAAGTATTTTAGTCATTGTTAGGCCTTATTCTTGGTGAATTTATATCAGACATATACTAGTATTACTCACTTTTTTCTGGTGTTATAGTGCAAGAAAAAGATGAAAATAGGGACTAAACATGGACAAAATGAAAGAAGCTTGGATAAACACCATTTTAGTCGAAGTCGTACGCGCGCCGCAAGTAGAAGACACGCACGTCGCGGATAGTCAAAGATGAGGCGGTGTATTGAAATTCAAACAGCAAAATACGGGGACAATGGATAAGAGGCGACGTGGATACAAGCCATACGCGACACTGATGACCAGAATTTGCAACTATAAATAAAGGCATCTAGGTCGAATTTCAGGACCGAAGATCACACCCAAAGGTGGAACCTAGGCTTCTTCGACTCAGGATTTCGGATTCCAGCAACTTCAATTGGTATTTTTATGTTTCCCATTTACTTTTAGTAATTCTTAGTTTTAGCTTTAGCTTGATTCCTTCGATTCTGGATTGTAGGATCTGTTGGAACTGGTTTAGTTTAGTTTATTTTCGAAATCAGTAACATTTGTCTTCTAGATTCGGTTTATATTCCATTTAATCATTCGGTTCAAGTTATATTGCACTTTTTCGGTATTGTTTATGTTTGAATGTTTGTGTGGATTGTGTTGGATTGTTATTGCTTCTGATTTTTCTGGAATTTACTTCTGGAATCAGTAAGTAATCTTGGTTCATAAGTTGAAGTAGTTTAGTTTAGTTAATGCTTGGTTTAGTTTTCTCGGCATTCGGTTTCATTGGTTTTCGGGAAGTGAAGGAAACACCGCTGACTATAGCGTGACACTATAGTTGGTTATTCTGACACTATATCTTGACCACCAAACTCCCGTGGATCGACCCTTACTAATGTTATACTAGTTAGTCTGTGAGGTTTTATTTTCTATTTTTTACCGCATAACAACCTAGGCGTGTCAATAGGATCCTTTGCCATTTAGAAGGCAACACAACAAGCACTACAACATGTGTTCAATAGTAAGGCGTGTTGACGCTCAATGTTTAGTAGAACATGAGACTTGACATGTGGCAGCATGTTTCCAGGGACAGAGTCTGGATAAGAATAAAAGAAAAATAAACACTCAAGCCCTAATGAGATGTTTTGCGTGGGACTGGGTAGTCTCACGATAGTGTATAGATTTTGCTAAGACACTAAGCATGAGTGAGTGGCTCTACTACATCTCAAAGTTGGTATTGCTAAAGAGAACGAGACTTGGTCACATGCAGCAACATGCTTCTATGGACACTTATTTTCAATCAAAAAGTATCAAACTTCGACTCCTAAAAGTCCACTGTCAATTCCGTAATGGTACAAAAGTTTCATACTAAAACTCATGAGAGTTCACCATCAATTCATAAGATACCATGATTCATGTTTTGCTGCTCCCCGTGAGATGGTGTTGGTTGTTTTGCTCAGCTTCCAATGCTAACAATTCTTAATGACAACGTCTTCTTTAAGATTAGAAGCTTGAATGATTTTAAGGGACATCCACACCGTCTTGAATAAAAAAGACAACATCATTGAACACCCATGTCAAATTTTGGTGCAGGAGGACTCTTCAAATAAAACATTAAATTTGAGACATATCATCTTGAACACCAAATATATCCCACTTAAAGATAACATATTCTTTTTCATTTCTTCCAATGAAGCGCCGTAGTGAACTTAATAGCACAAAGAACCATAAACATGCTGATATGAACCCACAAGTCCACAAGAGAAACCACAGTACCACGTGAAACCCACGTGATAAGATTTCACCCACAATCTCATCTTTTCCATCACCTTTGTTTTGAAGAATATTTAACTCTTGCTTTTTTTTTAATAAAATATTGTACGTAAGGGTTCAAATATGCCGACATGTTATTACTCTACTTCTATCACATACTAATTATGCCTCCTGATTTCATTAATTCTCCCTTATGAAAATTAAAGGCATGCATTGAATTTTCATTTAATTAGCCATGTGATTTACTCTCTCACAATCAAACCATACGTGAAATTCCATGTTTCCCCCTCATTCTTAAAAGAATTTGATGACAACATTAAACACATCCACTACTACAGAATAGGGCATTAACGACGGCACAAACCGTCGCAGTTGTTGAGAATATTTGTGTTGAACGACATGCCTATGCGAAGACCTGTTCATGACCATTCCGAAGTGTTAATACTTTGATAGAAGACCCCGAAGTCTAAAGACTCCGAAGGGTACATTCTGGAGGATCCGAAGACTTCACAATAGTAGCAACCTTTTGGCAGCACTCGTGTTAGCAGACAACGTGTTGCATGAATCTTCACTCCTATTGGCTGGTACTCTGATAGGATATTCCATGATTGTATTTGTACTATCGTATCTCTGATTATGTATAAATATCAGAGATACATTATCGTGTCGAGTGTGACTTTTTCCACCATCAATTGTAAAACCCTAAATCGTAATACTAAAGCATTCAGCACTCTTTATTCAATCCTTACTGTGTTCTTGAGTGTTCATCATATTTGTGTGTGTTTTCATTGTTTGCTTAGAATCAATCCATCTCAATACTTGTTATTGTTCATTGTTTGTTCGATTCCAACACCCAACACGTGGTATCAGAGCAGGACAGCTCGAAAACCTGTTTTTCGAGTCTCAGTTCATTATTACAGTTCTAGATTTGAATCGTTTCTCAGATCTAGATTTCCGCAACTGAAATCATCTCTAATACTTGTTTTTCTGAAAAGATCCTGTTCAAATTCGTTCAAAATGACTGATTCTACTGCTACTTATGCTAATATGCTCAACTATGCCAATCTGATCGGTTCTTCCACCAAAGCTCCAGTTCTTGTTCCAACCTTCTACAATTACTGATCTGATCGTAAGAAGGATTACCTTGACGGTTTTGATGAAGCGAAGGACATCTGGAGATCTTTAAAAGATGGTCCTCACACTGACATTGAAGGACGTTTTATTGATATTGATGATGATGATGAAACCGCTGGTGTTCTAAATGCTGCAGACTTAAGAAAAGTTGGAAATGACGAAAGAGCTATGAGAGTACTTCGTAGTGGTCTTGGACCTGATGTTCATCATCACAAGAGATTTGGGATCGATTGCCTGTTCGTTTTGCTGGTGACAACACTCTGCAATCGAGTGTTGTTCAAGAAGTGTTGGCAGATTTCGGCAACTTCAAACAGCAGGAAAATGAATCACTGGAACAAGCATATGAAAGATACAGCAAAAACGTCTATGATCTAGAAAAGTACAGTGAAACACGCAGTCAGCAAGATATTAACATCAAATTTCTCTATAGTTTGAGACCCGGATGGAGACGAATAATGCTGATGATAAAGTCATATGAAAACATCAACGCATACTCTTTAGCTGCTCTCTACAATCTCATAAAATCACATGAACCTAATATTTGTGGTAGAAGGAGTGAGAAGGCTAACTCTAGTTCCTTAGCTCTAATGTCCAATGTTGATGAAGAAGAAGATAAGGATGAACCTGATGGGTACTTGGAAGGAGAAAATTGTGAAACGATTGCTTTGTATACTGCAAATAATCGAAGATTCAGAAAACCATTTGTGAACAAGTCTAACTCATCAACAAAAACTCTTTCACTTCGAAGCCAAAACCTAAAATCTATATGTCTAAGGAGGATACTGCGAAGTCTCCCACTCCGAAGCCTACTGAGACAAGGCCTTCGGAGATTCCAAAAGCTAGATCTGAAGACAAGAAGGGTGCTGGTGATTCAGGGTACGATTGCCACTATTGTCATGGTAAAAATCACTTCTCAAAAGACTGCATGCTGCGTAAAAAGAATGACAAGCAGGCTCAAGTCAAGGAGGAAGCGTACTATGCAAGGAAGATGGAAGAAGTTAGAGAGAAAACCAAGGATATAGCCTTGATAGCTTCAGATGACAAATAGGAATATAGCAGGTGTGTTTGTCTGACTCTGATGACGAAGAAGTAAGAAAGCCAACTCATAGTGCTTTCATGGCTTATGATGATGGTAAGTTCTTTCCGAAGGTAACTTCTGAGGAGACTGAAAGTGAAGATGAATGGGGTACGAAGGCTATGCAGTTCTGGGTTATGCAAGTTCGGAGCAGAAGAAGATGACAGAGGCTGGGATTCTGAAGCAGTGGTCTAATGACACTTCGGAGGAAGATGAAGAAGTTTGCCTGATGGCCAAGGACACACGTTTGACCATCCCTGAACATGTATCCAAACTTCTCTTATCTTTTAAAATTCCTGCTTCTAAATTTTCTGTTACTATAATGAAATAACTTGTGATTGTTCTGTGATGCATAAACTACTTGTTGATGCGAAAAATAGGGAGAAAATCAATGAGCAGGAGATTCTTAACTTGAGCGGGAGAGTAGAGGGTTTGAATCTTTACCTAGAAAAGGCCAATTTAAGAATCTCACTGCTAGAGGAGAATAGAGAAAGACATTTGAATAATCATGATGTAATTTTGAGACAACGTAACACTTTCTATGAAACTGCTAGATGTTTGTATGCTCATATTACTCGTATCTATCACTCTATTGATGTTTGCAATGATCAACATAGACAACTACTGCATTTTCTTGAGTTTAAGCTTAAAGATGTTGACTGCATCTCCTATGAATGTGAATCTATAGTATCTGGATCTGAAGCCACCAACCCTTCGTATAAACATGGCTTGATATCTGTAGAAAAACACTTAACTACTGAAAATATGTTGAAATGTTGCAAAATGAAGTTCCAATCTTAAAGAAAAATGTTCCTCAAATTGAAAATAAATCTGATATTGTTGTCGTTGAAATTGATTTTGAAAATGAATCTGAAAATGGTTCGGATATGGAGGAAATTTATTGTTCAGCATTATCTACATTAAAGAATTCCTCCACATCCGCACCAACCTCCGAAGATATCTCACAAGTATCTTCAGTTGACAAAGGAAAAATGAAAATCGATTGTGAAAATGAATCAAATGAAATTCTTGTTGAGAAAAATGAAATTATGAAAACCGAAACTCAAATTACTGATGATGGGGTCTGTTATGAAGATCATCTTAAGGGCAAATAAAAAATACTAGTGAATGTGGCATGCATCTATCCTAAAATCTCTTATTTCAAGAATTTAATTTTTGTAAAACCTGGTGGTGTGCTTTTGATTGAAAATGATATGATCAAACATCTTGAGGAGGATTATTCCACAATAACTGAGGAAGAATTCTTCTCATCATCAAAAATGATTGAAAATGACATGAATGAAAAGCTTGAGGTTAAAATAAATGTGCGAAAACAGGATTTATACGGGCATAACATTTATAATCGTCTTTGTTATGAAAAGGAAAAGATTCCCAAAAACATGACTCATCTCTTGAATGTTAAAAATGATGAACACATTTACACTAACCGAAATTACAAACAAATTCAGGTTATGGATAAACCCATAGCTCCGAAGATGGATGTTTTTCAGTTAATGGAATCATGTGAAAGTGTATCTCTTTCACGGTCTTTTGAAAATACTGTTACAAAACCCAAGAATGTTATTCTGAACCCTAAGCACAAAAACCTCAAATTCTTAAAAGACCACAAGATCAAAACTTCGCATCAACCTCGAAAACAAAACCAGCAGTTGCCATTACCAAACCAATTCAAAAACCAGCTGCTGTGATTTTGAAAGCAAAACAAATACCGAATCTCGTAAAAAAAGCGCCACTTGAAACAAAACCCATGACTCTGAAGCCTTCCGCTTTTCAAACAAAACCCATGGCTACGAAGCCTTCCACTTCTGGAACAAAACCCATGATTACGAAGGATTTAAATCTCAAAACAATACAATTTTCCAAACCTTCCTTCGTACCATCCAAACCGAATTTTCCTAACCTCAAATATCAAAAACCATCAAAGAAAACATTTTCAAAAGGAGAAAATCTGATAGATACATTCCACTCTTGGCTGGACAAAAATTTGAATTTGTTTAAAGACAAACATCTTTCATTAAACGATTTCAAACTTGCATATAAGGAGTATCTGTGTACTTCCACATTATGTAGTTTAATTTCAAGGAAATCAACAATCGATAACTCAAAACTAAACTGGAAGAGGGATGATTTGAAAGATAATTTTATTCCAAAATCAAAATCTTCAAGGTCATCAAATCGTTCAAAAATTTCAAAAACCAAGAAAACCTCAAACTCATTCAAAATTTCTAATTCCTCTAAGTCAAAATCATCAAAACACGAAGACTCTTAACAAATCAACCACTTCGGATTCATCAGTTCTAATAACAAGCTCTTCGGAGTCATTCTCTAGGGCATCATGCTCATCACATGAGACTTTGGAGAACATGATTAACTTCTCAGCAAATGAAATAACTGAAGAGGCCGTGAAAAATGGATTAATGAATCTTTTGCTTACCCCGAGCACCCAAGATTGATTGGGTACCAACTCCTTCTTGATTAATTGCAGGTCATGTCAAATGAGCACTACAATGCAAAATGGCACATGAATAGAGGCTGCTCAAGACATATGACTGGAAAAAGGGAGTATCTCAGGGATTACAGAACATTGGATGATGTTGGGAACGTCCACTTCGGTAACAACGAAACGTGTCCAATTCAGGGTTATGGCAAAATAACAAATGGCCAATTTACAATCAATAGAGTTGCATTTGTAGAAGGTCTAAAGCACAATCTTGTGAGTATCTCTCAATTGGTGGTTGGAACTGGAAATGCTGTCACATTCAACAACCAAGGGAGTGTCATCAGGAAAGAAGCAACAAACAAAGCCTTGCTGAAATCTGAAAGAAAGGGATCAATGTTTCCCTTGAATCTAAAGCCAGTAACTGGTGGGCAATCATTGTGTCTTCTGTCTAAAGCGAATTCTGATGTCAGTTGGCTATGACACCGAAGACTTGCTCATCTAAACTTCAAAGACTTAAAGAAATTACTGGTTATGGATTTGGTTCGTGGAATGTCTGCTCTCAAATTCGATAACGACTCACTTTGTTCTGCTTGTAAACATGGCAAGCAAACAAAACAAAGACATTCAACTGTGATCAACCCAAAAATCACCGAACGTCTTTTCACTTCTTTACATGGATCTTTGTGGACCATCCGCAGTGGAATCAATTGGGAAGAAGAAGTACATTCTTGTGATTGTTGATGACTATTCAAGATTCACTTGGGTCTTATTCTTAAGAAACAAGTCTGATGCAGCTGAAGAAATCATCAATTTCATCAAAAAAATGGAAGTAATGCTCAACAAGAAAGTCCGAACTGTACACAGTGTCAACGGTTCAGAGTTCAAAAATCAAACTCTTGATGGATTTCTGAAGACAAAGGGAATGAGTCACAATTTATCAGCACCTTATACTCCTCAACAAAACGGTGTTGTAGAAAGACGAAATCGCTCTTTGTGTGAAGCAGCTAGAACCATGCTTAACTTTGCAAATTTGCCCATGTACTTCTAGGCCGAAGCCATTTCTAAAGCTTGCTTTACTCAAAACAAATCATACATCCATAAGAGATTTCATATTACACCTTATGAAGTACTCAACCGAAGAAAACCCAATGTCAAATTTCTTCATATTTTCGGTTGTAGGTGTTTTATTTTGAACCTGAAAGATCATTTAACAAAATTCAATGACAAATTAGAAGAAGGAATCTTTCTTGGTTATTCACAAGATTCAAAGGCTTTTAGAGTTATGAACAAGAGGACTCGCAAAATTGAAGAAACCTTCAACCTCTCGTTTGATGACTATTACATCAAGAAGTCTGTACATCCTTTCTTAATGTCATCCATCTTTCTAAAGCTAGCAGTTGATGCATTACCAATCACAACCTTTGATACTGACTTCAGCCTTCTCTTTGATCAACCTGTGAGGGCTGTGGACTCTTAAGCTAAAGCACCAGACAATCATGTGTCTGAACTGTCCAAACTCATAGATGGTCTCGAATACTCTCTAGCTAGCAGCGTTTAGAAGCCATCTTCGATTGAGGGGGAGCTATCAGATAGATCTGAAAGAGAATCTGGTTTCGAGGGGGAGTACAACAACACAAGACTCAACAACCCTTCACATGAAATTTCACATATCATGTCCCTGTATCCTTCAGTCCAAGGGGAGCCAGAAATTTATACTCTGTATGTTTCATCTCCAATCTCTTCGGATAATGGCAGAACAACTTCTAGACCAACTACTGTCGAGGGGGAGCACACTCTAAACTCTTCTTCACAACTGCACACACCACAAACAAATGTCCCAAATTCAAAAAATCACTTAATAACTAATGATTTTCCATCCACTTCGGGATACCCTTCAGATATTAGGGAAATTGATTCTGAAGGACTACCTGAATTTGATCTAAATTTTCCTCCTTTAGAAAGGTAGACGAAGAATCATCCCCTATCACTTGTCATCGGTAATGTTCATGATAAATTCTTGACTCGTGCACGACTACAACAAAAGGAACTTGATTTAAACAAAACTTCGGAGTTGTGCATGTTCAATGTCTTTATCTCAAAGATTGAACCTAAGAACGTTAAAGATGCATTTGATCACGCTGACTGGATTGAAGCTATGCAATTGGAATTACAAGAATTTGAAAGAAATAAAGTTTGGAGGCTAATTCCAAAACCTGCTAATGCTTCAATCGTTGGTCTTAAATGGGTATATAGAAATAAACTTGACACCGAAGGCAATGTGGTTCGGAACAAAGCTAGGCTGGTTGTCAAAGGTTATTGTCAACAGGAGGGGATTGATTACGAAGAGACTTTTGCTCCTGTTGCCAGACTCGAATCCGTTCGAATCTTTTTAGCTTATGATGTACACAAAGATGTCTATCAGATGGATGTCAAATGTGCATTTTTGAATGGTGATCTCGAGGAAACCGTTTTTATTGAACAACTGCCTGGCTTCGTAGACAAAGATAATCCAAACCATTGCTATGTGTTAGAAAAAGCTGTCTATGGTTTAAAACAAGATCCTAGGGCTTGGTATGAGACCTTGACAAAGTTTTCAAAAGAGTCAAATTTCAAAGAAGGTTCAATAGATCCAACACTTTTCAGAATGAAAGTTGGTTCTCATTTGATGTTAGTCCAAATCTATGTGGATGACATTATCTTCGGATCCACTGATAGAAATCTCATAAAAGATTTTGAAATTTTGATGAAAAGAAAATTTCAAGTGAGTATGATGGGAAAGATTAACTTCTTTCTTGGATTACAAATAAAAAGATCTAAGGAGGGGATTTTCATCAATCAACAAAAGTATACGAAGAGTTTACTTGAACGCTTCGGAATGACTAACTTTTCCAAAGCAAAAGTTCCTTTACCTGTAGGTACCAGGTTAAATCCATCATTGGATAAACCGAAGACTGATATCCAAACCTACAGGAGTAGGATTGGATCATTGTTTTATCTCACAGCCAGTAGACCAGATATCATGTTCGCAGTTTGCAATTGTGCAAGATATCAAGATGATCCTCGTGAACCTCATCTGGCTGCGGTTAAAACAATCTTTCGTTATCTAAACAACACTCCTGCATATGGTCTATGGTATCCAGCAAACTCAGGCTTCTACATACAAGCTTACTCTGACTCAGACTTGGGTGGCTACTCGATTGATCGCAAAAGAACTTCGGGGGGTTGTCAATTTCTTGATGGAAAGCTAATTAGCTGGCAATCCAAGAAGCAAACTTGTGTTTCAATCTCCACAGCCGAAGCAGAGTATGTAGCAGCTGCAGCTTGCACTTCGCAGATAATATGGATTCAAAGCCAATTAAAAGATTATGCCATCAACATGAGAAAGATACCCTTGTTTTGTGATTCAAAAAGTGCTATTCCGATATGTCACAATCATGTTCAACATTCCAAGACGAAGCATATAGCTCTTCGCTATCACTTCATCAAAAGTCATGTTAAGGAAGGGAATATTGAAGTGCACTTTGTTCACACAACCGAGCAATTGGCAGACATCTTCACAAAAGCCTTGAATGAAGAAGCATTCACACGAATTGTTCGTGGACTTGGAATGATTGATTGATCCACTCTCACATAAACCTCAGATTTTCTCTTTCTTTCCTTAGTCTTTTCAATTACAAAATAAAATTTTATTCTGTTCTGCATCACTCCGAAGCCCTTCAACGCTTCGGAGCCCCTCGGAACAGACTTTTCAGTCAATAAAACTTCATAAATGTCAAAATTCAGTTTCGGACCTTTTTTCTTTGCATCACAAGGATAAGAATTATCACTGAAAGTGTTTGCTTCAATGGAAACACCAAAAATTAGAAAAGAACAAATTGCAAAAGCTTTATCATCTCTATTCTCAAATCTTCTTCAAAAATGAATAAGTTTGACCATATTTTATGAATTAACTAATTAAAGGACAAAACTTTGATTTTAGATTCTGATAATCATACCTTATTGCACTAAAAGGTATTTGGGAATCGATTTCAAACATTGGTAAGAAAACAGACTTCGAGGTGAGGTTAAGGTTGTCTAACAAAATGAAGTATTGTTTGATTCTAATATCCTTAACATCATGTTTATTCCTAAGCTCCCTATTGGACATGACTCGCTTTATTGTCAAATTAATAAAGTAGTTCTCACACCACTCAGGATAAATCATATGTTTCGAAGTTTTCTTCAAAAATGATACCAACATACACTAATAAGCAAATTTATAACTTTTTCACTCTTGTTTCAAAATTGAACTACATGAAGTTTTTCAAACACAAAGGATTTTACAAACAATACAAAAGCACCATAATAAGTCATCATATGGTGAACTTTTGAGTCTTCGGATATGAAACTCCAAAATGAAAGATAAATTTCAAAAATAAAAACCTAAAAAACTCAAAACAAAAACAGAAAATCAAAATATCAAAAGAATCAAACACATCAAACAAGTGAAAAGATAATCAACAGAGTGCAAAAATAAAGATAAATCGGTACTCAAAGGCTTATTCTTCTGTCTTAGATGACGATACAAGGAACTCCTATAACATAGTTGATTACCATGTAGAGAATATGAACATCTCAAGTAATCTATCTTAAATGGTAATGTTGGGGTGGTGTATGAAGCTCAAAGGCTTGTCATGAGAGAAAAGTATCCATACACCTCAATTGATGAGATGGGATAAATTTTTCAAAAAGTTCTTTAAAGTCAATCCAAGTCTTCACAATATCTTCTGATGCTCAATTCAAAAGAGAAACTTTTCTAAATTTCAATGCAGTGAATGTCACAATCATTTTGTATTAAAAATTTGAAACATAAAAGAAAATTTAAACCTTCTTGCAAAATGCGAAATTAAGTTCAACTTAGGGTGGTTAGACTTATGCATCTCATGACTGATATTCAATCAAACAGGCTTCGGATTGAAAAACGGACTTCCAACATGATTCGAATGAGTCTGAATACTAACATGTTAAATATTCATTTCATAATATTCAGGGAAGCTAAGGTTAAAAGTCATAATGCCTCATCAAAAGTAAAACAAAATTTTCAATAAAAACAAATGACTTCGGTGTATTGATAACATTTCTCAATAGAACTTCTTATCCAAAGTGTTATGAATACCCTTCGGAATGTTTCATAACACTTGATCAATTCTCAAACTCCGAATACTACCAATAAATGTTACACTTGTCCGTGTTGGTCCAAAGTCAATTAAATGTTCAAAGATTTGAACATTTATGTCACATTCCAAGACAAACATTCCTTTAAATAAATGAATGTTGGAATAACCATCCACGTATCAGCACACCTCACAGAAATATCGCATAATCATAACCATAAAGATTTGACGGCAACACTCTCTAATTTTCAAATTAATGATGACTGATACAGTAACCGTTCCGCTTTTGCAGGGCTAGTGGAACGTTTGATGCTGATGTGGCACTCTCCTATTCGACCATTCAAACATGCGCATTAAATGGCCTTGGGACCACCATCAGTATAAATACCATTCATACCTTCACTTCAAATCTTTACGCCATCAAAACCCTCGAAATTCCTCTTTGTATATTTCTCTCAAGGACCCTAACTGTTCATCATCCTCCTCTTTCTCTACATCAAATCATCAATGGCTGCTGAAGGTTCATCCCAAATCACAGAAGCTATGTCAATTCCCGTTCTCAAGAGCCAATCGGCGAACCTGTATCTTCGCACCGATCTAAAACTTTATCCTCAACCCATTGTTGATCTTGTTAAGTGTATGAAACAATCGATACTTGGTCACGCCTTGACATACACACCATCAATTCCTACTACCCTAGTTCATAGAGCCCACTACACATCCAATGCTCTGTTCGACACCAACAATAACGTCAAATCAGTGTTCTATGAGGCTATCGATTCAAATGGCAAAACCAAGAAGGTGCAACTGACCAAGATCAAGTTTGCAAAAGCCCTATATCTTCCAATCTACGAATCAAAAGAAATTGTTGCTCCATCTGTTGAACAACTGGTGAACATGTTCAATGCGGGTTATGAACCCCAACTGGTTAGTGTCAGCCTGTTCAAAAACAAGCATCTTCCTAATCTATGGAGATTCTTCTTTGGAATCTTCTTACGATTTCTTTCAGGAAGAACTTCTGGCCAAGACTCTACAAGCCAAACATTTTTGAGTCTTCTCTATGGCATCCATTATGACGTGAAGGTGGATTATGTCTCAATTTTGTGGGATGATTTTTGTTCCCACATTAATCATTCAACAAAGGGTACTGAGATTTCAAATGCCAGATTCTGGGATATGGTCGTTCATGGTCACTATCAAAAGACAAATTTTGTTTATGATCCTTCTCTTGTTGAAATGAGGTACATTTATATTTCTGTTCCTGTTTTAGATGAAAACTTTGTTGGTTTCTCTGCATAAATTCCACCTAAGATGTTACAAAAAGTATCCCTGGAGTGTGATGAGGTTAATGTCTACTGATCCAATCTCACAATGCCTTATCCTGTTCGTGAAATCACCCAAGCTGCACCAACCAAACCACTTGTTAAACGAAAAACCAAAAGAAAGGAAACTGGAGGTCCTAATGGTCTGAAGCCTGCAAGAAAAAGGAAGCCTTCGAAACATACACCACCAAAATGAAGACAATCCAAAAGAACCAAGAAACTACTAGTCGTGGATGAGTCTTCGAAGTCCGAATGAACACTCTCCGAAGACATCCAGATGTGAACATCAGGATGAAGAACATCAAACCTCACCAATCAAAGACACAAGACCTCCCTCTCCTCCAATTATCACAACACCACCTTCTCCTCCACCTCCAACAACTACGACATTCACCTCCATCATTACATCAGAACAAATCTCAACAATCCATACATCCTTATCTGATGTACCACCAACCATTGCTCCACTAACATCTACCATCAATACCACATCTTCAGATGCACCTCTCAAATCCTCCTACACAGAAACACCTATAGTTTCCACTGCTCAAACCTCTGAACCCATCATCACATCCTTAGAACCACTATTAAACCTTTCCTCCTCTGGTCCTGACTTTTCATTACCAGAATTTGAACTATACCAATCACCTCCACAACAAAACCCTACCTCAACAGCCTTCTTTGAGGTTTTTCACATAGCCCCTATAGCCGCTGAAGGTGGTTCTGATGAAGAACTACAAGATGGGGATCTTATGCTCATAAAACAGTATAAGGTTCTCAACTCCAAGCTTGAAACTTTGATCCAAGCTCAAACTGGATTTGATCCCACGAAACCCACTGTGGGAGATCTTTCTGAGGAAATTGAGAGTTTGCAGTTCACCCTGTCTGAGGAACTTGGCAACTCTATAAGGCAACTAGAAAAGAGACTCCTGGATCAACAAGCCAAAATCCAGTCAACCCTAGAACAGAAAATTCAGTCTGCTGTAATTGAGATTGCCACCAAGAACAAGCTACTATTGGAAGAAACGGAAAAGAAGATGCAAATTTTTGTTGAAAAAGTGGAGTCCTCGAACTCCGAAGTCTTGAAGGAACTGCAAGCCCTTCGGAATGAAACCCAATCCATCCAGCAGGGTACCAAGTTTGAAAAACAACTTGATGAGGCAAGAGCTATAATCGAAGAGCTTACTGCCGCCCAGACTGCTTCGGAGATCACAAAGTTTGCTGATGAACTCCAAAAGACAAATGCAGTTCTTACCCAGGACATGGTCACTCAATTAAGAACTATATTACATCCTCTCATCAACTTTGCTGATAGAATCGCCAGACCACAAGCAAGACTTACTCCTGCTCAGCATATGGCTCATGCTTCATAAGGGGGAGAAGTTTTGGTCACAGCCTCCGAAGCCACAGTCTGGGAACACCTTCATTTTTAGTATCTTCTGGTCCTACCTTCTCAACAATCACCACAACAACAATGGGATCTTCTGAAGCTGGGGGGTCAACAGAAAAGTATGTTAGTTTGATCGCCCCACACATAGAAAATTTTTACAAGGACGTTGTGATGATTATGCCTTGATGTTGAAAATGAATGCTTTTGCTCTCACAAGTACAAAACCGCACAATGGTCACACTTGATCGAAAAACGGCTGCGACATTTTTTAAAAAAAGTGTGGCTACAGGGCACTGATGAAATTTCGAGAACGTTTATGGATACATGTAAATTAGTTTGTGTGACCATTTTATGGAGAAACAAAACAATGACCACACTTATTTACAAAAACGTGACACTCATTCATGACACTCAACTTCAATGTGACCAAATGATACAATCACCCACATTTACCGTTTTAAGAATGTCATATTTATTTTATTAGTTATTATAGATACGTAATGGTCACATAAAGAAATTGTACATGTGAGTGTGTGATTGTGCCATATTGGACACATCAAATCTAATGTGTCCAAAAAGATGACAAATATGGCCACATCAAATCTAATGTGTCCAAAAAGATAACAAATATGGCCACATAAAATAGTCGTGTGTCCACAGGATGGTGTTTATTGGTTACATATTAAAAGTAAGAAAAGAAGTCGGTTTAAGTGGTTTATTATCATAAGCATTTTTATTACATGTGTCAAAATATGATCAATTGTATTGGAAAATAGAAATACGTGTGACTGTATGCACTATTTGGTGAGCATAGAATTAAAAAGCGTGTCCATAGATAAATATAGTTGAATAAGTAAACCATTGTTTGGGCAGTATAAATATTTTATGTTCATTGAAAGTGTAACCATCCATATGTAATTGCCATGTGTTTTGTGTTATGTTATGTCCAAAGGTAAAAAATGTTCATCATAAAAATTAAAAATGTTTATGTAGGTATGCAATGGTGATTATTGGGTAGTCTACATATTTTATGTTCATTGAGAGTGTGAACATCGATATGTAGTTGCCATGTGTTTTGTGTTATGTTATGTCCAAAGGTAAATAATGGTCATCATAAAAATTAAAGATGTTTATGTAGGTATGCAACGGTGACTAATGGGTATTATACATATTTTATGTTCATTGAAATGGTGACTATTGATATGTAATTGCGATGTGTTTTGTGTTATGTTATGTCCAAAGGTAAAAAATGGTCATCATAAAAATTAAAAATGTTTATATAGGTATGCAATGGTGACAAATGGGTATTATACATCATTGAAAGTGTGAACATCGATATGTAATTGCCATGTGTTTTGTGTTACGTTATGTCCAAAGGTAAAAAATGGTCATCATAAAAATTTAAAATGTTTATGTAGGTATGCAATGGTGACAAATGGGTAATATACATATTTTATGTTCATTAAAAGTGTGACTATTGATATGTAATTGTCATGTGTTTTGTGTTATGTTATGTCCAAAGGTAAAAAATGGTTATCATAAAAATTTAAAATGTTTATGTAGGTATGCAATGGTGACAAATGGGTATTATGTATATTTTATGTTCATTGAAAGTGTGACTATTAATATGTAATTGCCATGTGTTTTGTGTTATGTTAAGTCCAAAGGTAAAAAATGGTCATCATAAAAATTTAAAATGTTTATGTAGGTACGCAATGGTGACAAATGGGTATTATACATATTTTATGTTCACTGAAAGTGTGACTATTGATATGTAATTGCCATGTGTTTTGTGTTATGTCATGTCCAAAGTCTCCATTGGTATTATGATCACACAAACCAAAAAGCAATGGCTAAGTAGATAAATTTTATTAAATAGAAAATCCCAGAAAATTGTTGTATGTACTACAATGAACCAAAATGTTTAAAAAAAGGGTAATTATGTCAAGTGGGTGTGGAATCACCATATGGATTAGTTACTAGCATGCACAATCAAGGGAACTTGTAAGAAATTGTGTAATGTCTTTTTTGTAAGTAAGTGGATTACATATCCCCTGCATCAACTTGTTTGTCCTTTGCCTTCTCCTTCTACAAACAAAAGTAATTGTTTAAAGCTTGAATTTTATGCAAATGTAGAGTTGATATCTGATATATGTAAACATTAGCATATGATGAAGGTACACATACCTTACCTATAACCTGACAATCAGTACGAAAATAATCATTTTACTTATGCAAGTCAACTGGGTGTAGACGTGGCAATATATTGTCATTTTTAGGACAAACTGTAGTACTAAATTCTTCATCTACATCATCGTACGCATCTCTGTAATTCATGGGAGGTGTTTTGAAGACAATAGATTTTTTGTGATCGATTGGGTATGCCACGTAAAAGACTTGTTGTGCTTCTGAGGCTAATATGAAGGGATCACCCTTATGGCCTAGCCTTTTTAGTTCCATAAGTGTGTACCCTAGTTTATTCGTCTTCACCCCATTTCTACTATCTACCCAATCACACTTAAAAATAGCAATTCTTTTGAAATTATAATCTAATACCCATATCTCTTGTAAAACACCATAATAAGTGTTTTTAACATGGGTAACAACATATTTGGAAATGTGTGTGTCTGTTGCAACAACACTAACACCACTGTCTTGGTAACCTTTACATTCTCGACTGTTTGTACGGAATGTGTATCCATTGATAGCATATACATCATATTTCAGTACATTGATGTTTGGTTTATGTGAAAGCCAATCAAGAGTCGCCGGTACACTATCTTTGCAGACTTGTGACTCTCTATATACCTAAAAAGTAGAAGAAGATGGGTAGTAAATAGCTACACTTAATTTGTACAGATAAACACTGCCAAAAAATTCCTACCAAAATTACCCAAAATTGGCAAATACCTACAACATGCATAGTACATTGCTATAACAGGTAAAGAAAATGTTCGCGTGCTGCATCCAACATGCATAGTACATTGCTATAAATGTAACTCATACATAAAAAAATAATGTACCTCGTGCTGTAACCAAGTAGCAAACGTTTTAGTGTGCTCTTGCTGGAGATGATTTTGTTGTTTAGTATGGTATTTGTTTTGCAAAAATTGCATGTGTCTCCTGGAAAAAAGTATGTAAGCATAGACAAAACAAAAACTGACATGATGTACGGTTCCACTTCAGATGTATTTTGCAACACAAAGAAATGTGCTTTCTCGAAGAGCTCTGGACAAACTTCTCCTGTTTTAGGAGCCGATATAGGAGTGTCGTCTATCAAAGAAATAGTATCTTCATGAAGTCCACATGTGTTATGTGTGTCATGTGGTATACCGACCGTATCCATGCTTTTAAAGAATTCACTAAAAAACTCAATCGTCTCTTCTGCAACATTCCCTTCAGCAATGCATCCTTCCGGTCTATTTCTATTTCGTACGTGTCCCTTTATAACCTTCATAAACCTTTCGAATGGGTACATCCAACGAAAGAAAATTGGACCACATAATTTAACTTCCCTAGTAAGATGTACGGTTAGATGAATCATCACATCAAAAAATGCTGGTGGAAAGTGTTTCTCAAGAAGGCATAAGGTCAAACATAATTCTTCTTGCAACCTTTTGAGTTCATCCACTTTTATATATTTGCTACATATTGTTTTGAAAAAGAAACAAAACCTGGTAATAGCAATTTTGGTTGGTGCATGCTTCATAGGTCTAATTGCGACGGGCAGAAATGTTGCATGAGCATGTGATAGTCATGTGACTTAAGTCCGATTAGCTTCCTGTCCTTCAAACTGACCAAACTAGAAAAATTAGAACAATACCCCTGTGGAACTTTCAAGTTGTATAAAGTTTGACAAAACTTATCTTTTTCGTCTTTCGTCAGTGTGCATGATGCTGGCGGAAGTGTGGTATTATTCCCTTCTTTCTTAGGATGTAACTCTAGTTTTAAATTAAAATGGACCAAATCCAAACGTGCTTTGTGACCATCTTTCGTCTTATTTGGAACGTCCAACAATGTTCCGATTATACTCTCCACCACATTCTTTTCAATATGCATAAAATCTATGCAATGTTGGATCGAATTGTGGCGCCAATACCTAAGACATCTATACCATATATTAAATTTCTTCCAGTATGGGTCTTGTTGTTGGGAAAGATCTGAACTCTCTACGTGCTTTGCATTTCTCTTTCTTTTTTTATCTTCACACCTCTATCGGTCGAAGTATGTTTGTAACACCCCAAATTCTTCAAACCATTTATATTACATAAAATCATGTTTTACAGAATACGGTTCATTAAAAACCATGGTAATCGTTTAAGTACAACAGAGGGTGTTACAAACGCATATCAAACGACCATAAGTTTAAGGGAAAGGATTAATCAATACCAATACATGATAGCTGTATCCAGCTCCACTCTTTTGCATTCTAGGATTTATTTTACAAACTTCAAATTTTCTCACAACTTCGTACTTGAACCTGGAATACATGGCATAAAAACATAGAATACGTAAGACAAAAATGTCTCGTGAGTTACATGAGTTTTAGACTCAAACTTTAAATTTCTTTTCCAAACTTTTATAAAATTTCATAACGTAAAACATTGTCAAAACTACATAGTATAAACATACTATACCTTTTTACTTCTCAAAATCATCTTAGGTTAAACTTTGCAAAAATACTATCTTTTATACTTTCTTTGACTGGTTTTATAAACTTGCTGGGATTTTTATACTTAGGGCGTTAATCACTATAAGTGATACCCCAAGTCTCTACAATTAGAAAGAACGGATCAATACTAACAGTAGAATTGCTGAGGCAGTCTACTTCGCGAAGGGGGTTATCCCCGGTAGACTCCTTACCTAACCCGGGTAGGTTGGAACATAGTTCCCTTACTAACAATGCTAGTCACAATACCAGTCAAACATAAAATACTTTTCTGAAACTAAAACATTACTTGCACGAGAAATGGCTAAATGCCAAGCTTTTGACTCAAACATATCTCTATCATAATTTAGGCTATCGCCAAGAATCATACTTTCAAATATAGCAGTTAACTTTCTATTTAAACTAGAAAGTGGACCATTTTTGCAAATATTTTTCACATATAAAAATAATATATGAAATCTGAAAAATACTTACTTACTTGCCATGTATCCCAAAATGGGTAAAAATGCTACATGTACTCACCGAATAACTCTTGAAATGTCGTTTAGGTGTCCCTCGGTTCTTTACCCTTTCGGTGTCCGATTATTTGACTTGCACCTATATATAGTATATGATACATTAATTTACATTTTAATTGACTCTATAACATGTTAGAGTCTTTATTATACCATCAATGGTCAAAGCAAGTGTATAACTCAACTTTAGTTAAATTGTATTTTATACGTATTTTACTACAGTACCCTCGGAGGGTCGTATTTCAATTCTGATAATTTTTTATAAAGTTTTGGACCATATTAGACCTATGTTTAAAATTTGAGGTTAATTGGACAAGTTTTGATCCATTTCTTAAAAATGAGGATCACTTGGCAGGAGACTCTTGAACCAAACTGCATTTTTGTTCCAGGCGTAGGGCGCACCACGCCCAGGTAAGGGGCGCACCGCGCCTAGCGAGCAGAAGCCCAGAATTCCCCGATTTTTATGCTACAAATTCCCATTTTCTCATATTAAGTGCTGAATACTCCACTTAATCGATAGGGGTTTGTTCCAAGACTAAAACCCTTCAATTTCTTCAAGTTTTAAACCATTAAAATCGGATTAATCACAAGAACTCAAATTCTAGGGTTCTTGATCAAAATCTCAATTCTTGAAAAATAGCATCCTACTTCCATATTATTGGATTAAGTACTTTTAACATGGCTTAATGGAAGTGTTAAACCTCTTAACTTCTTGTTTCATTACTGAAATTACAGAATTTCAGTTTCCTTAAGAATATCATCAAGAACTTAACTAAGGTTTTGATTTCTTACCTTGGAAGGTTGGAATTACCAATTCCAAGTGTTGACTTCTCCAATTCCTTGCTTCAACTTCACGAATTTCACAAAGATCAGATCTTCTCCCGTCTCTAGAGCTCTCTACTGAATTATGAACCTTAATGAGATATTTTCTCATTTTTATATTTTTCATATTTTCAGTTTTGGTCCCTCTAGTTAACTTCCTTGAACTTTGGCCACCAAAACCAACTATCTTTCCATGAAATCAATTCTTTTACATTTTTAGTCCTAAACTATACTAAATTTTTATAATAATTTCTGCATTTGGTCAAATGACCAATTTACCCTTTTCATGGTAAAAGGACTAAATTACCCTCACAACCATAATTTCTCATAAATTTTATATATAACATTTAAATTACACACATTTTAGTTTACATATTTATATATTACAAATTTTTGGTCGTTTCAACTACCTCCCCCTAATTAGGATTCCGTCCTCGGAATCGCTTCATAATCTGTAAAATTAGGGTATCTTTTCTTCATGCTTTCCAATGTTTCCCAAGTCAATTCTGAGCCCAGTGAATGCTTCCATTTGACCAACACTAGATCAATCTCTCTGTTCCTTAACTTCTTGGTTTTCACCTCTAACATCGCCTCAGGTTCTTCCACTAGTCTATTGGGTGTTTCCACCCTTATTTCTTCTAGAGGAATGGTTAACTCCTTCTTTCCAAAGTATTTCTTGAGATAACATACATGAAATGTATCATGTATTCCCCTGAGTTCCTGTGGTAACTCTAACTTGAATGCTTGTAAGCCGATTCTTTTCAGAATCTTGAAGGGTCCAATATATCTTGGACTCAGCTTTCCTCTCTTACCAAACCTTATCACTCCCTTCCAAGGTGATACTTTTATCATCACCAAATCGCCTTCTTTTAGATCATAAGGTCTTTTCTTCAAATCTGAATAGCTTCTTTGGCGATCTTGCGCGGCTTTCATGTTGGCTTGTATTACACCAATTTTTTCATTTGTCATTCTTACAATTTCTGGACCAGTGAGTTTTGCTTCGCCAGCTTCTAACCAACATACTGGGGTTCTACACTTTCTACCATATAAGGCTTCAAAAGGCGGCATCTTGATGCTTGAGTGGTAACTGTTGTTATACGAGAACTCTACTAATGGTAGGTGCTGGTCCCAATTACCACCAAAATCAATGGCACATGATCTCAACATGTCCTCCAAGGTCTGAATAGTACGTTCGCTTTGCCCATCTGTTTGAGGGTGATAGGCTGTACTCATCTTGATTCGAGTTCCCATCTTTTCTTGTAGAGAATCCCAAAAGTTAGACGTGAATCGAGGATCTCTATCTGAGACTATGGACAAAGGTGCTCCATAACGTCTGATTACTTCATCAATGTACAACTGAGCTAATTCTCCAAGTGAGTCAGTTTCTTTCATCGCGAGGAATAGGGCACTTTTAGTCAATCTGTCAACAATGACCCATATACTATCGTGTCCCCTTCGCGTTCTTGGCAGCCCCATGACAAAATCCATGGTCAGTTCTTCCCATTTCCCTGCTGGTATCTGTAATGACTGCGCAGAACCATACGGCACCTGATGTTCTACTTTTACTTGTGCACAGGTCTCACAGTGGGATATATACTTTGCTATTCTCTTTTTCATCCCCGGCCACCAGTAATGCTGCTTCAAATCTTGATATGTTTTCGTACTTCCAGGATGTATAGAATACTTGGATTTGTGAGAATCATCCAAGATTATCTTCCTGGTTGCTCCATATTTAGGAATCCAAATACGTCCCTTAAAAGTGCGCAATCCTTGTGTATTGACTTCAAACACCACCTTCTTTCCAAGTTTTTCTTTCTTTATATTTTCTTCGGTTAAGGCACTTTCTTGAGCTTCTTTAATCTTCTGAATTAAAGTTGAAACTACTTCAATTCTCATAGATCTCCCTTTTATAACTTTTTCACGAACTTTTCGGCTTAAAGCATCAGCTACTACATTGGCTTTTCCTTCGTGATATATTATCTCACAATCGTAATCATTCACGAGCTCAATCCAACGTGTCTGTCTCAAATTCAATTCTTTTTGAGTAAAAAGATATTGTAGACTTTTATGATCTGTATATATCTTGCATTTCGTCCCATAAAGATAGTGTCTCCAAATCTTTAATGCAAACACAATTGCAGCCAATTCTAGATCATGGGTAGTGTAACGTGTCTCTGCATCTTTTAGCTGTCTAGAGGCATAAGCAATAACTTTGCCCCGTTGCATAAGCACACAACCGAGACCTCTATTAGACGCATCACTGTATACTACAAACTCTTCTGTGCCTTCTGGTAAAGATAATACTGGAGCTTCACACAACTTCTTCTTTAATATTTCAAAGGCTTCTTGTTGATTTTCTCCCCAGACAAATTTCACTTCCTTCCGCGTTAGCTGCGTCAATGGCACTGCTATTTTAGAAAAATCTTGGATAAACCGTCGGTAATAACCGGCTAACCCAAGGAAACTCCTAACTTTTGTAGGTGTCTTCGGTGCATCCCATTTCATTACCGCTTCTATTTTAGCTGGGTCCACTTTAATACCTTCAGCTGAAACAACATGACCCAGAAATTGAACTTCCCGCAACCAAAAGTCACACTTTGACAACTTCGCATATAACTGTTCATTCTTCAAAGTACGCAGCACTTCACGAAGGTGCCCTTCATGATCCGCTTCACTTTTTGAATAGACTAAAATATCATCGATGAAAACGATGACAAATCTATCAAGAAAAGGTTTACAGACCCTATTCATGAGATCCATAAACACAGCTGGGGCATTAGTGAGTCCGAATGGCATCACTAGAAATTCATAGTGACCATAACGGGTTCGGAATGCAGTCTTACATACATCCTCATCTTTCACCCGTACTTGATGATACCCAGAACGAAGATCAATTTTAGAGAAATAACTAGCTCCCTGCAACTGATCAAATAAATCATCAATTCGTGGCAGAGGGTATCGATTTTTGATTGTCACCTTGTTGAGCTCACGATAATCTATACACATACGCATAGTACCGTCCTTCTTCTTGACAAACAACACTGGAGCTCCCCAAGGAGAAGAGCTGGGACGAATAAACCCCTTATCAAGAAGTTCTTGCAACTGGGACATAAGTTCCCTCATCTCTGTAGGAGCAAGACGGTACGGCGCACGAGCAATGGGACTTGCTCCAGGAACAAGGTCAATGCGAAATTCGACTTGCCTAATGGGTGGTAACCCAGGTAAGTCATCAGGAAAAACTTCAGGGAATTCATTGACCACTTTTATATCTTCCATCTTCTGCTTCTCCTTCTTCCCATTCATCACATAAGCGATAAATGATTCGCACCCTTTATGGATGCATTTACGGGCCTTAACAGCAGTAATGAGACTTTGCATGTTCTTCCGGCGTTCCCCATATATATAAACTTTACTACCATCAGGCATTTTGATCGATACTATTCGTTTCCCACAGAGAATTTTAGCATTATGAGCTCCGAGCCAATCCATCCCAATAACAATATCGAATCCTTTAATCCCGATAGGTAGCAAGTTTGCCTTTAAGATTCGCCCATTAATCTCCACCGGACATTCCTCATACACATGACGGACCGAAACTAGTTCTCCATTCGCGACTTCTATAACACAAGTATCATCTAATGGTTTCATTGGTGTGTTCAGACGCTTACTAAAGTCATGGGACACAAAAGAGAAATGTGCTCCAGAATCAAAAAGAACATAAGCAGGTTGTGAGTTTACAATGAGTGTACCTGCAACCACATCCTGGTCTTCTTTAGCCTCATCAAGGGTCATCTGAAACGCTCTCCCCTTCGTCTTTGCTGGCTCTGTCTTCTTATTACTTGCAGTGGAAACTAATGTCTCATTCTTCTTTTTGGGACAGTTGGTGCTGTAATGGCCCTTTTTATGACAATTAAAGCATTCCACCTCGCTAATATCTTTCACCTTGCAGTCTTTAGCTTGGTGGCCCGGAAGACCACATTTATAGCACCCACTAGTGCCCTTCTTGCATTCCCCACTATGCCTCTTTCCACACTTCTTACATTCTTTAACCTCTCCTTGCTTAGAAAACCCCGATGAAACACGACTCTTCTTGTTTGCTCCAGAGATTCCTGAAGACTTTCGCTTTTCCGCAAATGCTTGTCGTTCTTTGCCCTTTTTCTCTATCATACTCTCAACCCGAGCCGCGGATTCAATGGCTTCATCAAGAGTAGTAGCCTTGCCAACTTCTAGCGAGTAGTCTGCCGGCAATCCATTAACATACCGGTTTATCCTTCCGGCCTCGGTTGGTAGTGTATCTTCCAGAAATGGCAGCATCTCACAGAACTTTTTAGTGTACTCGTCAACCGTCTGTTTTTCCTTTGCAAGGGCAAAGAATTCATTAACCAAGTTCTCTCGATGCCTAGCTGAACAGAACTTGCCTTTCAATCGTTGAACGAACTCGTCCCAAGTCAACGCATCCACAAAATCACTCCCCTTAATTCGTCGGAGAGTGTTCCACCAAGTAAGAGCTTCAGCCTTTGACATCTGAGAAGCAAACCCTACCTTCATATCTTCGTCACAACGACAGATGCGAAGAACTTGTTCCATTTCACTCAACCACCGTATTGTTATACGCGGATCCAGCTCCCCGTTGAACTCCTTTGGCCGACAGGACATAAAGTCCTTGAAAGTACAGGCTCCTTTAGTCTTGAACTGGGGCTGTGATTTGGAAGAAGAATCTCCCTGTGAAGAAGTCTGTCTTGGATTAGTGCCTTCAGGAGCCACACTCTTCTCGCTATCTTCGGGTTGTGACTTAGATCTTTCACCCAGTCGCTCATCCAGAAGACGAGTCATCTCTTGTCTGTTTTGTACTTGCAAGTCATGTAATAACTTCTGGATTGCCTCCAAGGTCAATGGAGGTGGATTAGCCTCACCCCTAGGATTGCCATCATCAACGGCTTGGGGCGGTCGGGGAGGCATAGGAGGCCTTGCATTAGGATCTGGGTTTTCCGCATACGATCCTTGACCACTTCTAGTCCGCATCTTGCTATAAAATTCCAAGTACTTTAGTGTCTCATAATATATCATAATATTAGTTTACTACATTTCCACCAGTTTCCCAGTATTCCCTCACAGTTACACTAGGCTCAATACGCGTCCTGTGATTATGATAATACGGGCCCATATTACCATAATCACCTACACATGTTGTTCCCAATGTTTCCGCTCGGTTCCACTGTTCACTAGTACCAATTAACTACTTTTAACTCATAAATATACTCATATAATTCCATTAACAAATAATGTCCTAATTTATTAAAACATAACAGATTATGTAACTAACTTTAACTGACTATTTTACTAGTCTAAGCCTAGGAGTGGAATGATCCAATCCTAATTCGCTTAAACTATGGCTCTGATACCAACTTGTAACACCCCAAATTCTTCAAACCATTTATATTACATAAAATCATGTTTTACAGAATACGGTTCATTAAAAACCATGGTAATCGTTTAAGTACAACAGAGGGTGTTACAAACGCATATCAAACGACCATAAGTTTAAGGGAAAGGATTAATCAATACCAATACATGATAGCTGTATCCAGCTCCACTCTTTTGCATTCTAGGATTTATTTTACAAACTTCAAATTTTCTCACAACTTCGTACTTGAACCTGGAATACATGGCATAAAAACATAGAATACGTAAGACAAAAATGTCTCGTGAGTTACATGAGTTTTAGACTCAAACTTTAAATTTCTTTTCCAAACTTTTATAAAATTTCATAACGTAAAACATTGTCAAAACTACATAGTATAAACATACTATACCTTTTTACTTCTCAAAATCATCTTAGGTTAAACTTTGCAAAAATACTATCTTTTATACTTTCTTTGACTGGTTTTATAAACTTGCTGGGATTTTTATACTTAGGGCGTTAATCACTATAAGTGATACCCCAAGTCTCTACAATTAGAAAGAACGGATCAATACTAACAGTAGAATTGCTGAGGCAGTCTACTTCGCGAAGGGGGTTATCCCCAGTAGACTCCTTACCTAACCCGGGTAGGTTGGAACATAGTTCCCTTACTAACAATGCTAGTCACAATACCAGTCAAACATAAAATACTTTTCTGAAACTAAAACATTACTTGCACGAGAAATGGCTAAATGCCAAGCTTTTGACTCAAACATATCTCTATCATAATTTAGGCTATCGCCAAGAATCATACTTTCAAATATAGCAGTTAACTTTCTATTTAAACTAGAAAGTGGACCATTTTTGCAAATATTTTTCACATATAAAAATAATATATGAAATCTGAAAAATACTTACTTACTTGCCATGTATCCCAAAATGGGTAAAAATGCTACATGTACTCACCGAATAACTCTTGAAATGTCGTTTAGGTGTCCCTCGGTTCTTTACCCTTTCGGTGTCCGATTATTTGACTTGCACCTATATATAGTATATGATACATTAATTTACATTTTAATTGACTCTATAACATGTTAGAGTCTTTATTATACCATCAATGGTCAAAGCAAGTGTATAACTCAACTTTAGTTAAATTGTATTTTATACGTATTTTACTACAGTACCCTCGGAGGGTCGTATTTCAATTCTGATAATTTTTTATAAAGTTTTGAACCATATTAGACCTATGTTTAAAATTTGAGGTTAATTGGACAAGTTTTGATCCATTTCTTAAAAATGAGGATCACTTGGCAGGAGACTCTTGAACCAAACTGCATTTTTATTCCAGGCGTAGGGCGCACCGCGCCCAGGTAAGGGGCGCACCGCGCCTAGCGAGCAGAAGCCCAGAATTCCCCGATTTTTATGCTACAAATTCCCATTTTCTCATATTAAGTGCTGAATACTCCACTTAATCGATAGGGGTTTGTTCCAAGACTAAAACCCTTCAATTTCTTCAAGTTTTAAACCATTAAAATCGGATTAATCACAAGAACTCAAATTCTAGGGTTCTTGATCAAAATCTCAATTCTTGAAAAATAGCATCCTACTTCCATATTATTGGATTAAGTACTTTTAACATGGCTTAATGGAAGTGTTAAACCTCTTAACTTCTTGTTTCATTACTGAAATTACAGAATTTCAGTTTCCTTAAGAATATCATCAAGAACTTAACTAAGGTTTTGATTTCTTACCTTGGAAGGTTGGAATTACCAATTCCAAGTGTTGACTTCTCCAATTCCTTGCTTCAACTTCACGAATTTCACAAAGATCAGATCTTCTCCCGTCTCTAGAGCTCTCTACTGAATTATGAACCTTAATGAGATATTTTCTCATTTTTATATTTTTCATATTTTCAGTTTTGGTCCCTCTAGTTAACTTCCTTGAACTTTGGCCACCAAAACCAACTATCTTTCCATGAAATCAATTCTTTTACATTTTTAGTCCTAAACTATACTAAATTTTTATAATAATTTCTGCATTTGGTCAAATGACCAATTTACCCTTTTCATGGTAAAAGGACTAAATTACCCTCACAACCATAATTTCTCATAAATTTTATATATAACATTTAAATTACACACATTTTAGTTTACATATTTATATATTACAAATTTTTGGTCGTTTCAATGTTGGACTTCCCGATCCTTACCATTAGTTACCCTTCCCCATTAATTAAGTAAGGGCTCTTGCTCCCCATTAAATGCCTTTTTTTTGTTTTCTAAACAGGTGATCATACGGAAGATATCGCCTGTGCCTGGCATAACATTTCTTATTCAATTCTGGAAGTCTAATACAGTGAGTTTGTTCTCCACACACAACACAACCCCTGAATCCGCTGTGAGGACAACCACATATTGTACCGAGAGCAAGGTAGTCATTAATCGTCCATAACACAGCCGCACGTAGAGTAAACTTCTCTTGTGCATATGCATCATAAGTCTCGACTCCCCGATCGAATAATATTTGCAGATCATCGATCGAAGGGGCTAGGAAAACATCAATATCATTTCCTGGTGATTCTGATATATATAAAGAAAGCATTATAAACTTTCTTTTCATACATAACCATGGTGGTAGGTTGTAGATGACAGATAGAACAGGCCATACACTATGATGTCTAGTTCCGCTATTCACATCGACCCCGTCAGCGGAAATGCATAGCCTTAGATTTATTGGTTCGCTCCCAAAGTCGGGAAATTTGTGATCTAAGGCAGCCCATGCGGTTGAATCTGCCGGGTGACGCATAACAGAGGGTTCCACCTTTCTTTCGGTTGTGTGCCATTTTAATTCTTTCAGTGTATTCTTAGATTGAAACAATCGTTTCATTCGTGGAATAATTGGAAAGTACCACATTACATTTGCCGGAAAGTTTTTGTAAATTTTATTTTTTTGTTCATCCACCTTCCACCTAGATTTACCACAATTTGGACATTCTGTCAAGTGTTCATACTCGTTCCTATAAAGTATACACCTGTTTACACATGCATGTATTTTCTCATACCCTGAACCCATTTGTTTCAATGCTTTCTTGGCCTCGTATGTACAACTATACATTTCATTTCCTTCTGGTAACATACGTTTGAGCAAAGCTAATAATTCATTAAAGTATTTATCTGAAACTCCATACTTACTCTTTAGGTTGTATGATAGCAGATAACTTTGTGAAGTTCGGACACCCTTCATATAGTGGCTTTTCGACATCTTGTAGCATTTCTCTAAACTTGGTAGGGTCGTCCATAAAATTTTCTTCTAGAGCTTGAACCAACTCTTTAGTTTCTGCAGCATCTGTTAGGTTTTGGGTTGTTTCATCGTGAAGTCTTCATCAACAATATAAGGTAAAGGTGGTTCTTCTTTTTCTCCATGATATGTCCAGTTCTTGTAGGTTCACCAATTCCACGAGTGAATAAGTGGTCATCTACAACTCGCACAGAATAAGGGATGTGGTTGACACACTATATACATGGACATGGAATTTTTATGGTTTTTTTGGCATGTAAAGGATCGATGTTTTTACTAATATTGTAATTGTTTACTGCATATTCCAAGAATGCTTTAACTCCACTTATATAACGTGATGTGTTTCTTTTACCTCCCATCCAAGACTTGTCCATCATTATGCCTCAAACTACTACTACCAGCGATTCACTGAAAGTGACAAGAAAACGTAAATTGAATTAGATATACAATATATCAGGTGCTTTAAATAAACTCATTAACTGTTATCATAGTTATTGAATGTGTCATTTGTGTTTCTTTATGCATTGTTAAAAGAGGCGTTTTGTCGAGCAGTTGGTGTGCATACACAAACCACCAAGTAAACAAGTAACTGAATGATATGTAACTGTAATCCACGTTTAATTTGAATAAAGCATGTACATAAGTTTCTGAATAATCATCAATTACATACATTGGTGTGTTGAAGGTTAATTGTAAATGTATTTCAAAGCGTGTAGTTAGTCTAGTTAAATGAAATTGCATATGGGAGAGGTTTACCTGTTGCAATAAAATTTCCAGTTGCAATTGTATTCGAAACGTCCTATGACGATGATTAAAGGAGAATCGTTGGAGTACAATGTAATACGTGTGGACAAGGGATTACGAACATAGGATTCAGTTAGGTTTAGATCGTTGCAATGTTCATTTGCTAAGGGGGAGGCTGACGTATGTGTGTGTATTCTTACCATAGGTCGCGGGTTCGAGCTTGCCTTCCCTTATTTTTTTTGAAGTATACTACATGGCGCCTTCCCTTTTTTAATTATTTTTATGAAGTTTGTCTATTTTTTTTACAACTTTAGCTAATAGCATATTATATTTTCAAATTAGGTCCACAATTGTTTTCCATCATGTGAGGGTAAAAGGGTAATATTATGTAGGGCTTCCCTATAAGCACGTTAGTTTCACACAATTCAATTGACAAATGTTGGATCGATTCGCATTGGAGGACGCCGGTACTCTCAAGTCGCAAACTGTTCAATCAAGGTGAAATGGTAGTATGTCGATGTGGAAATCCAACAATCAAGGTGACGTCAAGGACTGATCTAAACCCAGGTAGGCAATTTTGGAGTTGTTCAAGGTTAGGAAGGAAATGTGGGTTCATAGGGTGGGCAGGCCCTCCAATGTGCCATAGGGATGTTATCGTGATCCCAGGTTTGCTTAAAGCAATGAACCAGTTGGAAGCTAAAGTCTGGAAGATGAAAATGTTCTTAATTTGTTCTTGGGTTTTCTTTTTGGTTTACTATGTAATGTTGTAGTATTTGGAATATGTGGAAATGTCGTAGTTTACGATTACCCTTTAATTAATACGAATCTGGTTAAACTTGTTTATTGGTTTTTGTATTGAAACAAACGATTAAATAAATGCAAACCGGTATTAAAGTAATGCATCTACATTCAATAGTGTGGATGGGATAGCATAATTATTATACGTGTAGAAGACTAAACGAATGGTACCCTTTCGCAATAGAGATAACCAACAGGCTGCAATTAATGTAATTAATAACAAATGTGAAATCTTATCTACCCACTGATTTCTACATCTTATAAAGACAATGAGAAGGTTCAAAGGTATATCCATATTCGGCATATTACGGTTAAGAAAAACAAGGTTAAGAAAAACAATGAAGGGAAAGGACCTAGAATTCATGCTCAACCATCTGATCCGTAGAGCCGAAGTTACAAAAAAAATGATCAACGATGTTGAAATGAAGCTAGAAAGAGACATGGAAGCCAAAACAGGTATGCTGGATCACTTGGTTGAGATGCCTCTCTATATGAACTTTGTGAATGGAAAAAGGGCTATTGATGAAGGGAAGTCGCAGACTGCAACTATGTTGGAGATGCTTTACAATCTCCAGCAGTCACTGGAGGCAGAGATTGAAGGGTACGAGGAGATGAAGAAATTGATTCAGTTTGCGTAGGTAAACCTGGTTGTCTTTTGGAAAGGATCGATGTTTGGGGATATGTTATCTGTTTTACTAGGATTTAATTTCTGTTCTGATCTGGTATGTTTTAAGTATTTTTTTAGGTTGGTATGTTTTGTGTTATCGTATGTTGGCCATGTAATGAAGAAATATGATGAAGTTTGTTGGTAATCAAAATTTTTCGTCACATTTATCCCAAAAAACACTCAAAACTTATCATATTTCACAAATTCACAATTTAAGTGGACATAACATTATATATTAATACAAAATGGTCCATCGAAACATATATATATATATATATATATATATATATATATATATATATATATATATATATATATATATAACACATACATATTTAATATATATAAAACACATAACCTATTCCTTAACAAAATCCTCCACTGATTCCGCTTGGAATGACATAGCCATACGAACCTGTTCTATCTTCTGATGAAAACCCTTACAGGCCTCGATTTCTTTGTATATGCTTTGAAGATGTTGATCGTAGTATTTGGTGGGAAGGTCCTTCTTTTTTTTAGATTCCAACCTGTATTCCCTAAAACGCACTTGTGATTCTATATGGGATCGTAAAGACATCATATTCATCCTGGCTTCATGGATCATGTCCCTTTTATCATCGGCGTACTCTCTTGCGTAATCACGAACCTTTCTCGCAATATCAGCGTCCATTGTGGCTTAGGGATAGAAGTATTCTAGAGAGATAATATGGAAGTTGTAGTATTTGATTGGAAAACCGTATCTATATCCTTTTTTAAAAACCAGTATTTATAATATAACTTAGGAATATAATAATAGTTCTAATTAGAATAATATACTAATATTTAAAAATAACTATCAAAAAACTAAGAGATATCTTAAATACGGTATGTATTTCAATGTACAACTACAAAGCGAATTCAATGCTAATTCATGATAGCGGTTCCAATATTACGGCTAGCAATCTAATCAGGCGTCTTGCATTAACTGCCCCACAACGTCATCCCATCACAGTATTAAGACACGCGTAAACCATCATTATATCTATATGAGCGTAAACCATCATTATATCTATATGACCTATTCTGATTATCGCAAGTAAAAAATAACAGCTATATTTATTTGGAAAGTGGACCAAAACCAAAAATACCTTTAAAACGCAAATTGTTTGTCAATTATCGATCACGTATCACAATTCAAAGTCTTCCTGACACACAGCATTCATGGCTTCGTCTTCATCAAAAATACAAGACAACATCTGAAGTTAGCAAGGAAGAAATCAAACAACAGTATGAATACGTAGGAAACCAATATGTTTGGGCCAACCAAACAAGAGATTTAATATAACACGAAGTTGACGATCAATATGATCTACTCCCGGAAATTCCTCGTCTCCCCCAACCCCTAAGAGAGATATGCTGAAGAAACTAATACGAAGAAACCACCAAGCCATGGACATCTTGACCTAACTCATTGATGATTTGGTTGAAATGATGAATGAATGTGAAAGTCTCCTTCAAGTGAAAAAAGTAAGAAGTAAATAGGATAACATATTTAGAATTTTGCTCAGTGTTTGATCATGTTTTCGTACGTACTGTGTATTTTTGCGTAATGTATCATCATGTATAGATTTGATGCTACTATTATATATTGTGTTATAACTATTCCGTATATAATATAATATGTTTTTGTCGATGTTCATGGTTAATTTGATGTTTGATTGTATATAAACGTTATTCTCAATGTTTGATCTTTTCATTAACAAATTTCTTAAAGAAAAATGGGGGAAGGCAATCAGCCGCAGGACACAATGCATACCTATTGAATACGATCAGTTTGAATTCCTTAATTATTGCTTATCTGTTACCAAATATAAACAACAACCAATTATCTTAAAACAACGCAAACATGGACTGATATTGATATAAAACAATAAACCTTAGAATAAAAACATTAAAGATATATTAAAATAAATAATTTTCCAAAAAACCACAAATGCAACTCGATTCTACTAAAAGATATAAAAAGAGGGACCAAATATGTTAAAATATGCAAACATGGACTGAAATTAACATATTCGGGGCTACAATGGACCAAATATGTTAAATGCAACTCGATTCTACTAAAAGATATAAAAAGAGGGACCAAATATGTTAAAATATGCAAACATGGACTGAAATTAACATATTCGGGTTGGCAATAACCCATCACAACCCTTCATGGTTGACTATAACCCATCACAACCCTACATTGTTGACCATAACACATCACAACCCTACTTGCTTGACCATAACCCATCACAACCCTTCATGGTTGACCATAACCCATCACAACCCTTCATGGTTGACCATAACCCATCACAACCCTACCCGGTTGACCATAACCCATCACAACCCTACCTGGTTGACCATAACCCATCACAACCCTTCATGGTTGACCATAACCCATCACAACCATACCTGGTTGACCATAACCCATCACAACCCTTCATGGTTGGCCATAACCCATCACCACCCTTCATGGTTGACCATAACCCATCACAATCCTACTTGGTTGACCATAACCCATCATAACCCTTCATGGTTGACCATAACCCATCACAACACTTCATGGTTGACCATAACCCATCACGACCCTTCATGGTTGACCATAACCCATCACAACCCTTTATGGTTGACCATAACCCATCACAACCATACCTAGTTGACCATAACCCATCACAACCCTTCATGGTTAACCATAACCCATCACAACCCTTCATGGTTGACCATAACCCATCACAACCCTACTTGGTTGACCATAACCCATCATAACCCTTCATGGTTGACCATAACTCATCACAACCTTTCATGGTTGACCATAACCCATCACAACCCTTCATGGTTGACCATAACCCATCACTACCCTTCATGGTTCACCATAACCCATCACAACCCTTCATGGTTGACCATAACCCATCACAACCTTACATGGTTGACCATAACCCATCACAACCCTTCATAGTTGACCATAACCCATCATAACCCTTCATGGTTGACCATAACCCATTACAACCCTTTGTGGTTGACCAAAACCCATCACAACCCTTAATGATTGACCAAAACCCATCCCAACCCTTCATGGTTGACCATAACCCATCACAACCCTTCATGGTAGACCATAACCCATCACAACCCTACCTGGTTGACCATAACCCATCATAACCCTACCTGGTTGACAATAACCCATCACAACCCTACCTGGTTTATCATAACCCATCACAACCCTTCATGGTTGACCATAACCCATCACAACCCTTCATGGTTAACCATAACCCATCACAACCCTACCTGGTTGACCATAACCCATCACAACCCTTCATGGTTGAACATAACCCATCACAACCCTTTATGGTTGAACATAACCCATCACAACCCTTCATGGTTGACCATAACCCATCACAACCCTACCTGTTTGACCATAACCCGTCACAACCCTACCTAGTTGACCATAACCCATCATAACCCTTCATGGTTGACCATAACCCATCACAACCCTTCATGATTGACCATAACCCATCACAACCCTTCATGGTTGACCATAACCCATCACAACCCTTCATGGTTGACCATAACCCATCACTACCCTTCATGGTTCACCATAACCCATCACAACCCTTCATGGTTGACCATAACCCATCACAACCCTACCTGGTTGGCCATAACCCATCACAACCCTTCATGGTTGACCATAACCCATCACAACCATACCTGGTTGACCATAACCCATCACAACCCTTCATGGTTGGCCATAACCCATCACAACCCTTCATGGTTGACCATAACCCATCACAAGCCTACTTGGTTGACCATAACCCATCATAACCCTTCATGGTTGACCATAACCCATCACAACACTTCATGGTTGACCATAACCCATCACGACCCTTCATGGTTGACCATAACCCATCACAACCCTTTATGGTTGACCATAACCCATCACAACCATACCTGGCTGACCATAACCCATCACAACCCTTCATGGTTAACCATAACCCATCACAACCCTTCATGGTTGACCATAACCCATCACAACCCTACTTGGTTGACCATAACCCATCATAACCCTTCATGGTTGACCATAACCCATCACAACCTTTCATGGTTGACCATAACCCATCACAACCCTTCATGGTTGACCATAACCCATCACTACCCTTCATGGTTCACCATAACCCATCACAACCCTTCATGGTTGACCATAACCCATCACAACCTTACATGGTTGACCATAACCCATCACAACCCTTCATAGTTGACCATAACCCATCATAACACTTCATGGTTGACCATAACCCATTACAACCCTTCGTGGTTGACCAAAACCCATCACAACCCTTAATGATTGACCAAAACCCATCATAACCCTTCATGGTTGACCATAACCCATCACAACCCTTCATGGTTGACCATAACCCATCACAACCCTACCTGGTTGACCATAACCCATCATAACCCTACCTGGTTGACAATAACCCATCACAACCCTACCTGGTTTATCATAACCCATCACAACCCTTCATGGTTGACCATAACCCATCACAACCCTTCATGGTTAACCATAACCCATCACAACCCTACCTGGTTGACCATAACCCATCACAACCCTTCATGGTTGAACATAACCCATCACAACCCTTTATGGTTGAACATAACCCATCACAACCCTTCATGGTTGACCATAACCCATCACAACCCTACCTGTTTGACCATAACCCGTCACAACCCTACCTAGTTGACCATAACCCATCATAACCCTTCATGGTTGACCATAACCCATCACAACCCTTCATGATTGACCATAACCCATCACAACCCTTCATGGTTGACCATAACCCATCACAACCCTTCATGGTTGACCATAACCCATCACTACCCTTCATGGTTCACCATAACCCATCACAACCCTTCATGGTTGACCATAACCCATCACAACCCTACCTGGTTGGCCATAACCCATCACAACCCTTCATGGTTGACCATAACCCATCACAACCATACCTGGTTGACCATAACCCATCACAACCCTTCATGGTTGGCCATAACCCATCACAACCCTTCATGGTTGACCATAACCCATCACAAGCCTACTTGGTTGACCATAACCCATCATAACCCTTCATGGTTGACCATAACCCATCACAACACTTCATGGTTGACCATAACCCATCACGACCCTTCATGGTTGACCATAACCCATCACAACCCTTTATGGTTGACCATAACCCATCACAACCATACCTGGTTGACCATAACCCATCACAACCCTTCATGGTTAACCATAACCCATCACAACCCTTCATGGTTGACCATAACCCATCACAACCCTACTTGGTTGACCATAACCCATCATAACCCTTCATGGTTGACCATAACCCATCACAACCTTTCATGGTTGACCATAACCCATCACAACCCTTCATGGTTGACCATAACCCATCACTACCCTTCATGGTTCACCATAACCCATCACAACCCTTCATGGTTGACCATAACCCATCACAACCTTACATGGTTGACCATAACCCATCACAACCCTTCATAGTTGACCATAACCCATCATAACACTTCATGGTTGACCATAACCCATTACAACCCTTCGTGGTTGACCAAAACCCATCACAACCCTTAATGATTGACCAAAACCCATCATAACCCTTCATGGTTGACCATAACCCATCACAACCCTTCATGGTTGACCATAACCCATCACAACCCTACCTGGTTGACCATAACCCATCATAACCCTACCTGGTTGACAATAACCCATCACAACCCTACCTGGTTTATCATAACCCATCACAACCCTTCATGGTTGACCATAACCCATCACAACCCTTCATGGTTAACCATAACCCATCACAACCCTACCTGGTTGACCATAACCCATCACAACCCTTCATGGTTGAACATAACCCATCACAACCCTTTATGGTTGAACATAACCCATCACAACCCTTCATGGTTGACCATAATCCATCACAACCCTACCTGGTTGACCATAACCCGTCACAACCCTACCTAGTTGACCATAACCCATCATAACCCTTCATGGTTGACCATAACCCATCACAACCCTTCATGATTGACCATAACCCATCACAACCCTTCATGGTTGACCATAACCCATCACAACCCTTCATGGTTGACCATAACCCATCACTACCCTTCATGGTTCACCGTAACCCATCACAACCCTTCATGGTTGACCATAACCCATCACAACCCTACCTGTTTGACCATAACCCTTCACAACCATACTTGGTTGACTATAACCCATCAAAACCCTTCATGGTTGACCATAACCCATCAAAACCCTTCATGCTTGACCATAACCCGTCATAACCCTTCATGGTTGACCATAAACCATCACAACCCTTCATTGTTGACCATAACCCATCACAACCCTACCTGGTTGACCATAACCCATCACAAACCTTCATGGTTGACCATAACCCATTAAAACCTTTCATGGTTGACCATAACCCATGACAACCCTTCATGGTTGACCATAACCCCTCACAACCCTACTTGGTTGACCATAACCCATCATAACCCTACCTGGTTGACCATAACCCATCACAACCCTATCTGGTTGATCATAACCCATCACAACCCTTCATGGTTGACCATAACCCATCACAATCCTTCATGGTTGACCATAACCCATCACAACCCTTCTTGGTTGACCATAACCCATCACAACCCTTCATGGATAACCATAACCCATCACAACCGTTCATGGTTGACCATAACCCATCACAACCCTTCATGGTTGACCATAACCCATCACAACCCTTCATGGTTGACCATAACCCATCACAACCCTTAATGATTAACCATAACCCATCACAACCCTTCATGGTTGACCATAACCCATCACAACCCTTCACGGTTGACGATAACCCATCACAACCCTTCATGGTTGCCATAACCCATCACAACCCTACCTGGTTGACCATAACCCATACAACCATACTTGGTTGACCATAACCCATCAAAACGCTTCATGGTTGACCATAACCCATCAAAACCCTTCATGGTTGACCATAACCCATCACAACCCTTCATGTTTGACCATAACCCATCACAACCTTACCTGGTTGACCATAACCCATCACAACCCTACCTGGTTGACCATAACCCATCACAACCCTACCTGGTTGACCATAACCCATCATAACCCTTCATGGTTGACCATAACCCATCACAACCCTACCTGGTTGACCATAACCCATCACAACCCTTCATGGTTGACCATAACCCATCACAAACCTTCATGGTTGACCATAACCCATCAAAACCCTTCATGGTTGACCATAACCCATCACAACCCGTCATGGTTGACCATAACCCATCACAACCCTACCTGGTTGACCATAACCCATCACAACCCTACCTGGTTGACCATAACCCATCATAACCCTACCTGGTTGACTATAACCCATCACAACCCTTCATGGTTGACCATAACACATCACAACCCTACCTGCTTGACCATAACCCATCACAACCCTACCTGGTTGACCATAACCCATCACAACCCTTCATGGTTGACCACAACCCATCACAACACTACCTGGTTGAGCATAACCCATACAACCATACCTGGTTGACCATAACCCATCAAAACCCTTCATGGTTGACCATAACCCATCAAAACCCTTCATCGTTGACCATAACCCATCAGAACCCTTCATGGTTGGGCATAACCCATCACAACCCTTCATGGTTGACCATAACCCATCACAACCCTTCATGTTTGACCATAACCCATCACAACCTTACCTGGTTGACCATAACCCATCACAACCCTACGTGGTTGACCATAACCCATCACAACCCTACCTGGTTGACCATAACCCATCATAACCCTTCATGGTTGACCATAACCCATCACAACCCTACCTGGTTGACCATAACCCATCACAACCCTTCATGGTTGACCATAACCCATCACAAACCTTCATGGTTGACCATAACCCATCAAAACCCTTCATGGTTGACCATAACCCATCACAACCCGTCATGGTTGACCATAACCCATCACAACCTTACCTGGTTGACCATAACCCATCACAACCCTACCTGGTTCACCATAACCCATCATATCCCTACCTGGTTGACTATAACCCATCACAACCCTTCATGGATGACCATAACACATCACAACCCTACCTGGTTGACCATAACCCATCACAACCCTACCTGGTTGACCATAACCCATCACAACCCTTCATGGTTGACCATAAGCCATCACAACCCTTCATGGTTGACCATAACCCATCACAACACTACCTGGTTGAGCATAACCCATACAACCATACCTGGTTGACCATAACCCATCAAAACCCTTCGTGGTTGACCATAACCCGTCAAAACCCTTCATCGTTGACCATAACCCATCAGAACCCTTCATGGTTGGGCATAACCCATCACAACCCTTCATGGTTGACCATAACCCATCACAACCCTTCATATTTGACCATAAACCATCACAACCCTACCTGGATGACCATAACCCATCACAACCCTACCTGGTTGACCATAACCCATCACAACCCTTCATGGTTGACCATAACCATCACAAGCCTACCTGGTTGACCTTAACCCATCACAACCCTTCATGGTTGACCATAACCCATCACAACCCTACCTGATTGACCATAACCCATAACAACCCCTCATGGTTTACCATAACCCATCACAACCCTACCTAGTTGACCATAACCTATCACAACCCTACATGGTTGACCATAACCCATCAAAACCCTTCATGGTTAACCATAACCCATCAAAACCCTTCATGGTTGACCATAACCCATCACAACCTTTCATGGTTGACCATAACCCATCACTACCCTTCATGGTTCACCATAACCCATCACAACCCTTCATGGTTGACCATAACCCATCACAACCCTACCTGTTTGACCATAACCCTTCACAACCATACTTGGTTGACTATAACCCATCAAAACCCTTCATGGTTGACCATCACCCATCAAAACCCTTCATGCTTGACCATAACCCATCATAACCCTTCATGGTTGACCATAAACCATCACAACCCTTCATTGTTGACCATAACCCATCACAACCCTACCTGGTTGACCATAACCTATCACAAACCTTCATGGTTGACCATAACCCATCAAAACCTTTCATGGTTGACCATAACCCATGACAACCCTTCATGGTTGACCATAACCCCTCACAACCCTACTTGGTTGACCATAACCCATCATAACCCTACCTGGTTGACCATAACCCATCACAACCCTACCTGGTTGATCATAACCCATCACAACCCTTCATGGTTGACCATAACCCATCACAATCCTTCATGGTTGACCATAACCCATCACAACCCTACTTGGTTGACCATAACCCATCACAACCCTTCATGGTTGACCATAACCCATCACAACCCTTCATGGTTGCCATAACCCATCACAACCTTACCTGGTTGACCATAACCCATACAACCATACTTGGTTGATCATAACCCATCAAAACCCTTCATGGTTTACGATAACCCATCAAAACCCTTTATGGTTGACCATAACCCATCACAACCCTTCATGTTTGACCATAACCCATCACAACCTTACCTGGTTGACTATAACCCATCACAACCCTACCTGGTTGACCATAACCCATCACAACCCTACCTGGTTGACCATAACCCAACATAACCCTTCATGGTTGACCATAACCCATCACAACCCTACCTGGTTGACCAAAACCCATCACAACCCTTCATTATTGACGATAACCCATCACAAACCTTCATGGTTGACCATAACCCATCAAAACCCTTCATGGTAGACCAAAACCCATCACAACCCGTCATGGTTGACCATAACCCATCACAACCCTACCTGGTTGACCATAACCCATCACAACCCTACCTGGTTGACCATAACCCATCATAACCCTACCTGGTTGACTATAACCCATCACAACCCTTCATGGTTGACCATCACCCATCAAAACCCTTCATGCTTGACCATAACCCATCATAACCCTTCATGGTTGACCATAAACCATCACAACCCTTCATTGTTGACCATAACCCATCACAACCCTACCTGGTTGACCATAACCCATCACAAACCTTCATGGTTGACCATAACCCATCAAAACCTTTCATGGTTGACCATAACCCATGACAACCCTTCATGGTTGACCATAACCCCTCACAACCCATCACAAACCTTCATGGTTGACCATAACCCATCAAAACCTTTCATGGTTGACCATAACCCATGACAACCCTTCATGGTTGACCATAACCCCTCACAACCCTACTTGGTTGACCATAACCCATCATAACCCTACCTGGTTGACCATAACCCATCACAACCCTACCTGGTTGATCATAACCCATCACAACCCTTCATGGTTGACCATAACCCATCACAATCCTTCATGGTTGACCATAACCCATCACAACCCTACTTGGTTGACCATAACCCATCACAACCCTTCATGGATCACCATAACCCATCACAACCCTTCATGGTTGACCATAACCCATCACAACCCTTCATGGTTGACCATAACCCATCACAACCCTTCATGGTTGACCATAACCCATCACAACCCTTAATGATTGACCATAACCCATCACAACCCTTCATGGTTGACCATAACCCATCACAACCCCTCATGGTTGACCATAACCCATCACAACCCTTCATGGTTGCCATAACCCATCACAACCTTACCTGGTTGACCATAACCCATACAACCATACTTGGTTGATCATAACCCATCAAAACCCTTCATGGTTGACGATAACCCATCAAAACCCTTCATGGTTGACCATAACCCATCACAACCCTTCATGTTTGACCATAACCCATCACAACCTTACCTGGTTGACCATAACCCATCACAACCCTACCTGGTTGACCATAACCCATCACAACCCTACCTGGTTGACTATAACCCATCATAACCCTTCATGGTTGACCATAACCCATCACAACCCTACCTGGTTGACCATAACCCATCACAACCCTTCATGGTTGACCATAACCCATCACAAACCTTCATGGTTGACCATAACCCATCAAAACCCTTCATGGTTGACCATAACCCATCACAACCCGTCATGGTTGACCATAACCCATCACAACCCTACCTGGTTGACCATAACCCATCACAACCCTACCTGGTTGACCATAACCCATCATAACCCTACCTGGTTGACTATAACCCATCACAACCCTTCATGGTTGACCATAACACATCACAACCCTACCTGCTTGACCATAACCCATCACAACCCTACCTGGTTGACCATAACCCATCACAACCCTTCATGGTTGACCATAAGCCATCACAACCCTTCATGGTTGACCATAACCCATCACAACACTACCTGGTTGAGCATAACCCATACAACCATACCTGGTTGACCATAACCCATCAAAACCCTTCGTGGTTGACCATAACCCATCAAAACCCTTCATCGTTGACCATAACCCATCAGAACCCTTCATGGTTAGGCATAACCCATCACAACCCTTCATGGTTGACCATAACCCATCACAACCCTTCATATTTGACCATAAACCATCACAACCCTACATGGATGACCATAACCCATTACAACCCTACCTGGTTGACCATAACCCATCACAACCCTTCATGGTTGACCATAACCATCACAAGCCTACCTGGTTGACCATAACTCATCACAACCCTTCATGGTTGACCATAACCCATCACAACCCTACCTGATTAACCATAACCCATAACAACCCCTCATGGTTGACCATAACCCATCACAACCCTACCTAGTTGACCATAACCTATCACAACCCTACATGGTTGACCATAACCCATCAAAACCCTTCATGGTTAACCATAACCCATCAAAACCCTTCATGGTTGACCATAACCCATCACAACCTTTCGTGGTTGACCATGACCCATCACTACCCTTCATGGTTCACCATAACCCATCACAACCCTTCATGGTTGACCATAACCCATCACAACCCTACCTGTTTGACCATAACCCTTCACAACCATACTTGGTTGACTATAACCCATCAAAACCCTTCATGGTTGACCATCACCCATCAAAACCCTTCATGCTTAACCATAACCCATCATAACCCTTCATGGTTGACCATAAACCATCACAACCCTTCATTGTTGACCATAACCCATCACAACCCTACCTGGTTGACCATAAACCATCACAACCCTTCATTGTTGACCATAACCCATCACAACCCTTCATGGTTGACCATAACCCATCACAACCCTTCATGGTTGACCATAACCCATCACAACCCTTCATGGTTGACCATAACCCATCACAACCCTTAATGATTGACCATAACCCATCACAACCCTTCATGGTTGACCATAACCCATCACAACCCTTCATGGTTGACCATAACCCATCACAACCCTTCATGGTTGCCATAACCCATCACAACCTTACCTGGTTGACCATAACCCATACAACCATACTTGGTTGATCATAACCCATCAAAACCCTTCATGGTTTACGATAACCCATCAAAACCCTTCATGGTTGACCATTACCCATCACAACCCTTCATGTTTGACCATAACCCATCACAACCTTACCTGGTTGACCATAACCCATCACAACCCTACCTGGTTGACCATAACCAATCACAACCCTACCTGGTTGACCATAACCCAACATAACCCTTCATGGTTGACCATAACCCATCACAACCCTACCTGGTTGACCAAAACCCATCACAACCCTTCATTGTTGACGATAACCCATCACAAACCTTCATGGTTGACCATAACCCATCAAAACCCTTCATGGTAGACCAAAACCCATCACAACCCGTCATGGTTGACCATAACCTATCACAACCCTACCTGGTTGACCATAACCCATCACAACCCTACCTGGTTGACCATAACCCATCATAACCCTACCTGGTTGACTATAACCCATCACAACCCTTCATGGTTGACTATCACCCATCAAAACCCTTCATGCTTGACCATAACCCATCATAACCCTTCATGGTTGACCATAAACCATCACAACCCTTCATTGTTGACCATAACCCATCACAACCCTACCTGGTTGACCATAACCCATCACAAACCTTCATGGTTGACCATAACCCATCAAAACCTTTCATGGTTGACCATAACCCATGACAACCCTTCATGGTTGACCATAACCCCTCACAACCCTACTTGGTTGACCATAACCCATCATAACCCTACCTGGTTGACCATAACCCATCACAACCCTACCTGGTTGATCATAACCCATCACAACCCTTCATGGTTGACCATAACCCATCACAATCCTTCATGGTTGACCATAACCCATCACAACCCTACTTGGTTGACCATAACCCATCACAACCCTTCATGGATCACCATAACCCATCACAACCCTTCATGGTTGACCATAACCCATCATAACCCTTCATGGTTGACCATAACCCATCACAACCCTTCATGGTTGACCATAACCCATCACAACCCTTAATGATTGACCATAACCCATCACAACCCTTCATGGTTGACCATAACCCATCACAACCCTTCATGGTTGACCATAACCCATCACAACCCTTCATGGTTGCCATAACCCATCACAACCTTACCTGGTTGACCATAACCCATACAACCATACTTGGTTGATCATAACCCATCAAAACCCTTCATGGTTGACGATAACCCATCAAAACCCTTCATGGTTGACCATAACCCATCACAACCCTTCATGTTTGACCATAACCCATCACAACTTTACCTGGTTGACCATAACCCATCACAACCCTACCTGGTTGACCATAACCCATCACAACCCTACCTGGTTGACCATAACCCAACATAACCCTTCATGGTTGACCATAACCCATCACAACCCTACCTGGTTGTCCAAAACCCATCACAACCCTTCATTGTTGACGATAACCCATCACAAACCTTCATGGTTGACCATAACCCATCAAAACCTTTCATGGTTGACCATAACCCATCACAACCCGTCATGGTTGACCATAACCCATCACAACCCTACCTGGTTGACCATAACCCATCACAACCCTACCTGGTTGACCATAACCCATCATAACCCTACCTGGTTGACTATAACCCATCACAACCCTTCATGGTTGACCATCACCCATCAAAACCCTTCATGCTTGACCATAACCCATCATAACCCTTCATGGTTGACCATAACCCATCACAACCCTTCATTGTTGACCATAACCCATCACAACCCTACCTGGTTGACCATAACCCATCACAAACCTTCATGGTTGACCATAACCCATCAAAACCTTTCATGGTTGACCATAACCCATGACAACCCTTCATGGTTGACCATAACCCCTCACAACCCTACTTGGTTGACCATAACCCATCATAACCCTACCTGGTTGACCATAACCCATCACAACCCTACCTGGTTGATCATAACCCATCACAACCCTTCATGGTTGACCATAACCCATCACAATCCTTCATGGTTGACCATAACCCATCACAACCCTACTTGGTTGACCATAACCCATCACAACCCTTCATGGATCACCATAACCCATCACAACCCTTCATGGTTGACCATAACCCATCACAACCCTTCATGGTTGACCATAACCCATCACAACCCTTCATGGTTGACCATAACCCATCACAACCCTTAATGATTGACCATAACCCATCACAACCCTTCATGGTTGACCATAACCCATCACAACCCTTCATGGTTGACCATAACCCATCACAACCCTTCATGGTTGCCATAACCCATCACAACCTTACCTGGTTGACCATAACCCATACAACCATACTTGGTTGATCATAACCCATCAAAACTCTTCATGGTTGACGATAACCCATCAAAACCCTTCATGGTTGACCATAACCCATCACAACCCTTCATGTTTGACCATAACCCATCACAACCTTACCTGGTTGACCATAACCCATCACAACCCTACCTGGTTGACCATAACCCATCACAACCCTACCTGGTTGACCATAACCCAACATAACCCTTCATGGTTAACCATAACCCATCACAAACCTACCTGGTTGACCAAAACCCATCACAACCCTTCATTGTTGACGATAACCCATCACAAACCTTCATGGTTGACCATAACCCATCAAAACCCTTCATGGTTGACCATAACCCATCACAACCCATCATGGTTGACCATAACCCATCACAACCCTACCTGGTTGACCATAACCCATCACAACCCTACCTGGTTGACCATAACCCATCATAACCCTACCTGGTTGACTATAACCCATCACAACCCTTCATGGTTGACCATAACACATCACAACCCTACCTGATTGACCATAACCCATCACAACCATACCTGGTTGACCATAACCCATCATAACCCTTCATGGTTGACCATAAGCCATCACAACCCTTCATGGTTGACCATAACCCATCACAACACTACCTGGTTGACCATAACCCATACAAACATACCTGGTTGACCATAACCCATCAAAACCCTTCATGGTTGACCATAACCCATAAAAACCCTTCATCGTTGACCATAACCCATCAGAACCCTTCATGGTTGGGCATAACCCATCACAACCCTTCATGGTTGACCATAACCCATCACAACCCTTCGTGGTTGAACATAACCCATCACAACCCTACCTGCTTGACCATAACCCATCACAACCCTACCTGGTTGACCATAACCCATCACAACCCTTCATGGTTGACTATAACCTATCACAACCCTTCATGGTTGACCATAACCCATCACAACCCTTCATGGTTGACCATAACCCATCACAACACTACCTAGTTGACCATAACCCATACAACCATACCTGGTTGACCATAACCCATCAAAACCCTTCATGGTTGACCATAACCCATCAGAACTCTTCATGGTTGACCATAACCTATCAGAACCCATCATGGTTGACCATAACCCATCACAACCCCTCATTGTTGACCATAACCCATCACAACCCTTCATAGTTGACCATAACCCATTACTACCCTACCTGGTTGACTATAACCCATCACAACCCTACCTGGTTGACCATAACCCATCACAACCCTACCTGGTTGACCATAACCCATCATAACCATACCTAGTTGACTATAACCCATCACAACCCTTCATGGTTGACCATAACCCATCACAACCCTACCTCGTTGACCATAACCCGTCACAACCCTTTATGGTTGACCATAAGCCATCATAACCCTTCATGGTTGACCATAACCCATCACAACACTACCTGGTTGACCATAACCCATCAAAACCCTTCATGGTTGACCATAACCCATCAAAACCCTTCATTGTTGACCATAACCCATCAGAACCCTTCATGGTTGAGCATAACCCATCACAACCCTTCATGGTTGACCATAACCCATCACAACCCTTCATAGTTGACCATAACCCATCACAACCCTACCTGGTTGACCATAACCCATCATAACCCTACCTGGTTGACCATAACCTATCACAACCCTACCTGGTTGACCATAACCCATCACAACCCTTCATGGTTGACCATAACCATCACAACCCTACCTGGTTGACCATAAACCATCACAACCCTTCATGGTTGACCATAACCCATCACAACCCTACCTGGTTGACCATAACCCATAACAACCCCTCATGGTTGACCATAACCCATCACAACAATACCTAGTTGACCATAACCCATCACAACCCTACATGGTTGACCATAACCCATCAAAACCCTTCATGGTTGACCATAACCTATCAAAACCCTTCATGGTTGACCATAACCCATCACAACCCTTCATGGTTGACCATAGCCCATCACAACCCTACCTGGTTGACCATAACCCATCACAACCCTACTTGGTTGACCATAACCCATCACAACCCTTCATGGTTGCCATAACCCATCACAACCCTTCATGGTTAACCATAATCCATCACAACACTACCTGGTTGACCATAACCCATACAACCATAACTGGTTGACCATAACCCATCAAAACCCTTCATGGTTGACTATAACCCATCAGAACCCTTCATGGTTGACCATAACCCATCACAACCCTTCGTGGTTGACCATAACCCATCACAACCCTACCTGGTTGACCATAACCCATCACAACCCTTCATGGTTGACCATAACGATCACAACCCTACCTGGTTGACCATAACCCATCACAACCCTTCATGGTTGACCATAACCCATCACAACCCTACCTGGTTGACCATAACCCATCAAAACCCTTCGTGGTTGACCATAACCCATCAAAACCCTTCATCGTTGACCATAACCCATCAGAACCCTTCATGGTTAGGCATAACCCATCACAACCCTTCATGGTTGACCATAACCCATCACAACCCTTCATATTTGACCATAAACCATCACAACCCTACCTGGATGACCATAACCCATCACAACCCTACCTGGTTGACCATAACCCATCACAACCCTTCATGGTTGACCATAACCATCACAAGCCTACCTGGTTGACCATAACCCATCACAACCCTTCATGGTTGACCATAACCCATCACAACCCTACCTGATTGACCATAACCCATAACAACCCCTCATGGTTGACCATAACCCATCACAACCCTACCTAGTTGACCATAACCTATCACAACCCTACATGGTTGACCATAACCCATCAAAACCCTTCATGGTTAACCATAACCCATCAAAACCCTTCATGGTTGACCATAACCCATCACAACCTTTCATGGTTGACCATAACCCATCACTACCCTTCATGGTTCACCATAACCCATCACAACCCTTCATGGTTGACCATAACCCATCACAACCCTACCTGTTTGACCATAACCCTTCACAACCATACTTGGTTGACTATAACCCATCAAAACCCTTCATGGTTGACCATCACCCATCAAAACCCTTCATGCTTAACCATAACCCATCATAACCCTTCATGGTTGACCATAAACCATCACAACCCTTCATTGTTGACCATAACCCATCACAACCCTACCTGGTTGACCATAAACCATCACAACCCTTCATTGTTGACCGTAACCCATCACAACCCTTCATGGTTGACCATAACCCATCACAACCCTTCATGGTTGACCATAACCCATCACAACCCTTCATGGTTGACCATAACCCATCACAACCCTTAATGATTGACCATAACCCATCACAACCCTTCATGGTTGACCATAACCCATCACAACCCTTCATGGTTGACCATAACCCATCACAACCCTTCATGGTTGCCATAACCCATCACAACCTTACCTGGTTGACCATAACCCATACAACCATACTTGGTTGATCATAACCCATCAAAACCCTTCATGGTTTACGATAACCCATCAAAACCCTTCATGGTTGACCATAACCCATCACAACCCTTCATGTTTGACCATAACCCATCACAACCTTACCTGGTTGACCATAACCCATCACAACCCTACCTGGTTGACCATAACCCATCACAACCCTACCTGGTTGACCATAACCCAACATAACCCTTCATGGTTGACCATAACCCATCACAACCCTACCTGGTTGACCAAAACCCATCACAACCCTTCATTGTTGACGATAACCCATCACAAACCTTCATGGTTGACCATAACCCATCAAAAACCTTCATGGTAGACCAAAACCCATCACAACCCGTCATGGTTGACCATAACCCATCACAACCCTACCTGGTTGACCATAAACCATCACAACCCTACCTGGTTGACCATAACCCATCATAACCCTACCTGGTTGACTATAACCCATCACAACCCTTCATGGTTGACCATCACCCATCAAAACCCTTCATGCTTGACCATAACCCATCATAACCCTTCATGGTTGACCATAAACCATCACAACCATTCATTGTTGACCATAACCCATCACAACCCTACCTGGTTGACCATAACCCATCACAAACCTTCATGGTTGACCATAACCCATCAAAACCTTTCATGGTTGACCATAACCCATGACAACCCTTCATGGTTGACCATAACCCCTCACAACCCTACTTGGTTGACCATAACCCATCATAACCCTACCTGGTTGACCATAACCCATCACAACCCTACCTGGTTGATCATAACCCATCACAACCCTTCATGGTTGACCATAACCCATCACAATCCTTCATGGTTGACCATAACCCATCACAACCCTACTTGGTTGACCATAACCCATCACAACCCTTCATGGATCACCATAACCCATCACAACCCTTCATGGTTGACCATAACCCATCACAACCCTTCATGGTTGACCATAACCCATCACAACCCTTCATGGTTGACCATAACCCATCACAACCCTTAATGATTGACCATAACCCATCACAACCCTTCATGGTTGACCATAACCCATCAGAACCCTTCATGGTTGACCATAACCTATCACAACCCTTCATGGTTGCCATAACCCATCACAACCTTACCTGGTTGACCATAACCCATACAACCATACTTGGTTGATCATAACCCATCAAAACCCTTCATGGTTGACGATAACCCATCAAAACCCTTCATGGTTGACCATAACCCATCACAACCCTTCATGTTTGACCATAACCCATCACAACCTTACCTGGTTGACCATAACCCATCACAACCCTACCTGGTTGACCATAACCCATCACAACCCTACCTGGTTGACCATAACACAACATAACCCTTCATGGTTGACCATAACCCATCACAACCCTACCTGGTTGACCAAAACCCATCACAACCCTTCATTGTTGACGATAACCCATCACAAACCTTCATGGTTGACCATAACCCATCAAAACCCTTCATGGTTGACCATAACCCATCACAACCCGTCATGGTTGACCATAACCCATCACAACCCTACCTGGTTGACCATAACCCATCACAACCCTACCTGGTTGACCATAACCCATCATAACCCTACCTGGTTGACTATAACCCATCACAACCCTTCATGGTTGACCATCACCCATCAAAACCCTTCATGCTTGACCATAACCCATCATAACCCTTCATGGTTGACCATAAACCATCACAACCCTTCATTGTTGACCATAACCCATCACAACCCTACCTGGTTGACCATAACCCATCACAAACCTTCATGGTTGACCATAACCCATCAAAACCTTTCATGGTTGACCATAACCCATGACAACCCTTCATGGTTGACCATAACCCCTCACAACCCTACTTGGTTGACCATAACCCATCATAACCCTACCTGGTTGACCATAACCCATCACAACCCTACCTGGTTGATCATAACCCATCACAACCCTTCATGGTTGACCATAACCCATCACAATCCTTCATGGTTGACCATAACCCATCACAACCCTACTTGGTTGACCATAACCCATCACAACCCTTCATGGATCACCATAACCCATCACAACCCTTCATGGTTGACCATAACCCATCACAACCCTTCATGGTTGACCATAACCCATCACAACCCTTCATGGTTGACCATAACCCATCACAACCCTTAATGATTGACCATAACCCATCACAACCCTTCATGGTTTACCATAACCCATCACAACCCTTCATGGTTGACCATAACCCATCACAACCCTTCATGGTTGCCATAACCCATCACAACCTTACCTGGTTGACCATAACCCATACAACCATACTTGGTTGATTATAACCCATCAAAACTCTTCATGGTTGACGATAACCCATCAAAACCCTTCATGGTTGACCATAACCCATCACAACCCTTCATGTTTGACCATAACCCATCACAACCTTACCTGGTTGACCATAACCCATCACAACCCTACCTGGTTGACCATAACCCATCACAACCCTACCTGGTTGACCATAACCTAACATAACCCTTCATGGTTGACCATAACCCATCACAAACCTACCTGGTTGACCAAAACCCATCACAACCCTTCATTGTTGATGATAACCCATCACAAACCTTCATGGTTGACCATAACCCATCAAAACCCTTCATGGTTGACTATAACCCATCACAACCCATCATGGTTGACTATAACCCATCACAACCCTACCTGGTTGACCATAACCCATCACAACCCTACCTGGTTGACCATAACCCATCATAACCCTACCTGGTTGACTATAACCCATCACAACCCTTCATGGTTGACCATAACACATCACAACCCTACCTGATTGACCATAACCCATCACAACCATACCTGGTTGACCATAACCCATCATAACCCTTCATGGTTGACCATAAGCCATCACAACCCTTCATGGTTGACCATAACCCATCACAACACTACCTGGTTGACCATAACCCATACAAACATACCTGGTTGACCATAACCCATCAAAACCCTTCATGGTTGACCATAACCCATCAAAACCCTTCATCGTTGACCATAACCCATCAGAACCCTTCATGGTTGGGCATAACCCATCACAACCCTTCATGGTTGACCATAACCCATCACAACCCTTCGTGGTTGAACATAACCCATCACAACCCTACCTGCTTGACCATAACCCATCACAACCCTACCTGGTTGACCATAACCCATCACAACCCTTCATGGTTGACTATAACCTATCACAACCCTTCATGGTTGACCATAACCCATCACAACCCTACCTAGTTGACCATAACCCATACAACCATACCTGGTTGACCATAACCCATCAAAACCCTTCATGGTTGACCATAACCCATCAGAACTCTTCATGGTTGACCATAACCCATCAGAACCCTTCATGGTTGACCATAACCCATCACAACCCCTCATTGTTGACCATAACCCATCACAACCCTTCATAGTTGACCATAACCCATTACTACCCTACCTGGTTGACTATAACCCATCACAACCCTACCTGGTTGACCATAACCCATCACAACCCTACCTGGTTGACCATAACCCATCATAACCATACCTAGTTGACTATAACCCATCACAACCCTTCATGGTTGACCATAACCCATCACAACCCTACCTCGTTGACCATAACCCGTCACAACCCTTTATGGTTGACCATAAGCCATCACAACCCTTCATGGTTGACCATAACCCATCACAACACTACCTGGTTGACCATAACCCATCGAAACCCTTCATGGTTGACCATAACCCATCAAAACCCTTCATTGTTGACCATAACCCATCAGAACCCTTCATGGTTGAGCATAACCCATCACAACCCTTCATGGTTGACCATAACCCATCACAACCCTTCATAGTTGACCATAATCCATCACAACCCTACCTGGTTGACCATAACCCATCATAACCCTACCTGGTTGACCATAACCTATCACAACCGTACCTGGTTGACCATAACCCATCACAACCCATCATGGTTGACCATAACCATCACAACCCTACCTGGTTGACCATAAACCATCACAACCCTTCATGGTTGACCATAACCCATCACAACCCTACCTGGTTGACCATAACCCATAACAACCCCTCATGGTTGACCATAACCCATCACAACCCTACCTAGTTGACCATAACCCATCACAACCCTACATGGTTGACCATAACCCATCAAAACCCTTCATGGTTGACCATAACCTATCAAAACCCTTCATGGTTGACCATAACCCATCACAACCCTTCATGGTTGACCATAACCCATCACATCCCTACCTGGTTGACCATAACCCATCACAACCCTACCTGGTTGACCATAACCCATCACAACCCTTCATGGTTGCCATAACCCATCACAACCCTTCATGGTTAACCATAATCCATCACAACACTACCTGGTTGACCATAACCCATACAACCATAACTGGTTGACCATAACCCATCAAAACCCTTCATGGTTGACTATAACCCATCAGAACCCTTCATGGTTGACCATAACCCATCACAACCCTTCATGGTTGACCATAACCCATCACAACCCTACCTGGTTGACCATAACCCATCACAACCCTTCATGGTTGACCATAACGATCACAACCCTACCTGGTTGACCATAACCCATCACAACCCTTCATGGTTGACCATAACCCATCACAACCCTACCTGGTTGAGCATAACCCATAACATGCCCTCATGGTTGAGCATAACCTATCACAACCCTACCTAGTTGACCATAACCCATCACAACCCTACATGGTTGACCATAACCCATCAAAACGCTTCAAGGTTGACCATATCCCATCAAAACCCTTCATGATTGACCATAACCCATCACAAGCCTTCATGGTTGACATAACCCATCACAACCCATCATGGTTGACCATAACCCATCACAACCCTACCTGCTTGACCATAACCCATCACAACCCTACCTGGTTGACCATTACCCATCACAACCCTTCATGGTTGACCATAACCCATCAAAACCCTTCATGGTTGACCATAACCCATCAAAACCCTTCATGGTTGACCATAACCCATCACAACCCTTCATGTTTGACCATAACCCATCACAACCCTACCTGGTTGACCATAACCCATCACAACCCTACCTGGTTGACCATAACCCATCACAACCCTACCTAGTTGACCATGACCCATCACAACCCTTCATGGTTGACCATAACCCATCACAACCCTACCTGGTTGACCATAACCCATCATAACCCTACCTGGTTGACCATAACCCATCATAACCCTACCTGGTTGACTATAACCCATCACAACCCTTCATGGTTGATCATAACCCATCACAACCCTACCTAGTTGACGATAACCCATCACAACCCAACCTGGTTGACCATAACCCATCACAACCCTACTTGGTTGACCGTAACCCATCATAACCCTACCTGGTTGACTATAACCCATCATAACCCTTCATGGTTGACAATAACCCATCACAACCCTACCTAGTTGACCATAACCCATCACAACCCTACATGGTTGACCATAACCCATCAAAACCCTTCATGGTTGGCCATAACCCATCAAAACCCTTCATGGTTGCCATAACCCATCACAAGCCTTCATGGTTGACCATAACCCGTCACAACCCTTCATAGTTGACCATAACCCATCACAACCCTACCTGCTACACCATAACCCATCACAACCCTACCTGGTTGACCATAACCCATCACAACCCTTCATGGTTGACCATAACCCATCACAACCCCTCATGGTTGACCATAACCCATCACAAACCTTTATGGTTGACCATAACCCATCATAACCCTACCTGGTTAACCATAACCCATCACAACTCTACCTAGTTGACCATAACCCATCACAACCCTACCTGGTTGACCATAACCCATCAAAACCCTTCATGGTTGACCATAACACATCAAAAGCCTTCATGGTTGACCATAACCCATCACAACCCTTCATGTTTGACCATAACCCATCACAACCCTACCTGGTTGACCATAACCCATCACAACCCTACCTAGTTGACCATAACCCATCACAACCCTACCTAGTTGACCATAACCCATCACAACCCTTCATGGTTGACCATAACCCATCACAACCCTACCTGATTGACCATAACCCATAACAACCCCTCATGGTTGACCATAACCCATCACAACCCTACCTAGTTGACCATAACCTATCACAACCCTACATGGTTGACCATAACCCATCAAAACCCTTCATTGTTGACCATAACCCATCACAACCCTACCTAGTTGACCATAACCTATCATAACCCTACATGGTTGACCATAACCCATCAAAACCCTTCATTGTTGACCATAACCCATCAAAACCCTTCATGGTTGACCATAACCCATCACAACCCTTCATGGTTGACCATAACCCATCACAACCCTTCGTGGTTGAACATAACCCATCACAACCCTACCTGCTTGACCATAACCCATCATAACCCTACCTGGTTGACCATAAGGCATCACAACCCTTCATGGTTGACTATAACCTATCACAACCCTTCATGGTTGACCATAACCCATCACAACCCTTCATGGTTGACCATAACCCATCACAACACTACCTAGTTGACCATAACCCATACAACCATACCTGGTTGACCATAACCCATCAAAACCCTTCATGGTTGACCATAACCCATCAGAACTCTTCATGGTTGACCATAACCCATCAGAACCCTTCATGGTTGACCATAACCCATCACAACCCCTCATGGTTGACCATAACCCATCACAACCCTTCATAGTTGACCATAACCCATTACTACCCTACCTGGTTGACTATAACCCATCACAACCCTACCTGGTTGACCATAACCCATCACAACCCTACCTGGTTGACCATAACCCATCATAACCATACCTAGTTGACTATAACCCATCACAACCCTTCATGGTTGACCATAACCCATCACAACCCTACCTCGTTGACCATAACCCGTCACAACCCTTTATGGTTGACCATAAGCCATCACAACCCTTCATGGTTGACCATAACCCATCACAACACTACCTGGTTGACCATAACCCATCAAAACCCTTCATGGTTGACCATAACCCATCAAAACCCTTCATTGTTGACCATAACCCATCAGAACCCTTCATGGTTGAGCATAACCCATCACAACCCTTCATGGTTGACCATAACCCATCACAACCCTTCATAGTTGACCATAACCCATCACAACCCTACCTGGTTGACCATAACCCATAACAACCCCTCATGGTTGACCATAACCCATCACAACCCTACCTGGTTGACCATAACCCATCACAACCGTTCATGGTTGACCATAACCCATCACAACCCTACCTGGTTAACCATAACCCATCATAACCCTACCTGGTTGACCATAACCCATCATAACCCTACCTGGTTGACTATAACTCATCATGGTTGATCATAACCCATCATAACCCTACCTAGTTGACCATAACCCATCACAACCCAACCTGGTTGACCATAACCCATCACAACCCTACTTGGTTGACCGTAACCCATCATAACCCTACCAGGTTGACTATAACCCATCATAACCCTTCATGGTTGACAATAACCCATCACAACCCTACCAAGTTGACCATAACCCATCACAACCCTACATGGTTGACCATAACCCATCAAAACCCTTCATGGTTGGCCATAACCCATCAAAACCCTTCATGGTTGCCATAACCCATCACAAGCCTTCATGGTTGACCATAACCCATCACAACCCTTCATGGTTGACCATAACCCATCACAACCCTACCTGCTAGACCATAACCCATCACAACCCTACCTGGTTGACCATAACCCATCACAACCCTTCATGGTTGACCATAACCCATCACAACCCCTCATGGTTGACCATAACCCATCACAAACCTTTATGGTTGACCATAACCCATCATAACCCTACCTGGTTGACCATAACCCATCACAACTCTACCTAGTTGACCATAACCCATCACAACCCTACCTGGTTGACCATAACCCATCACAACCCTTCATGGTTGACCATAACCATCACAAGCCTACCTGGTTGACCATAACCCATCACAACCCTTCATGGTTGACCATAACCCATCACAACCGTACCTGATTGACCATAACCCATAACAACCCCTCATGGTTGACCATAACCCATCACAACCCTACCTAGTTGACCATAACCTATCACAACCCTACATGGTTGACCATAACCCATCAAAACCCTTCATGATTGACCATAACCCATCAGAACTCTTCATGGATGACCATAACCCATCAGAACCCTTCATGGTTGACCATAACCCATCACAACCCCTCATGGTTGACCATAACCCATCACAACCCTTCATAGTTGACCATAACCCATTACTACCCTACCTGGTTGACTATAACCCATCACAACCCTACCTGGTTGACCATAACCCATCACAACCCTACCTGGTTGACCATAACCCATCATAACCATACCTAGTTGACTATAACCCATCACAACCCTTCATGGTTGACCATAACCCATCACAACCCTACCTCGTTGACCATAACCCGTCACAACCCTTTATGGTTGACCATAAGCCATCACAACCCTTCATGGTTGACCATAACCCATCACAACACTACCTGGTTGACCATAACCCATCAAAACCCTTCATGGTTGACCATAACCCATCAAAACCCTTCATTGTTGACCATAACCCATCAGAACCCTTCATGGTTGAGCATAACCCATCACAACCCTTCATGGTTGACCATAACCCATCACAACCCTTCATAGTTGACCATAACCCATCACAACCCTACCTGGTTGACCATAACCCATCACAACCCTACCTGGTTGACCATAACCTATCACAACCCTACCTGGTTGACCATAACCCATCACAACCCTTCATGGTTGACCATAACCATCACAACCCTACCTGGTTGACCATAAACCATGACAACCCTTCATGGTTGACCATAACACATCACAACCCTACCTGGTTGACCATAACCCATAACAACCCCTCATGGTTGACCATAACCCATCACAACCCTACCTACTTGACCATAACCCATCACAACCCTACATGGTTGACCATAACCCATCAAAACCCTTCATGGTTGACCATAACCTATCAAAACCCTTCATGGTTGACCATAACCCATCACAACCCTTCATGGTTGACCATAACCCATCACAACCCTACCTGGTTGACCATAACCCATCACAACCCTACCTGGTTGACCATAACCCATCACAACCCTTCATGGTTGCCATAACCCATCACAACCCTTCATGGTTAACCATAATCCATCACAACACTACCTGGTTGACCATAACCCATACAACCATAACTGGTTGACCATAACCCATCAAAACCCTTCATGGTTGACTATAACCCATCAGAACACTTCATGGTTGACCATAACCCATCACAACCCTTCATGGTTGACCATAACCCATCACAACCCTACCTGGTTGACCATAACCCATCACAACCCTTCATGGTTGACCATAACGATCACAACCCTACCTGGTTGACCATAACCCATCACAACCCTTCATGGTTGACCATAACCCATCACAACCCTACCTGGTTGAGCATAACCCATAACATGCCCTCATGGTTGAGCATAACCTATCACAACCCTACCTAGTTGACCATAACCCATCACAACCCTACATGGTTGACCATAACCCATCAAAACGCTTCAAGGTTGACCATATCCCATCAAAACCCTTCATGATTGACCATAACCCATCACAAGCCTTCATGGTTGACCATAACCCATCACAACCCATCATGGTTGACCATAACCCATCACAACCCTACCTGCTTGACCATAACCCATCACAACCCTACCTGGTTGACCATTACCCATCACAACCCTTCATGGTTGACCATAACCCATCAAAACCCTTCATGGTTGACCATAACCCATCAAAACCCTTCATGGTTGACCATAACCCATCACAACCCTTCATGTTTGACCATAACCCATCACAACCCTACCTGGTTGACCATAACCCATCACAACCCTACCTAGTTGACCATAACCCATCACAACCCTACCTAGTTGACCATGACCCATCACAACCCTTCATGGTTGACCATAACCCATCACAACCCTACCTGGTTGACCATAACCCATCATAACCCTACCTGGTTGACAATAACCCATCATAACCCTACCTGGTTGACTATAACCCATCACAACCCTTCATGGTTGATCATAACCCATCACAACCCTACCTAGTTGACGATAACCCATCACAACCCAACCTGGTTGACCATAACCCATCACAAGCCTTCATGGTTGACCATAACCCATCACAACCCATCATGGTTGACCATAACCCATCACAACCCTACCTGCTTGACCATAACCCATCACAACCCTACCTGGTTGACCATTACCCATCACAACCCTTCATGGTTGACCATAACCCATCAAAACCCTTCATGGTTGACCATAACCCATCAAAACCCTTCATGGTTGACCATAACCCATCACAACCCTTCATGTTTGACCATAACCCATCACAACCCTACCTGGTTGACCATAACCCATCACAACCCTACCTAGTTGACCATAACCCATCACAACCCTACCTAGTTGACCATGACCCATCACAACCCTTCATGGTTGACCATAACCCATCACAACCCTACCTGGTTGACCATAACCCATCATAACCCTACCTGGTTGACAATAACCCATCATAACCCTACCTGGTTGACTATAACCCATCACAACCCTTCATGGTTGATCATAACCCATCACAACCCTACCTAGTTGACGATAACCCATCACAACCCAACCTGGTTGACCATAACCCATCACAACCCTACTTGGTTGACCGTAACCCATCATAACCCTACCTGGTTGACTATAACCCATCACAACCCTACCTGCTAGACCATAACCCATCACAACCCTACCTGGTTGACCATAACCCATCACAACCCTTCATGGTTGACCATAACCCATCACAACCCCTCATGGTTGACCATAACCCATCACAAACCTTTATGGTTGACCATAACCCATCATAACCCTACCTGGTTGACCATAACCCATCACAACTCTACCTAGTTGACCATAACCCATCACAACCCTACCTGGTTGACCATAACCCATCACAACCCTTCATGGTTGACCATAACCATCACAAGCCTACCTGGTTGACCATAACCCATCACAACCCTTCATGGTTGACCATAACCCATCACAACCGTACCTGATTGACCATAACCCATAACAACCCCTCATGGTTGACCATAACCCATCACAACCCTACCTAGTTGACCATAACCTATCACAACCCTACATGGTTGACCATAACCCATCAAAACCCTTCATGATTGACCATAACCCATCAGAACTCTTCATGGATGACCATAACCCATCAGAACCCTTCATGGTTGACCATAACCCATCACAACCCCTCATGGTTGACCATAACCCATCACAACCCTTCATAGTTGACCATAACCCATTACTACCCTACCTGGTTGACTATAACCCATCACAACCCTACCTGGTTGACCATAACCCATCACAACCCTACCTGGTTGACCATAACCCATCATAACCATACCTAGTTGACTATAACCCATCACAACCCTTCATGGTTGACCATAACCCATCACAACCCTACCTCGTTGACCATAACCCGTCACAACCCTTTATGGTTGACCATAAGCCATCACAACCCTTCATGGTTGACCATAACCCATCACAACACTACCTGGTTGACCATAACCCATCAAAACCCTTCATGGTTGACCATAACCCATCAAAACCCTTCATTGTTGACCATAACCCATCAGAACCCTTCATGGTTGAGCATAACCCATCACAACCCTTCATGGTTGACCATAACCCATCACAACCCTTCATAGTTGACCATAACCCATCACAACCCTACCTGGTTGACCATAACCCATCACAACCCTACCTGGTTGACCATAACCTATCACAACCCTACCTGATTGACCATAACCCATCACAACCCTTCATGGTTGACCATAACCATCACAACCCTACCTGGTTGACCATAAACCATGACAACCCTTCATGGTTGACCATAACACATCACAACCCTACCTGGTTGACCATAACCCATAACAACCCCTCATGGTTGACCATAACCCATCACAACCCTACCTACTTGACCATAACCCATCACAACCCTACATGGTTGACCATAACCCATCAAAACCCTTCATGGTTGACCATAACCTATCAAAACCCTTCATGGTTGACCATAACCCATCACAACCCTTCATGGTTGACCATAACCCATCACAACCCTACCTGGTTGACCATAACCCATCACAACCCTACCTGGTTGACCATAACCCATCACAACCCTTCATGGTTGCCATAACCCATCACAACCCTTCATGGTTAACCATAATCCATCACAACACTACCTGGTTGACCATAACCCATACAACCATAACTGGTTGACCATAACCCATCAAAACCCTTCATGGTTGACTATAACCCATCAGAACCCTTCATGGTTGACCATAACCCATCACAACCCTTCATGGTTGACCATAACCCATCACAACCCTACCTGGTTGACCATAACCCATCACAACCCTTCATGGTTGACCATAACGATCACAACCCTACCTGGTTGACCATAACCCATCACAACCCTTCATGGTTGACCATAACCCATCACAACCCTACCTGGTTGAGCATAACCCATAACATGCCCTCATGGTTGAGCATAACCTATCACAACCCTACCTAGTTGACCATAACCCATCACAACCCTACATGGTTGACCATAACCCATCAAAACGCTTCAAGGTTGACCATATCCCATCAAAACCCTTCATGATTGACCATAACCCATCACAAGCCTTCATGGTTGACCATAACCCATCACAACCCATCATGGTTGACCATAACCCATCACAACCCTACCTGCTTGACCATAACCCATCACAACCCTACCTGGTTGACCATTACCCATCACAACCCTTCATGGTTGACCATAACCCATCAAAACCCTTCATGGTTGACCATAACCCATCAAAACCCTTCATGGTTGACCATAACCCATCACAACCCTTCATGTTTGACCATAACCCATCACAACCCTACCTGGTTGACCATAACCCATCACAACCCTACCTAGTTGACCATAACCCATCACAACCCTACCTAGTTGACCATGACCCATCACAACCCTTCATGGTTGACCATAACCCATCACAACCCTACCTGGTTGACCATAACCCATCATAACCCTACCTGGTTGACAATAACCCATCATAACCCTACCTGGTTGACTATAACCCATCACAACCCTTCATGGTTGATCATAACCCATCACAACCCTACCTAGTTGACGATAACCCATCACAACCCAACCTGGTTGACCATAACCCATCACAACCCTACTTGGTTGACCGTAACCCATCATAACCCTACCTGGTTGACTATAACCCATCATAACCCTTCATGGTTGACAATAATCCATCACAACCCTACCTAGTTGACCATAACCCATCACAACCCTACATGGTTGACCATAACCCATCAAAACCCTTCATGGTTGGTGTAACACCCAAAAATTTTCGCAAAATATTTGAACTTTTAAAAACAACCTTTATAAGAGAAACTATGATTTTACAAAAGATAAGTATCACAAAACCAAATTATATCGAAATAAACTTAATAAAGTGCGGAAGCAAAATAATAATAATAATGTCCCAAAATGGAAATTCTTCTAGTAGTGGTATCCCGGTGCTCCAAGTCACGCCTCAGCCTATTTGATCTTAATATCTGAAAATGTTAGGGGGAACCGTAAGCATAAAGCTTAGTGAATTCAAACACAGACATCATATCAATATTCACATTTACTAATCCAAATCCATTTCCAATTATAATTACATTAATAAGCAAGGAACAAATCAATGCTTATATTAATAGGGAGGACTTGTAGGTTTGAGCCGCACCGGGTAAATCCCGTATCCTTGGGCCCCGATCCCCGCACCTCATAAAGAGTATAACGTTGGTGATCTTACCTAACTACCCCTCATAGTATTAATCAATCACATACAGTGCACATGTACGATTTTATAATAATAATATAGCATGCTTTAAATAGTAAATCTAAACAATCACACACGAGCTATCTAGCAAACATAAACACTAATACAACGGTGTGAGAGAACTCACCTTGAGTGAGTGAGTAACAGATAGGAGTCAATATAAGGCTACCAAGCTTGTGCAAACTTCAAGGCTTCACCTAAATAGAACTAAAGGTTAGAAGAGTGAAGTTGAAACTAAGAAATGAGAAAGGAGTAATCACAGCAAGGTCTCTAAAACAGTCCTGCTGATCGGGACTGAATTACTCCAAAATTAACAATAGAAACATGGGCTTCAATAATTTTTGCAAGAAACTAAAATGGCTTAGGTTTCCAGAACCATAAGGAACTCTTCATAACTCCAAAGGATGTAAGAGATATGAATTTTACAAAAAGACATGTCACTGCAGTCTTTGGACGGACAGTCAGGTGGTGTTGGCCAATTATACCCAACTTGTGGGTGGAATTAGCCCCAACCAAACATCCGAGGAACATTAGACACAAAAATACAAGTCTCAGAGTTGGAATCGATTAAAAAGGGTTTCCCAAGCTCTAGATATAAAAATCACAAGGTGGTCAATCACAGAATCAGCATAAGCTGGTGACTGTCCATTGACCTGGAGTGTGGGTCCATTCTAACCAAGTTATAATAAGAATTAACGACCCATCTTCTCCAGATATTAAATAAACTATGTAATGTACATGTGGGTATTTGGAATCACTCAGGATCATTTCCCAAACCCTAGTAATGATAAAAACAAAATGACATATCACAACAGACCCGGATCGGACCCAACAGCAGAGAAGCTGTTGTTTCCCATAGGTAAAGTCCTTTTTATCGAGGGTGCCTTTTAAGAAAGTTACCCAACTCGATTTGTGAACTTTGGGCACTGATATGGGGTCCATTTGAGTTCTAGAACTCGAGATATGATTTTTACGAGAAGGGGGACTCACCAGCGAAATCTGACAGAAACCCTAGGTTATGTTGCAAAATTCATAACTCAGTATCTAGACCTTGAAATCAAAATTCCTCTGGTCAGAACCTGGATATATGTCTTGGGAACCTTCGGTTAAAGTTTCGTGGCAATCCGACCTTTCAATCTCCGGGAATCGCCCAAACAATGTGGCTATGTTCTCAAATCCGGGAATAGAGAGGGTTAGGGAGAGAAAGAGAGCCGTGAGGGAGAGGGAAGGAATGAAGTAGGGGTGAGCGTGGTACGGTGAGGCGCGGTTATTGGCCAAAACCGTACCGCTAACCGCAAATGCGGTTATTAAATTTTTAATAACCAAATGGTGCGGTTAATAGCGCGGTGCGGTTATGCGGTTATTTTATGCGGTTGCGGTTTTTGTGGTCGCGGTTTCGGTTTTTAACCGCATATATTTGGTGCGATTATTTTGTGCGGTTATTATGTGCGGTCTCTTTAACCATATGAATTTGGTACTTGTTTTACGACTAAACCAATTAAAGATAAAATAAACAACCACATCTCTCAAACTTACAAGTTACAACTACATATTAATTAATATAAAAACTATATAATTATTCAATTATGCGGTTAGCGGTGCGGTTATGTTTGCGGTTATTGAATGCGGTGCGGTTGCGGTTATTTCGGTACGGTATATGTCATATAACCGCACCGCACCGCAATTTTGCGGTTATTTCAAAATTGAAAACCTCACCGTCGGTTATTGTTTCGGTTGCGGTTAATCGGTTTCGGTTTTTGCGGTTTTTTCGATTTTTTTACCATGCGGTTCGGTTTTTGCTCACCCCTAGAATGAAGGAAATTAGGGTTTTGAGCCCTAATATACTAGATCAATGGGCTAAACCCTAAAGCCTTTGGGCTAGAAGAACATTTAAGCTCTAATTGGGTTTGGCTATAAAACCCATGGACTTAATTATATGATTAAAAGATGGCAATAATTATAAGCCCAATCTTTCAATTAATCATATCTTAATTAAATAAATTAATATAATACCACATAATTAATTAATTAAAAATAAATAACGTACCGAGAAAAACCGGGGCGTTACAAATCTCCCCCACTAGGAACGGACTTCGTCCTCGAAGTCATCGCCAACAAATAAATCCGGATAATGAGCCCTCATCTCGTCTTCCGGTTCCCACGTCCATTCCGAACCCCGTCTATGTCGCCACTAAACCTTAACCAAATTTATAGTTTTGTTCCGAAGGGTCTTCGTTGCGCGATCTAAAATCGCAACTGGTTGCTCAACATAGTTGAGATGCTCATTAATCTGGATATCCTCCAATGGTACCACCATGGTATCATCAACAACACATTTTCGTAACTGAGACACGTGGAAAGTGTCATTTAACTAATAAGTAATTAATATTATTATTATTTACTCTCTTTTCTATATAATAAGTATATTCAATTATTAAAATATAGACAATAATAATATTTCTAAAAATTGGGATGTTACAACTCTCCCCCAATTGAAAACGACTTCGTCCTCGAAGTCACTGCTAGTGATCCAACATGAACCGTATACACGCTTCTCCACTTCTGGCACTCAGATTCATTCTGAACCCTTTCATTGCTGCCACTGGATTTTCAACGTTCGAACCATCTTGTTACGCAAGGTCTGTGTCTTCTTCTCGTTGAGGGGGATCATCATTTCATGTTACTAAATGTACGTGTACTCAATGATTCTCGAAAGAGACCATAATTATTCCATCTCTCAAAACACGTTCACAACTGAGTCACATGGGAAATGGTGATGGATCAAGCTCAACTCGTCTGGTAACTCTAAACGATACCCTACTTTACCCACTTGTGTAATACCCGTGCAAAGTTTTTTACCCTGGCCATCAACGTTCCCTCTTACGAATCCAAATCACTCGTATTTCTGGCGAAACACACAACAATCTGCAGACCTCACCTGGAAATCGAGGTCCAAACACCTCGTAATAATGTAAATACCACGATAACCACCTGTGGTAACATAGCAAATCTATACCAATTGTAACATTAGTGTCGTGCTGAGCATAATACCCGTACTCCATAATACTTGATGACTGATATTGTCCCCGAAAATAGGCATATGGAACTTATTATCCGTAAAGACTAGTGCAGACACCGCACCTATATACAAATACTATGTACTGACATTGTATAAAAACTGTGAATATACAATAATCTGGTACTGCAACTGTACCTACACACACTAATTGGTACAAAAAGTATACCCACACGCTATCAACACAAATCTACCAGCACATTAATATCCCTTAAATTTGGCGGTGTATAGCAAAACAAATTTGGTCTCCTGCTGAAAAGGGACTTTACGCTCGAGTGTAACGTGACACTAAACCTAGATGTTTCAGCAATAGCCGAAAATCACCCGTAACTCTCTCGCAATTGGGATTCTCGAACAGAACGGCCTCTTCCGACGACTTACTACGATCTACAACACTAAAATAAGTACGACTTCTCCCAAGCACAACTCCTCAAGGGACTACCAGTCGGACACTGGTAAAGAATTGGACACTGGTAAAGAAGTATCAACAATTAGTTTCGCCTTACCGTAATAGGAAAGCATCTCATAGTCACACTCTCTGACCATAACAAGCCACTTCTTCTTCATGCATGATTAGACTCTACTGATCTATTATGAATCTACAACTCTTGCGATCAATATATATGGTACACTTAACACCTTAAAGATAATACTTTCGTAACAGAACAACAACTCGCAGCAGCGCTTTCTAACTCCACCTCTGAACCTCCCTACGATTTAAGGCTGAAACCTACCATGGAAGAGTTTCTTGTTCAGTCGTGTTTCCTTCTTGCAAGTGATACACTCGACTAGTGTACTAACCAATGCCTTTTCATGACATCCATGACGCTCGTCCTCCGTCTTCGATTCCACCCGAAAATCTTCAATTCACTCATTCATCGAGTAGTACAACCTCGTCCTACACTCTTGTTTCCTGCATGCTGTTGATGTAATTGTGAACCTCAGAGGTATCACCATAAACTCACAGTTACTGTAACACGTGCCAACGTTCTATCCTTCGAGTATATACTCCTAGTTCGTTACTTGTGGTAACTTGACTTCAGATCAAACCTTGAGAACCATGGTGTTCCCAGAAGGTTTCCAACAAAGCATCCATCCTTGGGTCATCTTGAAACACATCAACAAACTCTCTGTTAATGAACATGTCTTCAACCATCTTCATCTCTCACGCCATCGCGTATACTGCCATGTATGCTTGACACTCGACACTGCTACACTATAGCATATCTTTTTGATTACTCACAGCTGAACCCAACACCGCACCCCGCATAACGACTTCACTCTATAGTAAGAGTTCTCCCCTGCTTGGTTTTGAACTCATATCAGTTTGCAACAAGAAAGAACTTAACTTCGGATACGAATCACTACTCTATCCTCATAATCACACATAGTCCACACATCACTCTCGTGATCACATCATTCGGTAGCTTCTCACCACTAACCACTACTACGACCTAGGTACACACGAGCATCCATTATGTCTTATCGTATGCGACTTTCACCACAATAGGGTAACCTACGTGTCCAAAGGTACTCCCAAGTAACACGTTAAAAGTAAAAGGAACGAACGATTAAGTATTACTACTAGAAAAAGAATTCTAAGGAAACAAAAGTAATGCTCCGCGTAGCATCATCAAACTCTTAATCACCGATACGTAACACATCTACGTAACAATTTAACCACGTATCGAACCTACGGGTTATCTGAAAACCACTCGTTTGGAACACGTCCTCTAATTCCTTATCAAGTTTATTGAAATTTTATGTTAAATGATAAGATAATTTAGCTACCAGAGTCGCATCCGGTACCAAATCAAAGCGAAACTCCACTTGTCGAATAAGTGACAAACTAGGGAGTTCTTCTGGAAAGACATCGCTAAAGTCGGAAACAATATGGATATCGACAAGTGTTACTGCAGATGAGCAACAAGCCAAGGCCAGACGGGGAATATCCCGTGGAATAATAAGTTCTCCACCTCTAGGGTTTTGAACACGAATCTGTTTCTTCCGACAATGGATTTCTGCATCAAACGCGTCAAGCCAATCCATGCCTACAATAATGCAAAGCTCCCGTATCGCAATAGGAATAAGATCAATGAAGAATTCAACCCCAGAAAACTCGAGTGTGTAACCCCGATAAACATCGGTGACATATATAGTTCGGTTGTTAGCAACCTCGACTATCATTGGGCGAGAAAATTTTCCGATACTCCGGCCCAAACAATTAATAAAAGTACGGAATACCAAAGAATGAGTGGCACCGCTATCGAACATAACAACAGCGGGCTTAGAATCTAGCAAATATGTGCCTGATTCACAATTATATATGATTTTTATAACAATCGAGAATGCCATTCGAAATAGAACAAAGAGGGGAAAGAAAAGTATTCGGCGTAAATAAAACCCTTATCACTTAGTTCCTGAAGATGACTATGAAATTCTTTCATCTCTGGTGGTGTCAGATGATAAGAAGCCTTAGCTACCGGAGCTGCGCCCGGCACCAAGTTGATACGAAACCCTACTTGCCGAACCGGCGGCATTCCAGTTACTTCCTCCATGAATACGTCACTAACTCGGGAACAATCAAAACGTCACTAACCACCACGATCGCTGAACAAGAAGCTACGGATAGGTGAGGTGTATCCCCCCACTTGGATTTCAACCCGCACCTGCTTACGATGACATGAAATCTCAGCTTCAAATGTATCCAGCCAGTCCATGTCCACGGTGACACATACTTTCCTCATAGCAATGGGGATCAAATCAATAGAAAACTCTAAGCCAGAGATCTCTGGAGTACAACCGCTATATACCTCGGTATAAAGAGTCTGGTTGTCTGCAACCCGGACAACCATTGGACGAGATAGTCTACCAACATCTCGTCCCAGATGATTAGAGAAGAGCGAGAAACGAACAAATGAGTAGCACCACTATCGAACATAACAACAGCGGGCTTAGAACTAACCAAGTACGTGTCTGCTTCAACAGTTTATAACAACTTATGAACATGAAAACCTAAGGGGTATATATTAGAAACATGTCTAGCAGAAATAGAGGAAGATTTAGACGGTATCCGCATCCGCGGAAAAAGAAAGATATTAGAGACAATTCAGCATAGATATTTCTAGGAAGACGAACACTCAGCTCACCGGAAAATTTTCAACCTTGCCCCGACCCGAAATCGGCACCGGTGTTTCAAATAGTAGGGGCCCTTCTACTACCTTCCACACAAGTTCCAATCTCGCATTCGCGTCTAGTTTCAAAAGTTCCAGTTCGCTCTAGCCGTTTATTTATACAACTCTCTCACATGATAATACTAACAAAGTATATAATCTTAACATTTTAAGGCTAGTTGAAACAATTCAACAAAGTAAGAAACATATGAAACAAAGCTTACAAGGCTGGTTGACTGGCACACCGCGAGATCTTCCACTACTAGTCTTAAGAAGTTTTACTGAAATCTTTTAAAGAAAATATTTTAAAGAAAATAAAATTTTAAGAGCCTCAAATTTGAGTCTAGAACATCCCTAAGAATACCTAGTTCCCTCAAACGTGTGCTCTGATACCAACTTGTAACACCCAAAAATTTTCGCAAAATATTTGAACTTTTAAAAACAACCTTTATAAGAGAAACTATGATTTTACAAAAGATAAGTATCACAAAACCAAATTATATCGAAATAAACTTAATAAAGTGCGGAAGCAAAATAATAATAATAATGTCCCAAAATGGAAATTCTTCTAGTAGTGGTATCCCGGTGCTCCAAGTCACGCCTCAGCCTCTTTGATCTTAATATCTGAAAATGTTAGGGGGAACCGTAGGCATAAAGCTTAGTGAATTCAAACACAGACATCATATCAATATTCACATTTACTAATCCAAATCCATTTCCAATTATAATTACATTAATAAGCAAGGAACAAATCAATGCTTATATTAATAGGGAGGACTTGTAGGTTTGAGCCGCACCGGGTAAATCCCGTATCCTTTGGCCCCGATCCCCGCACCTCATAAAGAGTATAACGTTGGTGATCTTACCTAACTACCCCTCATAGTATTAATCAATCACATACAGTGCACATGTACGATTTTATAATAATAATATAGCATGCTTTAAATAGTAAATCTAAACAATCACACACGAGCTATCTAGCAAACATAAACACTAATACAACGGTGTGAGAGAACTCACCTTGAGTGAGTGAGTAACAGATAGGAGTCAATATAAGGCTACCAAGCTTGTGCAAACTTCAAGGCTTCACCTAAATAGAACTAAAGGTTAGAAGAGTGAAGTTGAAACTAAGAAATGAGAAAGGAGTAATCACAGCAAGGTCTCTAAAACAGTCCTGCTGATCGGGACTGAATTACTCCAAAATTAACAATAGAAACATGGGCTTCAATAATTTTTGCAAGAAACTAAAATGGCTTAGGTTTCCAGAACCATAAGGAACTCTTCATAACTCCAAAGGATGTAAGAGATATGAATTTTACAAAAAGACATGTCACTGCAGTCTTTGGACGGACAGTCAGGTGGTGTTGGCCAATTCTACCCAACTTGTGGGTGGAATTAGCCCCAACCAAACATCAGAGGAACATTAGACACAAAAATACAAGTCTCAGAGTTGGAATCGATTAAAAAGGGTTTCCCAAGCTCTAGATATAAAAATCACAAGGTGGTCAATCACAGAATCAGCATAAGCTGGTGACTGTCCATTGACCTGGAGTGTGGGTCCATTCTAACCAAGTTATAATAAGAATTAACGACCCATCTTCTCCAGATATTAAATAAACTATGTAATGTACATGTGGGTATTTGGAATCACTCAGGATCATTTCCCAAACCCTAGTAATGATAAAAACAAAATGACATATCACAACAGACCCGGATCGGACCCAACAGCAGAGAAGCTGTTGTTTCCCATAGGTAAAGTCCTTTTTATCGAGGGTGCCTTTTAAGAAAGTTACCCAACTCGATTTGTGAACTTTGGGCACTGATATGGGGTCCATTTGAGTTCTAGAACTCGAGATATGATTTTTACAAGAAGGGGGACTCACCAGCGAAATCTGACAGAAACCCTAGGTTATGTTGCAAAATTCATAACTCAGTATCTAGACCTTGAAATCAAAATTCCTCTGGTCAGAACCTGGATATATGTCTTGGGAACCTTCGGTTAAAGTTTCGTGGCAATCCGACCTTTCAATCTCCGGGAATCGCCCAAACAATGTGGCTATGTTCTCAAATCCGGGAATAGAGAGGGTTAGGGAGAGAAAGAGAGCCGTGAGGGAGAGGGAAGGAATGAAGGAAATTAGGGTTTTGAGCCCTAATATACTAGATCAATGGGCTAAACCCTAAAGCCTTTGGGCTAGAAGAACATTTAAGCTCTAATTGGGTTTGGCTATAAAACCCATGGACTTAATTATATGATTAAAAGATGGCAATAATTATAAGCCCAATCTTTCAATTAATCATATCTTAATTAAATAAATTAATATAATACCACATAATTAATTAATGAAAAATAAATAACGTACCGAGAAAAACCGGGGCGTTACAAATCTCCCCCACTAGGAACGGACTTCGTCCTCGAAGTCATCGCCAACAAATAAATCCGGATAATGAGCCCTCATCTCGTCTTCCGGTTCCCACGTCCATTCCGAACCCCGTCTATGTCGCCACTAAACCTTAACCAAATTTATAGTTTTGTTCCGAAGGGTCTTCGTTTCCCGATCTAAAATCGCAACTGGTTGCTCAACATAGTTGAGATGCTCATTAATCTGGATATCCTCCAATGGTACCACCATGGTATCATCAACAACACATTTTCGTAACTGAGACACGTGGAAAGTGTCATTTAACTAATAAGTAATTAATATTATTATTATTTACTCTCTTTTCTATATAATAAGTATATTCAATTATTAAAATATAGACAATAATAATATTTCTAAAAATTGGGATGTTACAACTCTCCCCCAATTGAAAACGACTTCGTCCTCGAAGTCACTGCTAGTGATCCAACATGAACCGTATACACGCTTCTCCACTTCTGGCACTCAGATTCATTCTGAACCCTTTCATTGCTGCCACTGGATTTTCAACGTTCGAACCATCTTGTTACGCAAGGTCTGTGTCTTCTTCTCGTTGAGGGGGATCATCATTTCATGTTACTAAATGTACGTGTACTCAATGATTCTCGAAAGAGACCATAATTATTCCATCTCTCAAAACACGTTCACAACTGAGTCACATGGGAAATGGTGATGGATCAAGCTCAACTCGTCTGGTAACTCTAAACGATACCCTACTTTACCCACTTGTGTAATACCCGTGCAAAGTTTTTCACCCTGGCCATCAACGTTCCCTCTTACGAATCCAAATCACTCGTATTTCTGGCGAAACACACAACAATCTGCAGACCTCACCTGGAAATCGAGGTCCAAACACCTCGTAATAATGTAAATACCACGATAACCACCTGTGGTAACATAGCAAATCTATACCAATTGTAACATTAGTGTCGTGCCGAGCATAATACCCGTACTCCATAATACTTGATGACTGATATTGTCCCCGAAAATAGGCATATGGAACTTATTATCCGTAAAGACTAGTGCAGACACCGCACCTATATACAAATACTATGTACTGACATTGTATAAAAACTGTGAATATACAATAATCTGGTACTGCAACTGTACCTACACACACTAATTGGTACAAAAAGTATACCCACACGCTATCAACACAAATCTACCAGCACATTAATATCCCTTAAATTTGGCGGTGTATAGCAAAACAAATTTGGTCTCCTGCTGAAAAGGGACTTTACGCTCGAGTGTAACGTGACACTAAACCTAGATGTTTCAGCAATAGCCGAAAATCACCCGTAACTCTCTCGCAATTGGGATTCTCGAACAGAACGGCCTCTTCCGACGACTTACTACGATCTACAACACTAAAATAAGTACGACATCTCCCAAGCACAACTCCTCAAGGGACTACCAGTCGGACACTGGTAAAGAATTGGACACTGGTAAAGAAGTATCAACAATTAGTTTCGCCTTACCGTAACCCATCACAACCCTTCATAGTTGACCATAACCCATCACAACCCTACCTGGTTGACCATAACCCATCACAACCCTACCTGGTTGACCATAACCTATCACAACCCTACCTGGTTGACCATAACCCATCACAACCCTTCATGGTTGACCATAACCCATCACAACCCTACCTGGTTGACCATAACCCATAACAACCCCTCATGGTTGACCATAACCCATCACAACCCTACCTAGTTGACCATAACCCATCACAACCCTACATGGTTGACCATAACCCATCAAAACCCTTCATGGTTGACCATAACCTATCAAAACCCTTCATGGTTGACCATAACCCATCACAACCCTTCATGGTTGACCATAACCCATCACAACCCTACCTGGTTGACCATAACCCATCACAACCCTACCTGGTTGACCATAACCCATCACAACCCTTCATGGTTGCCATAACCCATCACAACCCTTCTTGGTTAACCATAATCCATCACAACACTACCTGGTTGACCATAACCCATACAACCATAACTGGTTGACCATAACCCATCAAAACCCTTCATGGTTGACTATAACCCATCAGAACCCTTCATGGTTGACCATAACCCATCACAACCCTTCATGGTTGACCATAACCCATCACAACCCTACCTGGTTGACCATAACCCATCACAACCCTTCATGGTTGACCATAACGATCACAACCCTACCTGGTTGACCATAACCCATCACAACCCTTCATGGTTGACCATAACCCATCACAACCCTACCTGGTTGAGCATAACCCATAACAAGCCCTCATGGTTGAGCATAACCTATCACAACCCTACCTAGTTGACCATAACCCATCACAACCCTACATGGTTGACCATAACCCATCAAAACGCTTCATGGTTGACCATATCCCATCAAAACCCTTAATGGTTGACCATAACCCATCACAAGCCTTCATGGTTGACCATAACCCATCACAACCCATCATGGTTGACCATAACCCATCACAACCTTACCTGCTTGACCATAACCCATCACAACCCTACCTGGTTGACCATAACCCATCAGAACCCTTCATGGTTGACCATAACCCATCAAAACCCTTCATGGTTGACCATAACCCATCACAACCCTTCATGGTTGACCATAACCCATCACAACCCTACCTGGTTGACCATAACCCATCACAAATCTACCTAGTTGACCATAACCCATCACAACCCTACCTGATTAACCATAACTCATCAAAACCCTTCATGGTTGACCATAACCCATCAAAAGCCTTCATGGTTGACCATAACCCATCACAATCCTTCATGGTTGACCATAACCATCACAACCCTAACCTGATCAACCATAACCCATCACAACCCTTCATGGTTTACCATAACCCATCACAACTCTTCATGCTTGACCATAACCCATCACAACCCTTCATGCTTGACTATAACCCATCACAAGCCTACCTGGTTGATTATAACCCAGTACAACCCTACCTGGTTTACCATAACCCATCACAACCCTTCATAGTTGACCATAACCCATCACAACCCTTCATGGTTGACCATAACCCATCACAACCCTTCATGGTTGACCATAACCCATCAGAACCCTTAATAATTGACCATAACCCATCACAACCCTTCATGGTTGACCATAACCCATCACAACCTTTCATGGTTGACCATAACCCATCACAACCCTACCTGCTTGACCATAACCCATACAACCATAACTGGTTGACCATAACCCATCAAAACCCTTCATGGTTGACCATAACCCATTAAAACCCTTCATGGTTGACCATAACCCATCACAACCCTTCATGTTTGACCATAACCCATCACAACCCTACTTGGTTGACCATAACCCATCACAACCATACCTAGTTGACCATAACCCATCACAACCTACCTCGTTGACCATAACCCATCACAACCCTTCATGGTTGACCATAACCCCTCACAACCATACCTAGTTGACCATAACCCATCACAACCCTACCTGGTTTACCATAATCCATCATAACCCTACCTGGTTGACTATAACCCATCAAAACCCTTCATGGTTGATCATAACCCATCACAACCCTACCTAGTTGACCATAACCCATCACAACCCAACCTGGTTGACCATAACCCATCACAACCCTACCTAGTTGACCATAACCCATCATAATCCTACCTGGTTGACTATAACCCATTGTAACCCTTCATGGTTGACCATAACACATCACAACCCTACCTAGTTGACCATAACCCATCACAACCCTGCATGGTTGACCATAACCCATCAAAACCCTTCATGGTTGACCATAACCCATCAAAACCCTTCATGGTTGACCATAACCCATCACAAGCCTTCATGGTTGACCATAACCCGTCACAACCCTTCATGGTTAACCATAACCCATCACAACCCTACCTGCTTGACCATAACCTATCACAACCCTACCTGGTTGACCATAACCCATCACAACTCTACCTAGTTGACCATAACCCATCACAACCCTACCTGGTTGACCATAACCCATCAAAACCCTTTATGGTTGACCATAACCCATGAAAAGCCTTCATGGTTGACCATAACCCATCACAACCCTTCATGGTTGAACATAACCATCACAACCCTAACCTGGTCGACCATAACCCATCACAACCCTTCATGCTTGACCATAACCCATCACAACTCTTCATGCTTGACCATAACCCATCACAACCCTTCATGGTTGACCATAACCCATCACAACCCTACCTGGTTGACCATAACCCATCACAACCCTACCTGGTTGACCATAACCCATCACAACCCTTCATAGTTGACCATAACCCATCACAACCCTTCATGGTTGACCATAAGCCATCACAACCCTTCATGGTTGACCATAACGATCACAACCCTACCTGGTTAACCATAACCCATCACAACCCTTCATAGTTGAGCATAACCCATAACAACCCCTCATGGTTGACCATAACCTATCACAACCATACCTAGTCGACCATAACCCATCACAACCCTACATGGTTGACCATAACCCATCAAAACGCTTCATGGTTGACCATAACCCATCAAAACCCTTCATGGTTGACCATAACCCATCACACGCCTTCATGGTTGACCACAACCCATCACAACCCTTCATGGTTGACCACAACCGATCACAACCCTACCTGCTTTACCAAAACCCATCACAACCCTACCTGGTTGACCATTACCCATCACAACCCTTTATGGTTGACCATAACCCATCACAACCCTTCATGGTGGACCATAACCCATCACAACCCTTCATGGTCGACCATAACCCATCACAACCCTTCATGGTTGACCATAACCCATCACAACCCTACCTGGTTGACCATAACCCATCACAACTCTACCTAGTTAACCATTACCCATCACAACCCTACGTGGTTGACCATAACCCATCAAAACCCTTCATGGTTGACCATAACCCATCAAAAGCCTTCATGGTTCACCATAACCCATCACAACCCTTTATGGTTGACCATAACCATCACAACCCTAACCTGGTCGACCATAACCCATCACAACCCTTCATGGTTGACCATAACCCATCACAACTCTTCATGCTTGACCATAACCCATCACAACCCTTCATGCTTGACTATAACCCATCACAACCCTACCTGTTTGACCATAACCCATCACAACCCTACCTGGTTGACCATAACCCATCACAACCCTTCATAGTTGACCATAACCCATCACAACCCTTCATGGTTGACCATAACCCATCACAACCCTTCATGGTTGACCATAACCCATCACAACCCTTAATGATTGACCATAACCCATCACAACCCTTCAATGTTGACCATAACCCATCACCACCCTTCATGGTTGACCATAACCGATCACAACCCTACCTGGTTGACCATAACCCATACAACCATAACTGGTTGACCATAACCCATCAAAACCCTTCATGGTTGACCATAACCCATCAAAACCCTTCATAGTTGACCATAACCCATCAAAACCCTTCATAGTTGACCATAACCCATCACAACCCTACATGGTAGACCATAACCCATCAAAACCCTTCATGGTTGGCCATAACCCATCAAAACCCTTCATGGTTGCCATAACCCATCACAAGCCTTCATGGTTGACCATAACCCGTCACAACCCTTCATGGTTGACCATAACCCATCACAACCCTACCTGCTAGACCATAACCCATCACAACCCTACCTGGTTGACCATAACCCATCACAACCCTACCTGGTTGACTATAACCCATCACAACCCTTCATGGTTGACCATAACCCATCACGACCCTACCTGGTTGACCATAACCCATCATAACACTACCTGGTTGACCATAACCCATCATAACCCTACCTGGTTGACTATAACCCATCACAACCCTTCATGGTTGATCATAACCCATCACAACCCTACCTAGTCGACCATAACCCATCACAACCCAACCTGGTTGACCATAACCCATCACAACCCTACTTGGTTGACCGTAACCTATCATAACCCTAGCTGGTTGACTATAACCCATCATAACCCTTCATGGTTGACAATAACCCATCACAACCCTACCTAGTTGACCATAACCCATCACAACCCTACATGGTTGACCATAACCCATCAAAACCCTTCATGGTTGGCCATAACCCATCAAAACCCTTCATGGTTGCCATAACCCATCACAAGCCTTCATGGTTGACCATAACCCGTCAAAACCCTTCATGGTTGACCATAACCCATCACAACCCTACCTGCTAGACCATAACCCATCACAACCCTACATGCTTGACCATAACCCATCACAACCCTTCATGTTGACCAAAACCCATCATAACCCTTAATGGTTGACCATAACCCATCACAACCCTACCATACCCTAACCAGTTACCCTACCCCATACAAATAAATGGATTTCACTTACAATATAATATTTGTTAGACAACCGTGCAACATAAATCATATATAGCAGAAGTCATTTTTTTTAATAATATATGATACATATTTTCTTCTTATTTTCTGAATATGAATTATATTAATTAAGTTGTATATATACTCATATTATGACACTTTTAAATATATATTTTTACCTAATTGAGATTTGGGTTGGATCACCTCCTCTCACAATTCAATTTACCTCGCCGTTTCGAACTTCTACGTCTAACCCTAAAACAGACATGGAAGGTGCAGATGAGGAATGGATCATGCATATCAACCTCCCCCAGAAATTCGAGTAATGACCATGATTTTCGGGTCTACAATGGATTCCAGTCTCATCTATGGAATGGATTTTGCGCTCCAAATCAAGGCAGGAAGTTATTATCAATGTGACCGCCAAAACTCGAAAATTGTATGCGATGGATCCTTTTCTTTCCGAGATATTGGGTAACAAAATGCAATTCATTCCATGATTGTATCGGTTTTATATTCTTTCTGGCGAATTTGGCTTCCTACTTATTTTATCGGGTAATTCCTGCTCTCAGTCTGCTGTAAGTGTAAAGTTTTCTTATATTATATATTGCTTTTGTTTATAATGTGAATCGTTCTTATTGCTTTTGTTTATAGTGTGAATCTTGTATTAAACTTTACAATACGCTGATCATGTTGATCTCCAACTGTTTGATAATGGCTATTTTCTATGTCTATTTACAATTACCTTAATACTTTTAATTTACTAATGAATTTCATGATTTTAATTGCATGTCAAGTGAAGCGAAATGGATGTCAACAACTTAGTTCCTGAAGATACACATCATTTTAATGATGAACTTCATCATGATGATGAGGAATTCATCTATCATTCTGAACAAGAAGGTGGAGAAGAATACATTACGGACTCTAATGGTGGGAAGACGAAAACACTCTCCCTGATGTTGGAGAAGGCATGGATGCAGACCATGATGTTGGATCGGATAGCAGTGCTGACTACAATAGAAACATAGACTCTGAGAATGAAATCCAACTCCCACTTCCTCTAAGGCCAGATAGGAAGAGCGGCATGACACGATTGCCAAAGCTATGCACAAAGTACAGCAGATCTGGTGGGAAAAGAAAACATGTAAAGTTTGATGCAATGGGTAGGTTATATGGGAGTAATAGGCCATTGTTTGTAAGCTACTTGGGAGATCTTGTCCGATAGAATGTAGGAATAAGTGTCTATTCGTGGAAGGATGTAACCCCAGAAGTCAGGAACAAACTATGGGAAGAGATTACAGTTAACAAATTATCTTACTTACTTTATATTTGATATACTACTTTTTATCCCTCCTAATGATTTATATCCACCACTAACAATATGTAACTCCTCATTGTAGCGTTTTTTTGATGTTGAGGAGACTAGAATAAACTTTGTGATGAATAGGATGGGTATGCTTCTACGAAATTTCAGAAGGAAACTGTATGCAAACTACATAAAGCCTAACTTACAAAATCCTAGGAAGCTAGCAAAAATCCCCAGATGTTATCGTACCCTAATCAATGAACAAGATGCTTTGGACAACTTCGTTAATCACACACAATCAAAAAACTTTAATGTTAAACTCTTATACCTTTTATTCTACATCTAATAATCCTTTACTTACCAAGTATGCTAATTATATCACATGGCAAAAAATTTTACTTGCAAGATTTGTCACAAAGGACGACTGAAGCACGAAAGAAGTCCAAATATACTCATCGGATGGGAAGAGGGGGATATACCAGTTTAAGAGAGAAGCGGGTAAGCTTCATCTTTTATACATATATGTTATGGTAGGGTACACAAGTATTGGTAAATATTGTTTATAACATAAAATTTATTTCTTCAACAAGGTTGCTAAAAATGTCATTGTAAAAGATGAAAAGCCCCGAAGATCATTAATGTGGCGTAAAGGTCGTGGAGATAAAAAAGGAATCCGGATGATAACGTTAAGGAGAAGGCAGATCAACTAGTAAGTTTACTATTTTTTATGATACTTATAGTATTTTAATTTCTGTCATCTATATTATACTTACTTTATGTTTACAAACTTTGTCTTCAGATGGAACATGAAAAGCAGATAAAAGATGGAAATGTAATCCTTGAACCGGGTACGAATGCGATGACCATAGTTTCTGACTCGGAAAAGGGTCGCTTTTTAAAGGGTGTGGGAATGGGAGTGACAGCCACTACACATTTTCATGTTCCTCACAACAAATGATCTACTAAGGAGCAAATTAAGAGCCTAAAAAAATGCAGTGCATGCTGGGAAAATTGCAATTGACAAGAAAGATGCTGAAGTCAAGGCTTTGTATACAAAGGTTGATGAACAAGCAAAACAAATGCAGTTTGTTTTAGCTCATCTTGCTGCCACCGGAGTCAAGCTTCCAGATCTGCCTAAAACATCTGTAAGTCAACTCCCATAACTACATCATTTTTCAATGTTTCTTTCATCTCCTTTTCTCATATTAATTATCACTTTTACGTAATATTGGCTAGGGTATTTCAATTAACAATGTGGCTGAATCTTAAGTAATTGCTGACATCAACATATCTCAACAACCAACACATGAACCATTAACACCCGTATGTCCTTAATCATCAATTTAATCTCATTATACACTTTGTCTGTAACATTATTTATTAAATAATTTGGAATTTCTATTTTTTCAGCCAATTACAAAGACAGTTAAACAACCTATTGAGAATAAGGCTATGTCTACAATTGCTGATAGACCATCACCAACTTCAACACCAGTATGTATCATGTATCATGTACTATTTTGATTATCTTTGCCATATCTAACATAATTTGGTTTTTTAGGCAATTGTTAAAAACACCAAAAGAGTTACTGCCCCCAAAAATTTCCACAACAAATCCTGAATTACCAGGAATTTCAACAAATAATCCAATTGATGAGGTAATAAATTTTACAAAATTTGTCTACAATTCTGTCTTTTATTTACTATTAAAAAATTATTGCAGCCAATCAAGTGTTCTCTATCGTATCCTGATAAGAGGAACATTGTTGCTCGTGGTGAAATTCACTTATCATCAGAACCACAAAAAATTCATGGAGTGCCTTTGCAACATGACTGTTACAAAGTTTCAGTTTTAGAAATGGTAAAAAAGGATTCATATTTACCTTATGAAACTGCTAACATGAAAACAGTCGAGGACGCGTATAAATCTTTTGTCCCATGGCCAAAATCCCTTGTGAAACCTGCTGCAAAGGTTAGTTTATTCACTAAACTTGTTTGTATATTACTATACTATTTCCTTCATAAAATACTTGTACATAATCCATTTTGTTACAATGTTGTTGCTATAGGAACCAAATATTTTTCTAGTTAAACTTAATCTACCCGTTGTGCAAGCATCTAAAGAGGCAACTGTTTTGGAGTCTATTGTCAAAGAAGCTGCCAAAACAGGTGACAAACCAGCTCAAGAGATACCAGTTGCCAAAGTTGTTGTCAAAAATATGGCAAATCAGGTGTCAAACCAGATAAAGAGAATGTACTTCAAACATCACAGAAGCGCAAAAATTATATACCCAATGGGTTGCTTGCCAAGTAAACAAGGATCCGTTCCCTCAACATGAAAGATTAGTTTCAATTGAGTATTTATTACAATGGTCTTTACAAACACTTACGTTTAGCTACTTTATTTGGGTATCTAATGTACAAAATGTCATTTGAATTATTTATAATATCGTTTTCTTTTTTATTATCCTTGCCTTTTGGTTTATGGTTACTTTTAGTGGTATTGTATATATGTGTCTATAAACTAGTATTGGTCACATTAAATATATTGTATGTATGACTAGATGCTTCCAAATTGTCACTTTTTAAATTACATACATGTCACCATTTAGTAAACATGGTCATGTTCATGGTAAATAATTGTCAGCAAACATACCCTATAGTCTTAACAATCTTCTAATTGTGTGACGATTATTTGCTAGTATAACGCTTCATTGAATGTACATGTATGTCACCATTCATTATATACAGTCACTACAATATTGAAATTGTGTGTCTCTATAAACTAGTATTGGTCACATTAAATATATTTTTGGTATGACTAGATGCTTCTAAATTGTCACTTTTTAAATTACATACATGTCACCATTTAGTAAACATGGTCATGTTCATCGTAATTAATTGTCAGCAAACATACCCAATAGTCTTAACAATCTTCTAATTGTGTGACAAATTGCTAGTATAACGCTTCATTGAATGTACGTGTATGTCACCATTCATTATATACAGTCATTACAATATTGAAATTGTGTGTCTCTATAAACTAGTATTGGTCACATTAAATATATTTTCTGTATGACTAGATGCTACCAAATTGTCACTTTTTAAATTACATACATGTCACCATTTAGTAAACATGGTCATGTTCATCATAATTAATTGTCTTCAAACATACCCAATAGTCTTAACAATCTTCTAATTGTGTGACAAATTGCTACTATAACGCTTCATTGAATGTACATGTATGTCACCATTCAGTATATACAGTCACTACAATAGTGAAATAGTCTGTCTCTACAAACTAGTATTGGTCACATTACAGTATATTGTCTGTATGACTAGATGCTACCAAATTGTTACTTTTTAAATTACATACATGTCACCATCTAGTAAACATGGTCATGTTCATGCTAAATAATTGTCTGCAAACATACCCAATAGTCTTAACAATCTTCTAATTGTGTGACAAATTACTAGTATAACACTTCATTGAATTTACTTGTATGTCACTGACATCGCAGCGGTCATCATGCGGTCAAAAATAGTAAAATTACCTCACTCTCACTTAGCACAGTGATAGTCAGGGTTGATACACAGGAGTTTCGTGGTTAAGGTAGGCAACAGATTACCAACTGTAGTGTCACTTCTACAGCCAGAGGATCTATTTTGCGACTTTACCCAAAAACATTCCAAAATTCACCAATCCAGTAAATCCAGATCAAGCATTAACTAGACTAACATCCAAACTAACAACTAACCCTAATTATCTACTGAAATCAGAAATGGGATTCAGAAATAATCAAGATCAAATCACACATCCAACATCCATTCATCAACAAATGCATTCAAAAACATAAAATACCGAAAATAGGGTAATTAAACTTAACCAAATGATTAAATATTAAAACTCAATTCCACTTGTCGAAACAGTGAACATCCAAATCAGAAACTAAAGCCTAGTGTCAATGGTTGCCACACCCAAGAACACTAGATCAAAGCTACTAACTACTAAACTAACTTGAAATTAAAGAAAAATAAACATAAATACCAAATATGGCTGCTGAACGTTGAATCTCGGAGTCAAAGAGGTCTTGGGAGTTGTTCCTATGCCAGGTCTTTGTTGATTTTTTCGACCTAAAACCCTCTATTTATAGTTACAAAATTTAAGAGACCGCGCCGCGCACAAGTGAAATCCGCGGCGCGCGTATGGGTTTGTGACAACTATCAAATTAGTCAACGAAAGTCAACTCAAGTCAACCAGAGCGTACGTTAGGTCAATATATTGAAATGTAAATTTCATAATCTCTACGATGTATTATTTGATATTATAATACTAAGTATGTTAATTCAAGTCAATTATACGAACAAACACTGCTAAGCTAGATGTTTTTAATATATATATAAAAAACCAAATTTACGTCGTGAATAGTGACCGACATGAATAGTAAACGGTAAAAATTTAAAACTCATCGGAATATTACAAATTTTATATCAAAACGTAGATAAAATTACGACGGTTCCAAATATATAGTTATATTTTTACCAAACGTTATATATAAAAAGTTATAATAGGAAAACGTATAATTTAACTTGAAAGCGACGTTTAATTATTATAATATATTTATATAAAATATATATATATTTTTTCAAACATGTGAAATTCTCCAACTAACGGTGGAGACCGAAGACAAATGATATACATATATATTATTATTATTATAAAGTAGGTCCCACTTCATTATATTATCAATTTTAGATACTTTACCCTCAAAAAATTCGTATTTTCATTTCGAACACTACGTATTTAATACGTATTTTTAAATTTATCAATAATATTATGTCGTTTTATAAAATGGAAAATTTACCATCAAAACCGTATCGTCGATACGAACAACCTGACGTCAAAATGTAATATTATTGAAATTAGTTTTATATTTAATATTTTCTTTTTCTTAAAAATGAAATTGTATTTACATTTAAACCCTATATTTTTATTAAACTTACAACTAATACCCTTTCGTTAATTCGTTAAGGACTTTTAGTTAAAAAGTTAATATTATTAAACTACGATTTTCGTAGATTATATTTTTATAAACAAAAATCATTTATTTTATATAAAAACTATTAAATCTATTTAAAGAGTATTTTAAGGGTATGTTTTGTCATAAATAAATTTTAAAAGCTATAATCGTCAAATATTTGTATCTTGAGGGCCGCTATACGAAAATAAATTTACTATAAATAGAGGCTTCAATCCTCTCATTTCCTCACACATCAAATCTCAATCTCTATATCACTAGATAGTATTGTTAGAAGATTCTTCGATATACATAGAAATATACGAAGAATGAGCGTTAGAAGAAGCTATTTTAGTTATAAATATAGTGAGTTCGAGTTAGAAGCAGGAAGAGTCGGGCGATCTAACAACAATTGGCGATAAGATTATAGTCGACATGAGGTGAGTTCATACCCCTTCTTTTTATCTTTATTCAAGTTTTTAAGGGGAAGAATACAAGTTATACTATAAAAATAGCTATTTATACTCATTTGTAACAATAGTAAAAAAACTGTGAATTTTGTAAACATCATTATGACAACAATTCAATTATAGTTCCAAAATATAATATTGAATGATCTACTTACGAGAGCAGTGTCTAGGCCGATCATTTGGGCTAGGTTGGTGGATTTCCGAAAGGCTTATACGCTGAAAGGGTCCTGCCTCCCCATTTGATCTTCTACCTGGTTGTTCTTTATTTGATAGTCATGAAATATTATATTGGAATTAATAGAGTATAACCAAGTTATTACACCACTATTATGGAAAATATTTTAAAAGATATTGTTTATAACCATTTAAAAAAGTTATTTCACATACATTCGTAAATATATGCTTTCACGACAAAATATCAAAAATAAACTATTGTAGGAATAGTTTGTGGATACAAATGTTACTATAACGGTTAGAACAAGACAAATAATTATATACAAATATATAATTATTATACATAACTATATTATCATGAGAAAAATGATAATTGGCAAATACAAGGGTTTTTCATATACAAACTTTACGTAAACAAGTTGATTGATACATACATTTTTGTGAGACGGGTCTTCACAGTGCTTATTTAAGTACATACTATAAGTCCTGAAATTTATAACCAGAGTCTCGGTAAGAGAGCGTGATATTTGTGTATAGATCTATACGGGATTGACAACCCCGCACCTGAGCTGCTAGCTACAGCTAGACCGACGGGTCTGAGGTGACAAATGTCATAATAGTCCGACGCCTGAAGAACGTCGAAGCAGGCCTACATGGTCACAGTATGGTTATAGGACGTCTCGCATGGGAAATCAACTTTATAAATTGTTTACGTGGAAATATACATTTTCAAAGGTTTTATACTACAAACTACGCTATACATTTTAGTCTTTGGATTTTTAAGACTTGGATACATTCATAAGAAAATATGGGATTTTCTCGGAGTACAATACTACCTTTTACAAGGAAAGAGATTCCTCATATAAGTTTTATGGTATTAAAACTACATTTTGACGAGTTATAAATATAAGTACGGTTTACTTATACGTACGAGTTTTATGGAATTAAAACTACAATTAGTCTACGAGTAAACAGGTATTTACACTGTTTCATACAACAATAAAACTACGTAATACTATTTTCAAGTATAGAAATACTTATACATTTACTGTCTTTGGGTTTTAAGACTACGACTCATTTATAAGAAAATATTAGATTTTCTGGTTTCAAACATTATCTTTTTACAAGGAAAAAGGATTATGGATTTTCTCATACAAAAATCTTATGAACTCACCAACGTAATGTTGACACTCTTTCAAACTACTTGTATTCTCAGGAAATTGATAAGGTAACTACAGATGGGTCGCGATGGCGCCATACTATGTATTTTGATATCATATTGTAATTGTATTTAAAACGTACAATCTTTGGAACTCTTGTAACATTTACAATTATGTATATGATGGATGTGTTTGCTTTGATCACTATTGTACAAACGTTGTTGTGATACTGTTCATGAAGTCATCCACCCTCAAACGTTTCCGCCATCGTGGTTTGGGGGTGTGACAGGGTTTATCCCCGTTTTTTCGACATTTAAATTTCTCCACCGCCTCAATGCTGAGTCATCGCATCGCGTCTTTGTAAATCCCGCGGTGCGCGTACGAGTTCGACTGTTTTGTCCTTTTATTCAATCTTCTTCCATTTTGCACGCATTTGCCCCCTGTTTACATCATTTCTTTCCAAACAAGCACTGACACAAAAAGTGAGAATACCACGACATATATGATATAATTTCACTAAAAATAGGGCTCAACAACGACTAAAATATTTAATATTACTAGGCGTTGTCAGTCACCATTCATTATATACAGTCACTACAATATTGACATTGTGTGTCTCTATAAACTAGTATTGGTTACATTAGATATATTGTCTGTATGACTAGATGCGACCAAATTGTCACTTTTGAAATTACATGCATGTCACCATTTAGTAAACATGGTCATGTTCATGGTAAATAATTGTCACCAAACATAACACAATAGCCTTAACAATCTTCTAAATAGGGCTTACAAAAGAAACTTCAGAGTTTAGGCTTCGGATGCACTTCACACAAAGGGGGAGATTATTTAAAATATTTGTGTTGAAGTGCATGCCTATCCAAAGACCTATTCATGACCATTCTGAAGTGTTAATAGTTTGATAGAAGACCCCAAAGTCTAAAGACTCCGAAGGGTACATCCTGGAGGATCCAAAGACTTCACAGCAGTAACAACCTTTTGGCAGCACGCGTGTTAGCAGACAACGTGTTGCATGAATCTTCACTCGTATTGGCTGGTACTCTGATAGGATATTCCATGATTGTATTTGTACTATCGTATCTCTGATTATGTATAAATATCATAGATACCTTATCGTGTCGAGTGTGGCTTTTTCCACGATCAATTGTAAAACCCTAAATCGTAATACTAAAGCATTCGGCACTCTTTATTCAATCATTACTGTGTTCTTGAGTGTTGAGTATTCATCATATTTGTGTGTGTTTTGATTGTTTGCTTAGAATCAATCCATCTGAATACTTGTTATTGTTCATTGTTTGTTCGATTTCAACAACCAACAACAATTTTGTCGCTAATTGGTTTACCGACAGTTCTGCGACAAAAAAAGTATGTCACTAATTTTACGTCGCTGATTTTAGCAACGGAATTTCCGACGGGATATGGCAAAATTTAGCGACGGATTTTGCCGTCGGTAATTAGCAATGGAATACGGACGAATAACATTCGTAACAGATTACCGACGGCCAAAATGATTGTAATATTAGTAACGGATTACCGACGGATTATATTGTAACGGATTACCGACGGATTATATTCGTAACGGATTACCGACGGATTATATTCGTAACGGATTATCGACGGATTATGTTTTAACGGATTGCCAACGGAATTTTATAGAAACAGATTACCAACGGAATATTTGTAGTAACGTATTACCGACGGAAGTATATAGAAAAGAATTATTGACGGATTTTACAACATTTCTATTTTCATCACTGATCGATTAGTAGATAGCAGTATAAAAAACATCTTAAATTTCATAAATAGTGAATTTTTTTGTATATTGGAACAGAAAATTCTACTCAACCATATTGTAACCACTCTTCTTCCATAGCTACAAAAACAGTATCATAACGTAGTTTCATCTTAACATTTGATCTCATATGAACCTGGTTTTGTAATTTATCTGACCCACTCAACCGTATTCTAGCCACTCTTCTCCCATACCTACAAATAGAAAAAGATTTTAAAAAATAAGTCTTAGTTTATTAAATTAAAAACAACACATGGTGTAATAAAATGTACCTTGAGCAATCTGACTCTTAATCCAGATGATGTAAACATAGGAACCTACAAAATCACATAAATAAATTAATCCTATAATTTTGAGTGAATAAACTAATACACAAAATTATTGAATAAACGAAGGCAGCGAGAGGACTTTTTATTGAAACAAATAATAAGTAATCATGTAATAAAAACTAAAATGAGAAAAAGACAAAAGTTTGTGTAAAATGGTCATTTTAGAGACATTTATAAGAGGAGGCTTGATGGTGAGAGCCTCATGGACTAAGCACGCAATTTTAGTCGGCCACAGTGACCATCCATGTAAAATTTTCAAAACTTGTACCTAAAGTGCAAAACAGTGGAAACCACAGGGACCAAAATTGTTATTTACTTTTCTTGTAAAAGTTTTAAGACTTGGGCTAATATGCAGAATAACGCAAAGTACAGGGACTATAAGTGTAATTTACTTATTTCCTAAAAATTAAAAACTATAGGGACCAAAATTCTAATTCCTACAACTTAAAAACTACAGGGACTAAATGTGTAAGTAACTTATTTCCTGTAAATTAAAAGTATGACATAACTATAACTTTCAAAAATCAAAGTAACTGATAACAAAAATAAAGCACCTGAAACTCCATCTGTATAGGTGGTCTAGTTCACGACTTCTTTTCAGCAAGCGTTGAAATCAACTCCACTTCCGTACTCAAAGTTGACTCGGTTTGACTAGGAAATTTCCATACCCTGCAAGTTATTATTACAAAATACTTTAAGGAGTTGTTTCTTTTTTACTAAAGGGGCTTAGTTAAGCACTTAACCTGGATGACTATACATGGATTTTACTTTTTGACTTGATCTAACGGGTTACACAATTATTTAGTACTCACTTCCACATCAAACGGTCCATAGACGCATTGTACTTTTCCCGTCCAGATGTCACTTGGAGACTCGTTTTTGTTGTTTGTTTGGGTACTGGAATCTTAATCACAACTCCAAGTGTAACAATTTTTGCACCAAATACACTTTTTACCTGACAAAACATATAAGGTTAATATATATATATATATATATATATATATATATATATATATATATATATATATATATATATATATATAAATTATCGTATAATTAACAAATAACTTTACAGACCTTGACATTTACTTCCATGCATGTCCTACATAGTTTCTTGGTGGTGGGCAATACCCGAAATGGAAGATTTACACCCTTAAATACAAATATCAAATTACAAAAATGTTTTTTTTTTCTATAATGATTTAATTAGTGAGCTCGAATTCACCATCTGGTGCCACAAAGCTGACGGTTTTTTCTGAATTAAATCTTGTCAAGTTTACACATTGATGGAAAGTAACATCATCAAGCTCGATAGTTTTCCCACTGCATTACATAATCAAGTCAAATTTTGGTGAACAAGAGCATAATTTTCTTTAATCCCAACTTCAAATCAGTATTTTCTGATTTCATACATTATGGAGGATATGGAAACAAGATCCTTTCTGAGGGTGGACCCACCAGCAATTCTTTTCATGCAATCAGAGAGTCTCGTATAGTAAAGTAGAAGTTGTGGTTAAGGCGTCTTAATATCTCCATTCCACAAAGGAAGTTACTGAATGAAGTGATGGTCACCATGCATTAACTCAATTACTGCTTTCCATCACCAGCTGTTCCACTTCTGCAACCGTGATCGGTTTTTCCGACCCGGAACTTGGGTCCTCAGCTGCATTTATAAAATTTAAATTTACAGGAATTTTTCTTTTTCTTTTTTTTTAATTCTAAATTAACACCTGAATGAGAAAATTATGAATTTGCCCTTACATTCCAAAGAAACAAATTTCATAATATTAATAAATTCTAACAATATTCGCAAATATTAATGTAGTAAAAATATTAAGATACTTACAGGCTCGGGTTTTGACAAACTTGATTAGATTACCAAAATGTTCCAACATAATTCTTCATGTAAGACACAGAAATAAAATAATTATATATAACATTAACAAGTAAAAATTGCATTTTTTTAAAGTTCGCCTTAAGGGAAGTATGTAGTTAACAACTCACCACATAAATAGCTGTATTGTTCTTCAAAACGGAGTTGAATTTTGCCACCTTCGGGACCCGCCTCCTGGAAACCAGATTAAAACATCAAAAATTTACAAATCATATAATTATTAATTTATTATACAATAAAAAACGCACCTTCAAAACTGCAATTGTCATGCCATAGTTGTTGATAAGAAACATTGTCTACAATTTCGGTTTTGTGATTGTTTTGGCAAGCTTAATAAGCAAGTCATCGATTGCCGTTTTGAGTCTTCCCATGCATGTTCAGATCAAGCTTCAAATAAATGGAACAAGAAACGTTGAAATAAAGATAATGAGTTCAAGAAATGGATGAGTTTGAGTTTTGTGTATGCTGACCTGGCCATCACCATAATCAACATTGAGGTGAATAAGTGAAGCTGTAAACTCAGCATATCGCCTCATGACATAATGTTCATGGACATCATCTTCCCATAATGTTTTCACATTTGCATTTTGAAGGCTGTTGATGTGCATGTCAAATATCATCTTGAAACGTGGCCATAATGAGATATTAACTTGAACATCACTTAATCCATTAAGTCATGTATCGCATATGAATGTAAACATGGAATATTCAGAGACCACATAGAATATATTTAATTTCAAACTCTTTCTCGAGGCCGATTTTTTCATTTAATGCCAACTTCAAATCAGGCATTCCAGAAAGGAAGCACTTCATAAGAATCTGTTCAAGTTTTTGATCATTTTAGTTTGTTTAAGTTAACAAAAAAGATGACTAAAAAAGAGTAGCAACAGTATTATATGAAAGTTTAATCAATTTCTCTTAGGCATTTCATCGAATAGGTAGTAGACCAAACAGACATTGCAACAACTCCTTGTAATTTCCATTATGTATACCGGCTAAGCACACATAATTACAATTATAAGTGAGTATAAAGACATCAGATCATCAGAATTCATGGACTTGAGTTGGACGCTTGATGGGTTCTTAGTGTCGGAACCTTATAGGAACGGGCTGTATGTCCCTTCTGCTTGCAGTCATAGTAGGTCATCTCTCTGCAGGCACCGGTATGATGGAATTGGTATTTGTTGCACTTTGGAAGATTCCCGAAATACTGTTTCGATAAATTCCCTAGAGGTACGTACTAAGGATACGCAACGAAGTTTCGGTATGTCTCAAATGTAAAAACTATTCAAGTGCTGTCCACAAAACAAATTATGAAAAGATCAAAGATTTTTGGAGCCACAATTTCTGTTGCGAGTACTCTCACCACAATAGGACCATATTCGATGGATATGTTTAGGGAGTCGTCGTCTCTAATGGAGGCAGTGGAAGTTCATGATAAATTAACCACATGATCTAGGTGATGTTAGAAGGGTTTAGAATGATAAGTAACTTCACTGTCATCAAAATGCGTTACAACTCCACGTAAATGAAGATACTCGCGTGGTAACCAAACGAGGTAGTAAGAGAATGAAGAAATTCATTATGATAAGTCATCAATGGGGGGAATCATATAGAACTATTTTGGTTACTATTTTGATGAATTATCCAACTGTTTAAGTCGTGTCAATTGCAAAATTGCAAGGAGTCGGAAAAACGAGTTTAAGAGTTAGGAACTTAGTTGAAATTGTAAGGTAGAATGCTACCTTAAAGAAAGGTATGAAAGTCTTGATCATTGGAAGTGATTACATTCTCAATTTAGTGATTCTAGGAAAACAATCATTTGGAGAATATAGAATCTTAATATTTTAGAACTTTTCCCTCCTCAAAATACAGGACATGACAAATTGTTTGCACAACTTTTCATGGTGTGAATGTAGTTCCGTACCTTTTATAGAGTCAGCGGTTAAGCTATAGGTTTGATGTGTGGCGTGAGGGAATATAATCCTCGATAACAATAAGAATGCCAGTAATGCCAGAGGGACTCAAACGAATGTATGAAACGATATGGGTCGAAGGATAACTAAAGTTATAGGAAATTCCCATGTGTCGACGAGGTGCGAAGTTGAAATGGGAAAGAAAAGCGTAAGGTCGAAATTGTTCCAGAAACATGTGAATAATTTGGAAAGCGTAAGAGGATGGTACACTTGAGGATATCACTCGTGTTTCTGAGGGCATTAAACTAAAACTTAGAAATTTTTGACATAAGGGGAAGCGGTTTGTGCATTACGATATACGAAGTAAAGATGGTCGGGGATGCATTCACAAAAAAGGGAGGTTTAGAATCAAGAGATATCCTAGCTTAAGTCTTAAGCTCAAGATGGGAACGATCCTAAGGCTAAAATTGTAGCGTAAAAGGAAGGTCTCATATATCGGTCAACTATGGGTTAAACTTCTGTGTCTCCTTGTGAGTCATATCGGGAATACTCATCACGGGTTTTCAAGTCGTGCTTACTCATGGCGACTCAACTGTCCCTTAACGCGAAGCTCCTGTTGTCGTCCTTGTCGGCATTAGGACCGTTTTCTTAGTCATAAGTCAGGTATGCAGACGATAAAGATGTATCAAGATAATATCGATATTATTGTCGACTTAGTATTGTCAATAGTGTCTCTTAATAATAACTAATACTATTAAATATTTATGTTAAGTGTTGACGTGGTTACTAAGTGTTGTAGGATTCTCGAGTTTTTACTCTGTTGCCCATTATGCTCACACTTAGTTATATGTCGGTCAAACCCTAGTCAAACGTAGTTGATCAGGCTACGTTTCCCCATGGTTTGATAACATATTATACTAAGTCTAAACATAATGTTCAACTTAAATTCTAATGTTCTTGTATTGTTGTATTGTGATACTATCTTAGTTTGTATGCGTATATTTTTATATAAATATCATTGTAATTTAAAGTATACTTGTAGGAAACGTTTTGAAGAGTTTTAGTCTCATTGTATTTATAGTTGTATATCTTAGATGGATTGATATACTTAGTTCACTATAAACAATGCTCTGATACCAATCTGTCACATCCCCAAACCACGATGGCGGAATCGTCTGAGGGCGGAACGGGACATAGTATCACAACCATTGCATACATTGAAACATAAGTAGATAAACAACCATCATACATTATAATTGGAAAAGTTACATTGTTCAAACAGTATTGTTTCAACCCAATTACAATATGATAACGAAATAAGTAAAAGAGACGTCTTCGCATCCCGTCTCAAAATGTTAGTCGGACCAGAGTAATTGTTACCTGAGAATACAAGTAGTTTAAAAGAGTGTCAACATTTCGTTGGTGAGTTCATAAGAGTTTTGTATGAGAAAATCCATAATTCTTTTTCCTTGTAAAAAGATAGTGTTTGAAAGCAGAAAATCTAATATTTTCTTATAAATGAGTCGTCGTCTTAAAACCCAAAGACTGAAAATGTATAAGTATTTCTATAATTGAAAATAGTATTACGTAGTTTTATTCTTGTATGAACTCGTGTAAATACATGTTTACTCGTAGAGTAATTGTAGATTTAATTTCATAAAACATTTGCGCAAGTAAAACCGTACTTGTATTTGTATCTTACGAAATTGTATTAATTCCATAAAACTTGTGTGTATAAGTAAAACCATACTTATATGTGTAACTTGTTAAAATGTAGCTTTAATACCATAAAATTTGTATGAGGAATCTCTTTCCTTGTAAAAGGTAGTATCGTACTCCAAGAAAATCCAATTTTTTTCCATGTGAGACGCCCTATAACCATACTGTGACCTTGTATGCCTGCTGCGACGTTCTTCAGGCGTCGGAATGTTAGACATTTGTCACCTCAGACCTGCCGGTCTAGCTGTAGCAAACAGCTCAAGTGCGGGGTTGCCAGTCCCGTATAGATCTATACACAAATATCACGCTCTCTAACCGAGACTCTGGTTATAAATTCAGGACTTATAGTAGGTACTTATTTGTGAAGACTCGTCTCACAAAAATGTATGTATAAATAAACTCGTTTACGTTTATTTGTTAAGAAATCATTGTTTTTGCCGTTATCATATTTCCCATAATAACGTGGTAATGTATAATAATTATATACTTTTATATAATTATTTTTGTATTGTTCAAAGTGTTATAAAAATCTGAGCAACCATAAAGTATTCCTATAATAGTCCATTTTTTAGTATTCCGTCGTAATAAACGTATTTTTACGAACATAAACAAAATAACTTATTTAGATGATTATAAACAACATCTTTTAAGATATTTCCCACAAAAATGGTGTAATAACTTGGTTATAACAATTTTTGTTAGAAAAGTCGTATTTCCGGTCACAAAAACGTAATCTTTAGTAGTTTTCGTTTTGTGACGCTTATATTAAAGATCTAGCATTTTTACATAATATATTTATAGTTTTGAAACTTTTACACAAACATAATACATCATAATGTTCACAATACATAGATCTAAACATATTTCATGTCAAAAACGTTTTTAGACAACAACTAGTTTTATAAACTTGTGTAAATCGTTATTTATAGCATATAAACGTGTATATAAACTTATATATATAGCATATAAACTTGTATTCTCCACCTAAAAGTTTTGGAAAAGATGAAAATGAGGGGTATGAACTCACCCTTGATGCGTGCTTTACTTAAAAACAAGGTTGTTCTTGCGGGATTTACGGTACGAAGCAAGATCTAAGCTTCGTAGCTCGAATGACCCTTGGACAACGCTAATACCTAATGGTTTTACGTAGATGTTAGTGTGTGTAAAAAAGATGAAAGTGGTGTAATAAGTCTTAAAATCGCTAGATGAAGCTAACTTACCAAAATTTTTTGAAAAACACTTGAAAATGAGGAATGATGGTGGTGGAAGGTGATGGCCGGCGGTGGTTTAGGGGCAAGCGTGAATGTTTTGCCTAGTCACTTATACGACCAATACAAAAATGAGGAGTTAGAGCCAGCAATAACAGTTTTGCAATTGGCCGACCAATCAACTAAGGTCTCTAGAGGCAAACTGCCCAATGTGATCGTGAAATTGGGAGATTTCTTCTATCCAATGGATTTCTTGGTAATGGAATACGAAAGCCAGCAAGATTCACCACCTGCCTTGATTTTAGGACGACCATTTCTAGCCACAGCAGGAGCAATCATGGATTGCAAGACAGGTGACGTGGATATCATGTTCGGTACAAGGAAAAGAAGATTAAATATGTTTCGATGTCCGCTTTCTCTTTCACCTAGATATGAGGACTCTCACAGGACAATGAGGCCTCCAATGATGCAGAAGACAGACACCATAGGAAAAGAAGAGGAACACACGACGCGAGAACGAAAAGGGGGGACGTGGTCATCCTCTAGAAGGCAAAAGGACATACACCTGATTCCCTAGAGAAACCACACCTGCCAGATATCATTGAGATGATGGAAAGAAAGAACCAAGCAATCGCGAAGAGCGTAAGATGTCGTGAAGTAAAAGTGGCACAGGTTCTGGAAGCACAACAGCAACTGATAAGCCAAATGAGTGACCGTATCACCCACCTAACAACATTGATGGTAACAATAGTCCATGATATCATTCCAGGGAAGGATAAGCTTTTACCTAAGACAGTTTGAAGGCAGCACGGTCTGGCTAAAGACGTTAAACTTAGCGCTTGGTGGGAGGCAACCCATTCGAGGTAATTTAGGATCTTTCTGATTTTCGCGTCATTAGCAATTAGGATTTCAGTATTATCATCACCATGGAAGTCATAATACCGATTGATTATGGAGTAAAGAGGGTTATCAAGGAGAAGGTGAGGAAAATTAAAAAGTTAGGGATACGCGCCGCGAGTAAGCTAAGTACGCAACGCGGGAAAATGGGGAGAACCTGACGCGCATGGGTTGTCACAAGAGTGCGTGCCGTGGGTAGATGCCCTCCATGCCCCGGATTTCATTCGGAAAAAAGGTTTTAAACGGTAATTCTTCCTTCACTTACACACACATACACTTACACGCCATGGACAAAACAGAGGTCTAATCAGTTGGCATTTTTGTGATTTTCGTTGCATACTAATGTTCTACTACCGAGGTATATCCATCTGAAGTAGTTCAATTAACTTGATGCATACAATTAGAGCTAGATTTGGATCAAATAGGGTTATTTTGCAAACTTAGAAAATTCACAATGCCGACCTCTTGGGTGTTATTTTCGCAAAATTTACACCCTTGGAAGCTTAGTCGGATAGTTAGGAACCCTTTGCATGTGCTGGTAGGAACAAAAATAGGTGAAAGATCATGATTGAAAGGGGCAGTCATACGATGCGCTGCGGCAGACTCATTTTGCCACACCACGGAAAGGACTAATTTTGCAGTTTTTGTTCTCTTGTGCATTTCACGCAAATGGCTCACCCACGTCCAGCCAGAGTACCATATGTGCTGGAGCATCATTTCCTGAGATTTCTAGAGGCATTGGAGGAAACGCACAGATATCGGTCACGACTGCAAGCTGTGAGCACACGAGTGCTTCAGCAGGTATTGCATTTTGACTAGGAGTTCTTGGTAGAGGTAGGATTCTGGGATCAGCTGCTACCATTCCTACACGAAACCTGGACACACCCTGAGGGTGCACACACTTTACATGTCGAGGCTGGGAGAGATTGATGGCCTGGGAGGACGATATTTCATACAGAGAGCTCATGCTAGAGTTCTTCTCCACTTGCCGATACGAGCCCGGATCCGATGAGCCCACTGCCCACCTCATTATATTCAGACTCGATGGGCAGAGTTGGTAGTGCACCATGCGTGAGTTTGCCCTACGCACAGGGATTTATACCCGGACAGAGACAAAGAGCATCCATTTCCAGCCATTCCTGGATGCTTATATGATCCAGCAGCCATAGAGAGAGTGAGATGAGGTCATTTGGGTACGGATATCCAATGGCCGGTTCGAGACGGGGGCGGGGGAAGGCCAAGGAGAGCCAGTTCCGCTCCCCACTGCACCACATTATGCACCGGATCGTTTCCTCGATGTTTACACATCGGAAGGGGAGTGAGAAGGTGCCGCGAGAGGACATGTTCTACATGTGGGTCCTCACCGACCGAGCAGGTTCCTCAACCTGCCTCATACATTGGCTATCTTTTTGACAACCAAGGCCATGGGGAATAAGGAGGGGAGCCCGATAACCGGTGGGGATTATATCACGAGGCTGGCCCGGTCCTACAACATCTTTACAGGTGACATCACGATCGGCATGAGGCCGAAGCCACCCACCCTCATTCAAGGACAATATTTGGAGGTGATGGGGGTGGTAAGCACGAGCAGGCAATGTGAGTACGAGATTGCATCCAAGATTCCATCCTGACGTCCCAAAGCCTAGGAGGCGGAGCCATAGGTTGAGGAGTAGGTGGAGAGATCCACAAGGAGGAGGAGAGTCGCACCAGCTGTCCAGCCACCACCACAGCCAGAGCAGCAGCCTGTAGATGTCCAGGCAGCACAGCGAGATTTGACAGCCACGGTGACGAGACTGGAGGCACAAGTGTGATGGATTGCAGAGTCCCAACGGACACTCCTTCACCAGACCGGTTTGGAGCCGCCACCCTTCCCTACCATGGATCATGACGAGGCTGGTCCATCTGGGACGCACCATGATGATGAGTGATAGTATTTTGGTTCTTTTTGAAATTTTTTGTATATAAACTTTTACATTTAATTGTTTTCTTTTATTTCTTTTGATCTTTGTTCAAGTGTGTTGTGTTGCAAGCTACCGACGGAATCAACCATGGAGTTGCATAACGCAAGTGTGGGGTCACCGTACCCTTACACTTGTGTTATGCCAGGCGTGTTCACTGTTGTGCCCCAACTCCCCGAAAAATGTACCAATATACGCAAACAATCGCCCTGTTACATATGAACCCAACAGGAAAGCAATTCACCGTTCAAATGGGTAACTATTTTCTCGATTGCTTTGAATTTTTCTTTTTTACAACGGGTACGTTGTACGGTTTAAAGTGTGGGGTGGGACGGTCGAAAAGAGTTTTGAACTTTTGCATAAAAAGTCTTAATTTTTAAATTTTTATAAATTTTCAAAAATTTTAAGAAATTGTAACTTGGAAACAAATAGTTTTTGAATGTTATATCACTATGATATGTTTCAAGAGATATTGTTTAATTGTTGTTATGCTAGTTTTGAGTTAAAATAAGTTGATTGTTTACAATGTTAGAAAGTTCTGGATTTAGAGTATCTTATTATTGGGATTCAGGAGGGGATTGTCAATCATTGGTCTTTGTTGTTTGAGTCGGTAGAATCGAAAAGGGTTGCCCGTAGGCATTTATGCACCTCACTACCTAAGATGGTCTGGTCTAGGATAGTGTTTTCAAAAGCTCGTTACGCGCACAACATCGAAAGTCATGGATAATTCCTTAACGGCCTTTAGAATCTGAATGAGTAACTTTGCACGATTTTGAATTGAAAATTTGTAATCAAGAGTTCTTTAGAAGTCGTGAATCCCAAAGGGTATTTTGGTCATTTTTCTCAAAAATCATTTTCTGCTAACTTCTTGAATACTATAAACTTGAAACTGAAAATATTCAAACATGTTTGGGTCTTTGTTAGAATTTGTTAAAAACTCTAATTGCTTGGGGACAAGCAAGGCACAAGTGTGGGGTGTTTGATAACACCGAGTAATATCAATTATTATAGACGTTATTGAGCAGAGTTTTGAATAAATTATACTTCTGAAAATACGATATTACTCACGTTTTGTGTCAAGGGTGGTTGTTGCAAATTGTAGAAAATACATGGTAAAAAGTACAAGTTTTGGCAAAGTATGGAAAGAAGGCTACTTCAGGTCGAGGTAACACACGCGCCGCGTACTCAGAGGAGTGACGGGATGTGGTGATCTGTGACACCGGGTGAGGATTTAAATTCAAAATGCGAAGAAACGAGAATTCGAGATAAGGCGCGCTGCATATAAGCCTATACCGCGACGCGTGAAAGAAAAATCTGCAACTATAAATAGAGGGTACCGGTTCGTGATTCTGGAGCAAATATCCGACCTTTTAGTGGAACTCAGACATCTTTGACTCAGAATTCGTAGCTTAGTGATTCGTAGTTGGTAGTTTGGTTAGTTTCGTTATTATTTCATTTAGTTTTCGGTTTTTGTTAGTACGTGTGATCAAGGGTTCTGGATTGTAGAACACCGTTGACCACGTGGATTGGATTTCATTCCTGTTTTCAGAAGCATTCAACTCTGATTTAGGGTTTTTATTTTAATGCAAGTTTGGTTTGAAGTTATTTCATGTTTGTTTATGATTTCGGTTTCTATGATCGTTGTCGTTGGATTTGATTGTTTGCATTGTTTAGCTTTTGATTTCTGAGTGGATCTCAAGATCAGACTAGATTATTTTGAATGAGTGTGATTCGGTTTTAAGTTTAGATCAGTAGTTCGTTTTTCACATTTTCGAATATTTTTGGGTATATAAGTGTATGAACGGAAACCATCTATAGAGTGACCCTATAGATTGGTCAAGTTGTGACACAGAGTGTCGACCACTGACTCCACGGTTCGACCCTTACTTACTACTAGCTAGTGGACTGGTAAGGTTAAATCTTCTATTTTTGACCGCATCGACGACTGCGACGTGTCGATCTTCAGAAAAGCTATTCTGGTGTGAGACGAAAACCTCTGGAATTCCAAGTTGGAAATAAAGTCATGTTAAAAGTCTCCCCTTGGAAAGGCGTAATACGGTTTGGAAAAGAGGAAAGCTCAATCCACGATATATGGGACCTTTCGAAATCTTCACAAGGATTGGTCCCGTCACTTACAAACTCAAGCTACCTTAAGAACTGGAGCAAGTAGATGATGTTTTCCACATATCAAACCTCAAAAAGTGCTTATCTGATGATACTTTAATCATACTCCTAGATGAAATCCAAGTTAACCGCTAAACTAAATTTCATCGAAGAACCTATTGAAATCATGGATCGGGAAGTCAAGAAACTTAAACAAAGTCGCATCGCTATAGTAAAAGTTCGATGGAACTCTAGACGAGCTCTGGAATTTAACCGGGAACGAGAAGATCAAATGAAGCAGAAATACCCACACTTATTCGTCGATGTCACTTCAACCAGTAGATTAAGCTAAATTTCAGACGAAATCTCAGTTAACGGGGGGAGGATGTGACAATTGTAAAAATCTGACACCCAATTGAAGCCCTGAACATGTAATAACGACAAACGAAATATACAAAGTATCGTTTTAACGATCGATGTGACATATTATTGTTATGATAAGTTAAACAAATACTACTCGGAAAAGCGAACAAATTGACATAAAGAACGTCAAAAATGGATATCGTATGACAAAATTATAATTGTCCAAAGACGACAAATTAGTATTTTCTTACACGTTATATTATATATGTATATATATAATATAATGTAGTGACACATGGCGCACATGCGTTGCTCCACGTGGCGCGTTTGTGTCCATGTTCTCGGTATTTGTGCCGTCAGAGTCTTGTACGAAAATTTTGTTGCGATGTATGCCATCGGACGACGCACGCGTGATACACCGGCACAAGGTGGCGACATGTTTTTCGAGGTCGGGATTTGAAACTAGTATAAAGAGGTCAGGTATACGTATACAGTTGGGTAAATTCACCCATGTGGTCGATATATACGACTCTTTTGAATCTTGAGTGTTGACATCTCGAGTACACTGTCGACGTTTGACAAAACGTCAAGAGGGGGCATTTTACGCCAGAATAGCTCGGTTATAAGGCTCTAAGTAGCACTGTAGCTCGGATCGTGGGAAATACCATAAATTTATATATATATATATATATATATATATATATATATATATATATATATATATATATATATATATATATATATATATATATATATATATATATATACTACAACAGTTCTAACAAAGGTTTTTAAATAGCAGAGATACCCAAATTTTTCATCAAAACTTGTAAACTCACCAACTTTATGTTGACTTTTCAAAATGATATTGTGTTCCCAGGAAACAATTAAAGATGCAGAAGTTTTTGAGCAAACGGAACTGTGGGAACTTTTTGGTTTGGGCAATAAATCAGATAGCTTCATGATCAAACAACGTTTTTGTCAAATGTTGGGTTACAATGTAATATTACTCTGATATATATAAAATGTTTGTTTACTATTGAAATTGTGCAATGGTTGTGATAACAAACTGTCTACATCATTACTGCCCGGTGATTCCGCCACTGGCCGGGGGTGTGACGGTTTGTGGTGGTGGTGATTGAATTGGTTATGGAAATGGTAGGTATTGGTAAGGTGGTGGATATTGGTAAGATGGTGGGTATGTATATTGGTTTAAAGGTTGTGGAGGGTATTGGTTGGTTGTGGTGGGTATGGTGGATGATATTGGTTTGGTGGTAAGCCCGTGAATGTACAATTTGGTGAATAATTAATATTATATTCATCGAATCCTAACGGGATATTATTACATCAAAAAGGATTATCGTTGAGATTTTGGTTGGGGGTGGGGTGTTTGGATCTTTATCCATTTTTTGGGAGAGATGTGTGTAAAATTTTTGTTGAGATAGTAGCGTATAGAAGGATGTTTAAGATGATTTGTATGTAAAAATTGTGTAATATTGAATGATATTTATAGGGTTAAAAAGTAAGTATTTTTGGTAATGAATTTTTTTTTATATATGCAACATCCACATTCAAAGATTATTTGACCGTTTCCTTTCCGTTTCAAAAGGTTCCACAGAGCACGCCGTAGGACACAGGATGCAGAACGCGCTTAGGAGGTGGTGTTCACCGGCATTCCCGCTGCTGAGGTGGTGGAACGCATCCCCACGTTTCGGGGCATACCACACAATCTTATGATTTGGATATAGATGGTGCTTTGACGTGGAATTGGTGTACTTAAGTAAATTATTCCAAATTCCCCTAATTGAAATCTCAGTAAATTGGACAGCAACACATATACTTCTGACTTCCCTTGACGTGGAATTGGACTCCTGGTCTATTGTGCTAAACGAAGAAATAAAGAAAAATACAATGGATTCTATAATTTTATTGAATTAGACACTGAATAATAATAATAATAATAATTATTATTATTATTATTATTAACTTAGTCATCAAACTATTATCATGAAAATGATAAAAGAAAATATATTATAGTTTGGTAATTAAATCAATAAAATGATGAAACTATTGTTGTTTTCTATATTTTGCCATGATATTAAAACTGTGTAACCATAAAAATGATATTTGAACACGCTCAAAAACTATAATCAAAATAAAAAAGAGTTAAATCGCCAAACCCTTTTTTTTCTTGTATTTTTTCATGTGTTAATTATGATACCAACCTTTCCATGTATGTCAGTGTGGCTTTAAGATGTTTACTAGAGCCGCTGCAAGGATTTTTACGGATATCCGTTTACAAAAATATAAGTAACCATAAATGATATTTTCTAAAAATCTTTCTTTGCTTTTATATTGCAATTAGCCTTTATGACCCAGACGTACATGGTGCTTTGGTGTGGAATTAATGTACTTATGTAAATTATTCCAAATTCCCATAATTGAAATATAAGTAAATTGGTTACCAACAAATGTACTTATGGTGATGCGTGATTTTTTGTCTTTCTTTGATCAATTTTGATGTATAGTACGATTTGTGCACGATAAAATGAACTGATACATTATAGTTTATTTCGTTATAATTATGATTTTTTATATGCTAGAAAGGGAGTAAATAGGAGAAGATGCAAGCCCGTATTTAAAGAGATGTGAAGCTATGTGAGGAAATAAAAGCCCGTCTTTATGGACAAATGATTAAACCACTGGGTTCGTCCTAAAAGTTTTGTGTTTGAAATTCATGGATTTATGTTGAATGTTTGTCGACCATGTATTTGAACTTTTTGTTTTTATGTTTATTGGTTTCATAATCCGGATTTGATGAATATCGTTTTATATTTTCCGTTTTTAGATATAAAAAATCTTGATTTTATGAAATTTTAATTGTTTTTAAAATACTATTTACCGTCTTGCTACTGATTGAAACAAAATATTTAAACTGTTGTGATATATTTGCATCGCCAATCTATTACAAACATTTGTTGGTGATCCATTACAAGTATGTACCATCCGTAATCCGTTACAAAAATAGTCATATATATATCCATCGTTAATCCGTTACAATAATATCCTTCGGTAATCCATTAGAAATATATCCATCGTTAATCCAATGAAAAAATATTCTCCAGAGTAATCTGTTACAATTATCATCTGTCGATAATCCGTTACAAATATAATATGTCGATAATTCGTTACTAACGTTAGTATTGTTTTGGTCATCGGTGATCCGTTACTATTGTCATCCGTCGGTATTCCGTTGCTAGTTAACGACAACAAAATCTGTCGGTAAATTTTTTCGTATCAATAAAAAATTTCGTCGCTAATGTAAATTCAACGACAACAAACCGTCAAAAAACTCATTAGCGACAATTTAACAACGGTGTGTGTCGTCCGTAATGCCCTATTTTGTAGCTGTGTTATGTTTTTACGTGTTTTTGGGCTTTTGTTTTGCCACGTGTGACATTTTTTGGTCCGTTTAAATTCTGATTCCTATTTAAGTAGTGATGATGTAATCTGGAGGTCATCCATCTCCTTTTTTGAAAGTTGAATTGCTTCTATAATTTCTGTGACTTTGATACCAAAACTTGATCAAAGCTAAGTTTACTATTTGTTGGTAAATATATTACAAAATATGGAAGATTTAATAAATAAAATTTTAAATATCTTATTTCCATCACTTGTCATATTTCAAATACAAATTTCAAAGAGACCACGTTTACTTCATTGGAAGATCTTGTCCAAAGAAACACGCAATATACAAAGATTTATATATAGCTAATGAAGTCGTCTATTGTTTTGTTTGTGGAAGATGCTTTGTCCATATGTGGAATAAACAAGCTCCACGAGTAGAGAAAATTGCAACAACCCAAACAAACACACAGGAATACTCGTTGCTATAATGAGTAGAGCTGCAATCCATGTAACTTTATCTCGAACCACGAGTGCAATAGTTGCACTAAATGCTATCATAGTTGCTACTAACAACAATAACAAGGAGACGAGTCCAATCGTCATTCTCTTCGGTAGGGCATAAAGGAAGTCACCTCCTGCATATCGTGAAGTAAGTATCCCTAAGAACATCAACACTGAAGTCATCGAAGAAAATAAAGCACTGGCATCTGATACGATAAAAAGCATAAAGACTCCATTGTTTAAGAATAAAGGTTTCCCGTCATCTTTGTTTCCTCCTGGAACTGTGAATGCATCTGCAAATGTCATTGTGACTATGAGAGCGGCTACCGGTGTACATGAAGAAGCTATGTCTTTCATCCATTGTTGCCCATCTTTAAGTAAGCGTTCATGTTCATGGGTGAAAACCATTCTTGGGGTTTTCTGGTTGTTGTTTTAAGTTTCTTTATATGACGGCTCTATAAAATATTCGACTTCTTGCACAAAGATACATGTTTTTTATGAAGACTGTAATTGGCAAAGGATTCTAGGTTTCACATTTGGGATTTTGCTTTAGAGTATAAGGTATATGTTTCAAATTATAACACCAAATCTAATGAGAACGTCAGAACAGAGAATAAAATACATATTCATATTTGAATACTCAAAGATAAAATTTATAGTAAATTCTAATGTGAATAATAACGTATGATTAGTCATGTATACGTTGTTGAATAATGACATAAAGTTGTATATAGGATTAGACTTGTTTGGTATAAAGAGATGGAGAAATGATGAAACAAAGAACAATTTTAAGTAGATTACTTTGAACCATTGAAGCTCACGCTGCATTTACAAAGCTGCACCAGTCACAACATTTAATCTATGAGGCGGGGCTAATTTTGCAGCTATGTGTAATGCATTCTCGTTTTTGACTGCTGTAGTTATTCCATATCCAAATATCTTCCAAGTTATGTCATGGTCGACCTTTTCTATAACAATTTTGCATATACGTTTTACAAGTTGGTTCCTCAGAGCATGCGTCATCTTCATATCATGGATTTTCTTGATTGTTGCCTTGTTGGAGCTGGATTTATAAATAACGTGAGATCCAAAATTAAGTTAGAGAAGATACTCAGCGATAAACAATTGGAGTAAGAATGTATAGCATACCTACGCACAGAAAACTGCTACAAAATCCAGCAATAAACTGTTCAAGGGATTAAGTAGAAAAAAGTTTATAAGAATATCACTTTGACCCTTAAATGAAATTATCTTATGCCGACAAGTAGATAGATTGCTATAAACCATACGTATATACTAGAAAGTTGTGAATGGTTTAACTTTTTTTGATTTATCTTACCAATATTTTGATTTAATATAATAATAGTAAGCCTTTTGAAAAATATATTTGTTAAACTCTGTAACGTCTCAAATCCAGTAATAAAATTTTTCGTTTTAAAAACGGGTCAAATACACAAAACGGATTAACCAATAAAAACCGTCCAAATTAAAACTTAGAATTCAAAACATTTAAATCATATTTAACGAAAACATTTACGACACTAACCAGCGGAAAACTTTATTATCAAAACCTCAGATGCGGTACAGTTGCGCCGTGCTCCAAGCTCAAGACAATAAACACCTGAAACACAGTAAGGCTGAAAGAGTAAGCACAAAGTTTAATGAGTTCCCCAAAAATACCACACGATCCATCACGTAACATTGTCATCGACTCTCGGGCTTGCCCCGATCCGTCCGAAATCATCGTCATCGGCTTTCGCCGGCAAAGATCGTCATCGGCTTTCGCCGGCACACATCGTCATCGGCTTGCGCCGGCAAACATCGTCATCAGCTTTCGCCGGCAAACATCGTCATCGGCTTGCGCCGGCAAACATCGTCATCGGTCATCGCCGGCACTGTCGACCCATACTCCGACAGTCATCGACTTTCGTCGGGAAACACGTAAAGCACAAATTATCACATTATTACACAAAGTAATAAAGACTATCTACGCATGTAACATCACCCATAGTATAGTGAGAATACTCACCTGATCCGCGATCTCAAACTAGACAACACTCCACGCGAGCGTCCTCAGATCCCGACAATACGAACTTCCTAACAAAGGTAAACTTCACTTAAAACCTCCTAAACCCCAAACAAAATAAACTTCTAAGACCAGTGCCCCGAACCCTCAAATTTGACCAAAAGTCAAACGGGTCAAAAGATCAACGGTCAAAAGTCAATATCAACGGTCAACAGCCAGCGCCGCTATCTTCCTAGATAGCGTCGCTAACTGTGAACAGTCTCAAGACTCATCGCGTTTAAATGGTTATGCTTAAACGTTATCTCTTTTACTAAACGATGTATTTACCTAAAAAGCCACGTATATTTGAAGATACATTTCCTTTTATATTTTTGTGACTTAATACATTTTAAGATTCGTAATATTTATATTAATAGATTTGAATTGCTTTTTAATTAAAAGCTTACATCTTAATATCAATAAATCAATAATTCATTAGCAACAATTAAATGAAACAATTTTTAGTCTTGAAAGTCCAAGTCCGATTAATTAATCACACTTCTCATTTGGTCCTAGTATAGAGCCCAGAAGAATTGAAATCGGTTGCACAGGCCCAAACTAGACAATAGTCCAACAAGTTAATCCATAGCCCATTAGGTTAAAACCCATAACCAAAAGTAGCGAATCAGAAGTACATTGCAGCAAAATTCGCATGGCCCACATACGCTTCCAAATCCGATGACTTCATCCTCTCCGGCGACGGCGACCACCTGGTGTTCCCCCCCTTTCCACAGTTTCGATTACATGGTTACTAAGATCTCGTGATACCCCGTCTTTGTTCTCTCCCCCGGGTCTGCAGTCGTTCTAGGGACCACCGCCGAAGCCCTCATGGACGGAGCTCCAGCATCTTCTCCGACTGAAGTGATTCAGCTACCCACCTCCATCGTATTTCTCTTTGGACGGTGCCCAATGAGGGCTGGAAACACACAATCGCTTCTCTCACATACTCGATGGCTTCCGAGCACCGGAAACACCGCTGCCACACCCATGCTCGGAGTTGTTGGAAAATAAAGGATCTTTTGTGTATGCGAATGTGTTTATGTTGAATGACTAAATATAAGAACCCAGTATATGATTTCATGTACTTGATATTTTAAGACAAAATACAACAAATGAAATGAAGAAATAAATGGCTACAACTTGGTGCTCTACTAGGCTATTACAACAAACACTTAAATAGGTAATACAAGGACCAAACTCACGATACAAATGGAAAGGAAATGCTGGAAAGATAACACTCACATGCATAAAGCAAACATAAGAAGATGGGTGAGTTGTCAACCCATGTGATGATAGATCTTGACACCAAAGTGTTGCAAATAAGGGTTGTCAAGATAGTTTTCTTTTTGTTTAAAATTGTCAAGTTGGGTTTAAACCGAATTGACTCGGTATCCGTTGCGCCAAACGCACTTCGCTCCACAAATTTCAATTCCGAATCCATAGAAAAAAAATTCCCTGGCTGAAATTATCCATACCGTACTCCCCCAAAAACTTCAAATCGTAAGTCGTTTGTTTTAGCAACACTTCTTCCTTCTTTAGCGTCACTTTTCCAAAAACGACAAAATCTTTTTCGGGTTTGCGTTGGACAGAAAAAACACAACTTATTTCGGTCCAAATAAATATCTTCCGTTCATCAAAAAACATGCCGCGATTCATTCGCGGTTTCCTTTTTCGTTCGTCGAAAAACCGGTGTCCTTTTTCACAATTTTCGATATCAATATTCACCATTTGCTTATTCGGATTATCTAGTCTCTTTAGATACGAACCTGCAAATTTATAATTCTCCAAGAAAACAAAATTTTTCATGGTATAAAAATTGGCATATCGAAGATGTTGATGCCACAACCAACCGAAATCATCTTGGGATAAAAAAGACATATTTTTCGTATTGTCTTTAAAAATGTCTTATAGAGTTTTTTACGAGATCTTTTTGCTTCTAAAAATAAAGTATTTTTATAGTCAAATACCCGTAAAATATCCTCATTCATTACGACTTGATTCCCATTTTCCGTTAGTTGTCCAAGACTTATAACGTTACTTTTAAGTCTTGGAATGTAATATACCTCGTTGAGTTCCTTTTGGTCTCCGTTACCGCAATCAACCAAGATCACACCTTTTCCTTTGATGTCGATCTTTGACCCGTCGCCGAATCGAGTGTGACCCGTCACACTCTCGTCTAGTTCGTAGAACTTTGAACGATCTCCGGTCATATGATTACTAGCACCGTTGTCGAGATACCAAACCTCGGATTCGACATGGCTTTCTTCGGACGCAAGAAGATTAACGTCACTATTTTCTTATAGCGACACCTTCCCGGATTTGTCTTCATGCGAGATCGCCATCATTAAAACGGGCTCTTCGTCTTCATCGGTTTGGATGAGGTTCACCTCCTCATCTTGTTTCTTGTTCGGACATTCCGATGCATAATGACCGAATTTCTCACAAGTAAAACATTTAATTTTACTTTTATCCTTTCAGCGAGGATTGTAGTCGTTCCGGTTTCCTTTGGACTCATGACCATCTCCTCGGCCACGCCTACCACCGTGACCACGTCCCCGGTCTTCACCATCGTCGGTTTGCTTAGATCGAGATGCCCACTCGGCATGTGTAAGCAATAAAGAAGGTCCTTCTTCTCGTTCTTCATACCCTCGAAGTCACTCTACGTGGGTCTTAAGACGGCCAACGACCTCTTCGACCGTCATGTTCTTCAAGTCACCAAATTGTTCGATAGATGTCACGATTTGTATAAATTTCATCGGGACGGCTCGAAGGAACTTCTTTACCACCGTGCTCTCCTCGATCTTTTCACCAAGAGATCGAATACCGGTTACAATTGTATTCAATCTCATGACAAAATCATCTATCGTCTCACCGTTCTTCATTCGGATCACCTCGAAGTCACTTCTCAAGGTTTGTACTTTTGCCTCTTTCAACCGATTAGCACCCATATACATCGTTTTTAGCGTTTCCCATGCTTCTTTAGCCGTGTCCTTCTCGGCCAACATTAGAAGTACGTCCTCCGGAATCGCTTGGTAAATGGCCGCAAGAGCCATCCGATCTTTTTGTTCCTCCACTTCGGCATTTTGAATTGCATCCCACACTCCTTGTGCTTGCAAATTCACTCGCATCTTTATAGCCCACACCGCGTAATTCGTTTTCGTATGCATCGGATAGTGTAACGTAACACTACTGTTTCTTCTGGTCCTTTGAACATTTTCAACATCGGGTTGAGTAAGTGCGGTGCTCCTTGTAGTCATTCTTGACATATACAACCTTGCAAACAACCTCGCTCTGATACCACTTGTTGGAAAATAAAGGATCTTTTGTGTATGCGAATGTTTTTATGTTAAATGGCTAAATATAAGAACCAAGTATATGATTTGATGTTGCTATAAATAAGGAGAAACAATGGGTAAAATGGCTGAAATCAAGAGTTCATGTACTTGATATTTTAAGACAAAATACAACAAATGAAATGAAGAAATAAATGGCTACAACTTGGTGCTCTACTAGGCTATTACAACAAACACTTAAATAGGTAATACAAGGACCAAACTCACGATACAAATGGAAAGGAAATGCTGGAAAGATAACACTCACATGTATAAAGCAAACATAAGAAGATGGGTGAGTTGTCAACCCATGTGATGATAGATCTTGACACCAAAGTGTTGCAAATAAAGGCTGTCAAGATAGTTTTCTTTTTGTTTAAAATTGTCAAGTTGGGTTTAATAAAAAATCCACAGGAGTCACATCTCACCTTCGAGTCTCGACCAAGCTGCACTCCGGCGATTGGCGACGTCAGCCTCACCTTCGGTCACGCCCTCTTCGATAGAAGCACACTGCTACTACCAAGTTCCACCCACCAGCTCCTTCCTCCGCCTCTACTTCCCATTCACTCTTCCTGTTGGTTTTCTGCAAAACACACACCACACACAGCACGCGTCTACCTCTGTCCCTTCACCCTACCACCCTTCACCACTCACAGAACTACGGTTCAATGGCCATGTGGTCTGCCGGAGGTCCATCGGAGGTGCAAACTTGCCTCGCCCATTAACCCACGATCACTCCTTCTCTCTCTTTCTTTCTCTCTCTCTCTCTCTCTCTCTCTCTCTCTCTCTCTTGGAAAGGCTACGGTGCATGCACACCCTAAAATAGGAATGATATGTTTTTGTTTAATTTACTAATATGCCCTTTCTATGTAAACAAATTTGTCTTTATTGATAAATTACCAAATTACCCTCCAGTTAAATGTATTTGTCGTATTAAGTGAAATTACCTTAGATACCCCTGTTCTAATACCCAATTATCTTAATATAGATTTACTACATTACCCTTATTTGAAATTGGTCATACATAGTCCGAAGATATGAAGCATAGATATTTACTTAAATATCCCCGCAATATAAGACTAATTTCATTTTGATCGATATGGAACCAAGATTAATTATAATGAAGTTGGTTATTCTGAAAAAGTCTATTTATTTCGTTTAATCGGAGTTTTGAATTTCTTTTAGTTTTTCAAAAGTTTTATTTACCAATTTAGTCTAATTTATTCTAGACCCAAAACACGGATATTACAAATTGAATTACAAAATTAAACCATCATTCAGGCACATCAACGATGTGTTTTTTTAATTTGTTTGTAATTGGTCTAGTATTAGGGGTGTTCATTGGACGAAAACCAATGGTTTTTGTTAGAACCAATTTAATCAAATAATACATTGGATTTTCGATTTTGTAAACCGATCAAATCCAATTCATTTTATAAACCGATCTGATCCGATCCAATTCAATCCAATTGGATGTTGGATTCGATTGGTTTTATCCGATGGATATATATAATTTGTTAGAGATGTAAACATTTTCATTACATTTTCCAATAAATAAGTTTATAGATTATATATATATATATATATATATATATATATATATATATATATATATATATATATATATATATATATATATATATATATATATATATGTTCATGACATGAAAGTTTGAAATGAAAATAGTAAATAAATAAGTATATTATATAAGTTAAATGGTTAGAAATGAAAAGTCAAAGGGCTATATTTGAAAGTTTTGAAATCAAAATTTGTATTCGCGGACCTAATTTCTTAAACAGCCCTATTGTTACAAAATAATTTAAAAATATCCCATTTTATGAAGCTTTTTGTAAACAACCTTAGTTTTGAAAAAAAAAATATCGAGGCTACCAATTATAATATATATTTTTTTGGTTAAATATATTGTATTTTTAACTATTAATTGATAATAAATTGGATTTTAATTGGATATCCATTGGTTGGATTTGGTTAGATATCCAAAGAATTTTCATTATCATCCAAAAACCGATCCAATTCAATAGGATTCTGAAATTTCGAAATCAATCTAATCCAATTGAGGTTGGATATCCAATGTAATTGGTTGGTTTTTAATTGGATTGATCGATTTTATTGGATTAAAATTTTATTCTTTTGCACACCCAGACACCCTATTTAGTATTTTTAATTTTTAACTGATATGCTTAGGTTGTAAGAAACTAAAGTGTTGACCCATTTTGAAAAGACCGTGATTATTAAATAACTACCAAAAAAAATAATGACTTTATAATCTTATATAATCTAAAATTAGATGATCAAAAAAAATCCAAACATTAAAAAAAATCCAAACATTAAAAAAATCCTTGAAAGGTATTACTTGCATGATCACACAAAAATCCAAACATTAAAAAAAATAACCAAATATTGCGAACTATCGAATCTTGCAAGACTGTGTTGCAAGTTGCAACGATTTGTTATGCGCTTAATTATAAAGCAGTAAAACGTTATACACTTGATGCATAATCCATGCTTTTTCAGATGTGTGTAAGAATGAATGAATCGAATGCAGCAATATACATATTGTTTGTTTTCCAGTTCTTAGTTTCTTAGGAACCCTAACCAACCAAATATATTCTCATTTATTTGTCGATTATAACCCTTTCACGGTCGATTCAGTCATTGCCATTGCCTGTTGCCAATATACATAAAACCTAATAAAGACTATGTATATAAAAGAAAGATGAGATATTTACATGAATAGATGAAGCGACTCCAAAATCCAATTAAGCTGCATTCCACTCGGAAAAATTTCGGGTTTTAGAGCTAATATCTAGCCGTTTGGCTGTTCCTATCTTGTTCAATCACGATGTTTGGGTGCAGATCAATTATCTCTAACGCAACATCTTCATCAGGATATTCAACCCTAGATTTTAGTCGCTTTAATTAAACATTAAATTAAGAATTTGTGTTTGATGACTGGGTGGACCAATGAGTGATGACTGATGACTTTTCAAGAAAATTGACTAATATTTAAGCTAAAATCTTCAATCGGAGTTACCATAAAATCCGGCCATAATTGTGAGAGTAATGAGATCGCCACCAGCAACTCCGGTGTACGGACCAGCCCCTTCCCCACCGGGGGGGTGGTGAATCCGGAGTCACCGTCAGCAAGTATCGAAGCGTATCTTTGTTTCCATGCCAGGCAGCCAATTTCAACGGTGTATTACCGTACGGATTTCGAACTTGGGCCATATCACGGTTATGCTCCACCAAAAGCCTTGCAGCCGTCGTATTCCCAACCTTAGCAGCATAATGGAGCGGGTTGTTTCCGCCATAACTGGTCACAAACAACTTATCCGTAGCACCAACGGCAACGATACGTTCCACCAGCTTCTTCACGAAATTGTGGGATTGATTCGTTCCTACCGCTATAATTAACGGCGTCTCCCACCAGTAGGTGATCTGGTTGGTCATTAGGTCTGGATGTTGTTCGAAAATTTGACTTACAGATTCCCAATCGTCATGCAACGCAGCTTTGTAAATCGGAAGATCACTTATTACGTAATTGTAAGTCATTTGTGTTGAATTTAAATCTGCTTATGAATTTCCTGTTTTTTATGTTCTGATTTACGAATAATAAATAGTACCTGGGAGGACCTATTATGGTCGTCTTATAAATATTATAAATATTGACTGCCGTACTCTAAAATTAAAATTATCTAAGATTATTGGTAAACATTGAAGTTTGAGGTTCGTTCTTTCACCAACAATTGCTTAGAATTGAATTCTCAATTTCTGTGGATGTTTTCTGGTTTTATTTATATGATGTTTACCCTTAACATTCTAACTATTTTAAATTTAATCCCAGTACCTTCTCGTTCAATTGTTTTCTAGTTTTACTTATATCCTAAAGGTTTAAGATGTTTTAAAATTTACATTGATAATACATCCATCAATTTCATTTGGTTTATTCTTTTTCCAATTTTACATGTATGGCCAGTTTTACATTTTTAACACAAGCATTACCTATTTTATAACTTTTACCAGATATTTATTTGGTTACTTAAAATATTTACTATATTGGGCCAACTTCTTTTAGACTTTTACAACCTTTTTTTTAAATTTGGTATGACCACTTATTCATATCTATTTGACAATTTTGGTTTTGACAAATTTTTTCTACGAAATTAATTTTAATAGACAATTTTTTTGAACGGCAAGAATAATATTAAGGAGGCTCAAGCAAGGAGCTAGAGCAACAAAGGCTACATCAGTCTTGGTTTTACATTCCAAATGTCCCAAGTAATCAGACTAGACTTCTTGTCTCTACATTTCATCCATTGAAACGCTCGGATCTTAATTTTTTCTACCACGATAATACACCTATCAATCTTACCATTAAAGACAACTTGGTTTCTATAAGACCAAATACACCAAATAAAAGCAGCAAGTGTGCATCCAAGCCTTTTCCCTTTCTTCTTCCTGCTGTCCTCAATACTCTTGATACTGTTTAGAATTTCATCAATCGACTCCTTGCCCAGAGGCAATTCTGGACACCAGTCGACAATCTTTGCTGATACCTCCTTAACAAATGAGCATTTACAGAATAAATGAGATTCGATCTCCTCAAATCTGTTGCAAAGCGGGCATAAAGTATTCCTCAACTGAACTCCTCTAGAAGCAAGGTTGACACGCGTAGGAAGTTTCCCTAGTCTCGCTGTCCATAAAAGGATATTAGCTTTAATCGGGGCAATGTAGTTCCAATATGTTCCAATACTAGAGTCCACCAGCAAGAAGCTATCAAGAATCTTTCTACAAGAAGAAACTGTGAATCTGCTATCATCCTCAAACCCCCATTCCCAACCGGCATCCGTCGAATAAAACAGGCTTCTAATGTCAATGTTTCCCAACTTAATGCTTTTGTTTAGTTTCGCGATGGAACACCAGACCCCGCTTTTATAAGCTAGAGAGGGGATATTACCCAAATTACTCTCCCTCCCGTGGATGCCGCAAACCACCTCCTTCCAAAGCGAGCCATCTTCTGACTTGAACCGCCACCACCATTTGATCAGGAGAGCATGGTTTAAGGACTGTAAACTTCCAACACCCAAGTCACCGGACTCCTTTGCATTCAGAATTTTATCCCACACCACCCATGATATCTTCTTTCGATCCAAGACTCCTCCCCAAAAGAATATGCTTCTAATACTTTCGAGCTTCTGAATAACCGCAACCGGAGCTTTGTACAGCGAGAACATATAAGTTCCCAGGCTCCCAAAGACAACATTGCACAAGGTAAATCTACCACCGAACGAAAGAAGCCGACCTTTCCAAGACGACAACTTTTTTTTTTGGAATTTCTTGATCACATCTTTCCATATACTCACTCTATTATACCCTCCCACACAGGCAAACCAGATAACGAAAAGGGAAAGTTTCGTCACTACATCCCACGATATTCGCCATATCACTGACTTGCTCCTTACTCACTCCAACTCCGAAAAGTTTACATTTTACAAGGTTTATCTTAAGACCCGAACAGATGTAAAAACATCTTAAAATGCGGAACAAATTATTAAGATTGTTCAAACTCCATTCTCCTATAAAATTGTATTATCCGCAAACTGAAGAATAGAAATCGGGGGAACATCATTATGCACCTTCACGCCTCTAAATAAATTCTTCTCCATCGCTTCCATCAACATCACTCTGAGACCTTCCGCAATGATTAAAAACAGAAAAAGGAGAAAGCGGGTCCCCTAAGCGAATTCCCTTCTCAATGCAAAATTGATTCGTGGTCGAACTATTGACAAGAACCGAGATTCTAGGAGAGGAAATACAAACCATAATCCACGAATGCCGTTTCTTCGAGAATCCCATTTGTTTCATCGTATTTTTTAAGAAATTCCAATTGAGCGTATCAAAAACTTTCTCAAAATCAATTTTAAATATCAACGTTTTATTTTTCTTCTTTTTAGCCAAGCTGATAATTTCATTAACAATGAGAGGACCGTCTAAAATAAAACGACATTTGATGAACGTCGATTGCTCCTTACCAATGATCGATGGGAGGACTAACTTCAGACGGTCTGCCAAGCACTTAGAAATAACATTGAAAACGCACCCGATGAGATTTATTGGGCGATAATCTCCTAGGTGTAAGGGATCGCAACATTTAGGGATTAGAGTAATGAAAGACGCGTTACTTACTGGGTTGATTTTCTTGTGATCTTCAAAGAATCTAGCTGCCACAACGAAATCTTCTTCCAGAACATTCCACAAACGTTTGATGAAGGTAAACGTGATCCCATCCGGTCATGTCGCCTTATCGGACCCACAAGACCAAACAGCGACTTTGACTTCCTCTTTAGAAAACGGCTCCACCAGACTTCGTTTTTTATCATTAGAAAGCACTCTGAATTTATTACTAACAAAGGGAGGCCTGTTCGCGTACTCATCTTTGTATTTGCACTTGAAAAATCAAAATATTTCTCCTTTCACCTGATCCGGATCCGAGTTCCATTCCCCATTGATATTTAACCTAGTAATTTTGTTTCTGTTAAGGTTATAAGCCAGCAACCCATGAAAAAAGCTGGAGTTTTCATCTCCTTGTAAATCCCATTTGCACCATGCCTTTTATTTCACATCTAACAGCTTAATGCGATCCAGCTCTTCAAGGGTGACTAACAGCTTAGAACGTTCATCAATCATATCCTTGTCGAAATAAAGAGATTCCCCATCATATCGAGAGCAGCAATCTTCTTGATTAACTCCTCTTTATGTTTTTCTTGTTTTCACATAACTTTGTTCTCCACACTTTTAAGTTGTCTTTCAGGATTCAGAGTTTCCTGGAAAGACGTTTGACACGCGCAGAGGTCGTCGTGCGGTCAAAAATAAGAGAAAACCTAACACACACACTAGTATAGCGGTAGTCAGGGTCGATCCACAGGAGCTTCGTGGTTAGACTAGATGAGAGATTACCAACTAATAGTGTCACAGCTATAGTCGGAGGATCTGGTTTCTATTTTCCTAATCACTAGCAAATGAGACAATAATCAAACACACCAAAGCCAAGCTAAGCTATGGTCAAATGAACTAGTCACTTTCTGAAATCAGAAGTACATCTCTGAGTCAGAAGCAATCAAAGGCATCCAAACTAGCAAAACCAAGCACAGCATAAACTACCGCTAGTTAAAGTTCTATTGAACAGTTACTAGCCAAGGTTTAATGCTTACCAAATAACCTAATTAACTACTGAATTCAACTAAGGAAAACAGTCCTAATAAGGTCCAAAAAAGATTCAACAATCACAACCAAACACAAACATCCAAAAACACCGAAATGTTAACATAAAATAACCGAATGATTCCATTCACCAAATCCGAATTCCAAATACAAAATCAGTAACCAAAATGTTTCAAAATCAGAAACCTAAGTGCTCAAAGTCAGTGGTTGTCACTCCCAAAGACTTTAGCTACAAAACTACTTTCTACTGAAATGAAATTAAATCCAAAAAAACATAAAGTACCAATTGTGAGCTTGCTGAAATGAAATCCTGGAGTCAAAGAGCTTCTAGGTCGATGTTTACACCCGGTCTTTGCTAGGGTTTTTGGCTGGAAATGCCTCTATTTATAGTTGCAATTTTCCCGTGCCCGCGCCGCGCAGAAGTGAAATCCGCGGCGCGCGTACTTATCCGATCCCCGTTTTTTCGTCATTTGAATGTGTTCCACCGCCTTAATCCCGCGTCGCGCAGAAGTGAAATCAGCGGCGTGCGTACGAGTTCTCTTGATTTTTCATTCCTTCCCAACTTCTTCCTTTTACACGCTTTTAGTCCCTGTTTCTATTCTTTTTCTCCAAACAAGTCCTGGCACGAAAAGTGAGAATACCCAGGCATATTTGATATAATTTTATCAAGAACAGGGCTCAACAACGCCTAAAATGCTTGATATCACTAGGCGTTGTCAAACACCCCACACTTGGGCCTTGCTTGTCCCCAAGCAAGAGAGTTTTTAACAAATTATAATAAAGAATCAAACAATTTCTGACTGTGTTCAGTTTCAAAGTTTATTGCTCTTTTGAGTTAGAGTGGAATAGTTCGCGAAAACATAATTGAGTTGTTCTTTGGAATTCATGGCTTTCTAGAGAACCCTTGATTACAAACTTTCTGTCCACAATGAAGTGTACTTACTCATTCAGATTCTAAAGGCCATTAAGGAATTGTCCATGACTTTCGATGTTGTCCGTGTAACGAGCTTTCAGAAATACCATCCCAGACCAGACGATCTTAGGTGGTAAGGTGCGTAAGGTCCACCCATTTTAGACCTACCGACTCGAACAACAAAGGCCACAGATTGACATTTCCTTCCTAAATTCCAATCCTAAAACAGCTCAATCTTCTAAACTCATAGAACTCCACTTATTTGACCAACTAATAGCATGATCACAAATAAATAGTATTCCTTGAAAAATACTAATGCTATCACAATCACAAACCATTCATTTCAAAATTGCAATTTATTAAAAATTTTGAAAAAGTTGCTAAAAATTGAAAAATCGATCATTTCTGCAAAAATTTCAAAAATATCTCTTTCGACCGTCCACACCCCACACTTAAAACCATACAACGTCCCCGTTGTACAAAATTATTTCAAAACAAGGGAGAAAGAGTTACCCCTTTTGGACGGCAGACTGCTTGGTGCTCAATATCACAGGTATAATTGCGTACAATCGGATCCTTGATTTCGTATGCTGGAGTTGTAGCGCTACAGTAAACACGCCGGTGGTCAAGACAAGTGGAGGGGGCGCGGTGACCCCACACATGTCTGAGACAACTCCTTCTCAAATTGGTATAACATGTATAACTCAACAAACAAATTAAAAGCAACATGACAAATAAAATATAAACAGAATATACAAATAGAGGTGTCATAAGTTTTGTACATATATCCCAAAAAATATAAAAAGAAAGAAAGAAAAAGTACATCAATCACTACCCGGTGGCCTGGAGGGTCCAGCCTCGTGATCGTGGGACCTGGCTGGGAATGGTCGGGGGCGTCTGCCCTCTGCTGATGCAAGCTGTATAAGTACCTCCCCGATCCACTCGAGCTGGTCCTGGGTCCTCGATAGCTGGTCCTCGATCCTCGTGACTCTGGCCTCCAGCCGACGGAGGGCTGGTGAGTCATCTTGCTGTGGCTGAGGCTGTGCCGGCTCTGGTGCTGGCTCTGGCCTCCGGCGTCTCCTGCCGGGCTGGGCGTATGCATGCTGGGGTGCCTGAGGAAGCTCGGTCGGTGCCCGGATGTACTGTCCTGGGCGCTGCAGCTCTATGAGCCGCATCCTCTCCAAAGTGCGTGCTGTAGTGCGGGATGGAGGTAGAGCGGTCAAGGAAGCTCCCACGGGGGCAGTGAGAATACCAAATGAACGGGCCAGGCGGGTAATGAAGTACCCCCTGGCGAGTGGGCTGCTGGAGGAGGCGCCGGTCGAGTGGGTGGAGAGGGCAATCGCGAGGGCGTAGGGGAGATGGAGGAATCGAGACGGGTCGAGGAGGATCCACAAATACGTCATATCATCGCCTGACACCTTCTCGCCTCCCTCCCGATGCATGATGGAGGTGGAGACGATCCGGTGCATGAGGCGGTGAAGTGGATCACGTAGGTGGCTCTCCCTCGAGGTCCCCGCCTCGTACATAACATTGGACAATGGTGTCCAAATCTCCATGTTGGGAACCCGCTCCGGCTCCCCCTGAATGCACGACCCGAAGAACCGGGTGACGTAACGGTGCTGAAGGTCCTCCGGAGTGTAGATGCCTGTGCGCCTCCCGAAATCTCGGAGGTTGCACTCCCTGTGCACACCTCCCAAACGGAATCGTACCAGCCTGGAACGCGGGTCCCCCGCCCGAGGTGCAAACTGGACGGTGGATATGAACTCCAGTAGCAACTCTGTATAGACCACGTCCTCGTCCGTGGCCATAATCCTATCCTAACCTCAGCAGGTGAACGATGCCTCCTCGTGGGTCCAGGTGCGATGCAAGAACGGCTCGATCGCGCCCCAGAGCCCTGCATCCCTCAAGATGTCTCGGTCTATAACCGTCGCCTCGAGAACCCGGCGACTGGTCAATGCATCCCGCCGCGAAATGTACTCCACTGAACTAGCGAGCTCCGCAAGGAACTAGAGGAAGGGGTGGTCCAATCTGAACATCATCTGCAAGAGAAAAACACATAGCACAAAACAATAAATTTGCAAAATCAGTCCTTGTCTTCCCAGCCGCACCGCAGCGCGGCGCGGCGAGCTGCTGTTTCAAAACCCCGGATCAAATCCTCATTTGAACCTGCTAAATCTCAATTTAATCATACCACAAGGTAGCCTAGGTACCGACTAACTCATCTAGGGTCTCCATTTGGCAAAACAAACACCCTATAAGCTAGCATTAGTGATTCTAAGTTTTTGAACTTTTTGAATAAAACCCTAAAATTAACTACCTAATAACTAGTTTAAACAGCTAATAAGTAGTTAAAATAGCGTACCTTGGCAGTAGAAACACAATAAGCAAGAAAAATTGCAAGAAATTTTTGATCACCAGAGCTCCGAGTCGTGTGATTTGAGTTGTGAGCCGCGGCTCACCGTATTAAAGGGAAAACCGTCTGATCGTTTCCCGCGGCGCGCATTTCCCTTTTCCGCGGCGCGCGTGTCGCCAAATCAACCCCTGCGCATCGGGTTGAGTTCCGACCCCGCGTCGCGCAATACAAAAATCCGCCGCGCGGTCTTCAAAAATTTTCAAACTTCTCAATTGACCCCACACTTATTTCAAACCACTAGTACTTGCAAAAAGATTGATGTATTTTTGTATTTTATTTTAAGAAATATATCCTAACTTATGACACGATGGGTTGCCTCCCAACAAGCGCTAAGTTTAACGTCTTCAGCCAGACGTTCTATTCCTGCTTCAGCTACGGTGGATCGTATGCCTTCTTCCTTCGCTGATTTTGCCTTTCCACCGTCCCTTTGCTGACCCACTGCTCCTCAAACTTTCCTGGGTCGAATGGCTTGTTGGTTCTCCTGTTGCTACCCAGTTGCCGTCTTCTGATGATTTCCCGCGAGTGCTTGGAAGTAGCTTTGAACCTCCAAGCTCGGTCCTTCCTTCTATATCTCTTCAAAATCACTGGCTTGACGTGAAGTGCGCCCAGTGCCGCTTCCAGTAGTTGTTTTGCATATCTTATTTTGCCAGTGTCCCACGTGCTATCTTCAGGTTGCAATTTTGGTTTGCAGTACCAATAAAAATTTTCCAATCGAATGGAATCGGAAGGCAACATATCAAGATGCTTCCATATGTCCTCATCGATAGTATTGATTACATCTAATCTTCCATTCATGAATGGATCATAAGTGGTAATAGAATCATGTTTATTATTTTCAAATATCAATTTGTCAACATCAACTTCTTGGTCATCGTCCAACAGGTGGATCGGAACCAAAAGTGAGCGACTGGTTTGATCTGATGGTACAAAGTCGCCCATCACCAGATCCTTGCTTTCAAATTTCTCAAAATTTTCAAAAATCATAGGTTCGGGGGTAGTATTGTCATCTACACCCCCTTCCTCAAAAACATCAACAATTTCAACAAATTCAGGAATTGTTGGGCTGGGATCTGTACTGTCACTTACAGTCCCCTCCACAACATCCTCATCAACCAAATTGTCTGATGATGGTACAGATTCACTCATCACCGGCTCAACATTCTCAAAACCCTCAAAAACATCAAAAGCTGTTGAGTCAAAGGTAGCATTGTCACCTACAACCTCTTCCCCAACAACATGTTCGACCCTCTCAGTGGTCTCTTGACTTTCCCACGGTGTATGCCCTTCCATCACATATTCAGGTGATGCAAGTTCACACACATTATCAATGGTATAAAAATCACTCACCTCCGGTTCTGGCGAAGGTGGTGAACATTTCCAACTTTCCTCTAACCTATCTAAAGAAGCTTGCACTTTTTCAAGAGCTTCAGCCTGGTTCTTCTGCTCGTGGTAATTGTTATACATGAATACCCAAAGTTGGGCCCAAGTTACAGAATTTTCAGGTTGAGATGACTCCTCGGTCCGCCATCCATTGTCATCGGGTGATCCATTGTAGCAATCATCCTCGTAATAGGTGTCGGCCGGATTTTCATAATAATCATACTGATCCGGGTACATGTAATCACCCATTATAAGGATGTATACTTACCAAAAATCAGCAAACTAAAATCAAACATCAAAAATTAGAAACTAAATCCTACAAATCACCCAATCTAAGCTCACAACTCCCCAGCAACGGCGCCAAAATTTGACACGCGCAGAGGTCGTCGTGCGGTCAAAAATAAGAGAAAACCTAACACACACACTAGTATAGCGGTAGTCAGGGTCGATCCACAGGAGCTTCGTGGTTAGACTAGATGAGAGATTACCAACTAATAGTGTCACAGCTATAGTCGGAGGATCTGGTTTCTATTTTCCTAATCACTAGCAAATGAGACAATAATCAAACACACCAAAGCCAAGCTAAGCTATGCTCAAATGACCTAGTCACTTTCTGAAATCAGAAGTACATCTCTGAGTCAGAAGCAATCAAAGGCATCCAAACTAGCAAAACCAAGCACAGCATAAACTACCGCTAGTTAAAGTCCTATTGAACAGTTACTAGCCAAGGTTTAATGCTTACCAAATAAGCTAATTAACTACTGAATTCAACTAAGGAAAACAGTCCCAATAAGGTCCAAACAAGATTCAACAATCACAACCAAACACAAACATCCAAAAACACCGAAATGTTAACATAAAATGTAACCGAATGATTCCATTCACCAAATCCGAATTCCAAATACAAAATCAGTAACCAAAATGTTTCAAAATCAGAAACCTAAGTGCTCAAAGTCAGTGGTTGTCACTCCCAAAGACTTTAGCTACAAAACTACTTTCTACTGAAATGAAATTAAATCCAAAAAAACATAAAGTACCAATTGTGAGCTTGCTGAAATGAAATCCTGGAGTCAAAGAGCTTCTAGGTCGATGTTTACACCCGGTCTTTGCTAGGGTTTTCGGCTGGAAATGCCTCTACTTATAGGTGCAATTTTCCCGTGCCCGCGCCGCGCAGAAGTGAAATCCGCGGCGCGCGTACTTATCTGATCCCCGTTTTTTCGTCATTTGAATGTGTTCCACCGCCTTAATCCCGCGTCGCGCAGAAGTGAAATCCACGGCGCGCGAACGAGTTCTCTTGATTTTTCATTCCTTCCCAACTTCTTCCTTTTGCACGCTTTTAGTCCCTGTTTCTATTCTTTTTCTCCAAACAAGTCCTGGCACGAAAAGTGAGAATACCCAGGCATATTTGATATAATTTTATCAAGAACAGGGCTCAACAACGCCTAAAATGCTTGATATCACTAGGCGTTGTCAACGTTCAATCTTAGAAAAGGTATTGAAGCTGTCTTTACTTTGACTCCAACACTGACCCACAACCTCTTCGAGCCCTCTTCGTCCATCCAAGAATTAAATAGACGGAACGGAGACGGCCCATAGTCCTTACAATTGGTATCCAATAATATGGGATAGTGATTGGAGTAAAGTTTGGGAAGAGCAATGACCGAGGAATTCGGCCACCCAGCAACGAAACTATCCGATAAGAGAAATATGTTCAATTTATTAATTTTTGCACCATCTTTACTCATCCATGTGAAGCTTTTCCCTCCCATCCGTGGTTCAACTAGCCCCGTATCACTGATGAAAGAGTTGAAAATCGCAGCACCACTTGCATAGAAGGAAGATCCTTTCCTTTCACTTTCAACCCTAACTTCATTAAAGTCTCCACAAACAATCCAGTTCATCTCGCCCCTACTCGCCATCAGGATCTAAATTTCATTGAAAAGCGGTTTTTTAACTCACTTTCAAGGCTTCTTGGGGAGTATACACGTTTATGATTCCTCCCTGCTTCTCACTCACTTTCCAGACCCTAATAATAGCTAAAAATGATTCAATTTAATACTATCAATAATCTGAAAGCACATTGGATCCCAAACAGTAATAATACCTCTAGATCGACCCACTGACTTCACCCAATCGAACTAGCCCCATATCTATCACCTTTAAATGAGTTTCTTGCACACAGAGGATTTTAATTTTATTATGAAGCACCATACCTTTAATCCAGCTCTTCTTTACATCCAAGATGAACCCGTTTATGTTCAAGGAGAAACACTTTAACATTTCTTTAGAGTCGCACCTTCCCTGTGGATCGATTTCTCTATCGAATTTCTCTTGCCATTGAACTTAATTCCAAGTTCTTCACCGATCCAAATCGGTTTTTCAATTTCCTCCTCATACTAGCTGCTACTAACTCTTCCGAATTCCTTCGATTTATCGCTCCCTCCATTGCCCCTTCCTTTACTTTGAGCTTTTTTACCTCCTTTTCTTTTGGGTTTTCTTCTTCTTTCAATTTCGTCTTCGATCGTGATTTCAACAGCATCATCCTCCATAAAATCGAAATCTTCTTCCATATTTTCTTCAGAGTCAACGAACGGAAATAATCCTGAGGATTGGGGCATATTATTAAGGTCTGGCACAATTGGGGCTCCGAAAGTCACCTTCTCAGGCCCTTTGATCGACTCACTTCTATCTTTTTCAACTGGGCTCATAAATTTACCACCTATGTGGTAAATTTACGTCTTAGTTTTTAGAAATGGTTTCTTATTTTGCTCATGGTTTACATATATGTTTGTATAGGTGTGATGCTATAATACACAAATACGTGAAATTAAATGAACAACAAATAAATTATCGTAGATAATAATATAAAGAAGTACGATGTTATAGTGTAAGCAGTATCAAAAGTACATTGGTATATTTTCTATTTTAATTGTTCCTAAAGTTTCCTCGCAAGGGATGCATTCCTTAGTTGTTAACATCAACATACTTATTCTTTTTGCTACATCAATATTTATATATTAAATATCTTTTGTCACGAACCCTCTTCAATATTTAACTTTTTCAATATTTTTTAAGTATATAACTAGTTTTATCTTTATTCTTCTCATATATTATGTATAAAATCCACTAATATAGTTTTTTATTTTATAAAGATATGTCATTTTTTAAATAACATTATTTGACATAAATATTTAATTAAATAAAAAAAATAAAATAATATGTTACCATAATTTTTTAATCTTTTGTAATCTTATCATTATCAAAGTTTTGACAATTAGTTTCTAATATTTAGTATTTTTATCATCTTGGTTAAACTTAATGTTGCAGATGTCAAAAAATTTAGGTATTAAAGAACTCTCTGTTCTCTTCATCTTTGGTTTGGTTCCACGCCTACCAAAGGGTGAGGGGAGAGGGACATAGGTGATTGGGTTAGCAGATTAGGAAAATATATTCATATACATGAGTTGTATTGTAATGGTGAAGGGTTAAGTGGAGGATTCATGGAGACGATTAAAGAAGAGGGGTGGCGGATGGAGGCAGAGGAAGGGAGATGAACATTGGAGGTCTGTGTGTTTGTTTTAGTTACTTGTCTTGATAGATGTATATATATATATATCTATATATATATATATATATATATATATATATATATATATATATATATATATATATATATATATATATATATGTATATATATATATATATATATATATATATATATATATATATATAGTGTGTGTGTGTGTTTATATGGTGAGGTAGGGCATACTTTATATTTTATTTTTTAATTACAAAATTTATACAGAAAAACGAAAAAGCATAAGGACTTGTGGTGCAAGTTTTGAAAATTAAAAGCATAACATGTTTCGAAAGGATTCACATAAGAACTTGTAGTGGTATTTTGTTTTGCCAATATGGACCATTTAAGTAATTTAGTCAATAAGTTTTTTGAAAAGTTATTTACATCAGGCATTTTAAAAACAATTTATAGCTTCTTAAGATAGAAGTGAACATCATCATTTGCAATTTGAATTTGTTTGTAATTTCTTTGATTTTGATTTTGATGATTTAAAAGTGATTTCAAATGTTTTGCACTCTTGTCTTGTTGATAACATAGACGATTTTAAATGTTATGACCATACAATTCCTGTTTCCATACATTGATTTTAACTTTCATGTGTTTGTTCATGTTGTTTTCTAACATTGTGGCTAATGAGAAGAAACTTTCCTCAGTGATTGTGGAATTATCCTCCTCAACCAAATTCGTTAGAGCATTGTCAACAAGAAACGAAGCACCAGCAGTTACAAATTTGAGTTTTTGAAATATGAAACCTTCAGATAGACAAATGCAATGTTGACCAATCGTTTTGAATTATCCTTGGAATAATCTTTGAAAGAGACACATTCATCTGAAATTTGAACCTTTGTATAATTTCTTTGTAGTTGTAATATTCAAAGCTTGTATCTGAGGATTTAATTTGATCACAATCAGAAATTTTCATTTTTCCTTTATCATCCGAAGGCAATTGTGAGGATTTAATGATGAACAATCAATATCCTCCATATCTGAATCAGATTCATAATCACAAGCAATCACATCATTATTTTCATCAGTGGAAGGGATTTCTTTAGGATTGGAACTTCATTTGGTAATAATTTCAGCAATTCATTAGCAGTTAAAATTTATCTACTGAAACTAAACAATGAGTGTAAGAAGTGTTAGGAACCTCGGATGTAGATACTATTGATTCACATCCATATAAGAATTCTTAAGATCAAATTTAATGAATGGCAATAGTTTTCTATGTTGATCTTTGAACACATCTGATGAATGTTAAATCCTGGTTATACGAGCATAAAGACGTTTCGCTGTCTCACAAAAGATATTACGTTGTTTTAAAATTACATCACCCGAATTCAAGTATTTGTCCCTACACTCTTCTAAAATTAAAATTCTTAAATTTTCTTTTTCTAAGGCTGCTCTCAACCCTTCTATTTTTCCCTGCAATTTAAGTATTTCTCCTTCACTATTATTTGCACTAAGATTAGTATTAGGCAGCATATTATTAATAAACATGCAATTATTGGAAATTTCATCAATAACATGAGCATATTTAGATTCACGAATTTTAAGAAAGTAAGTGAGATACCTGTTCAGAAATGGTTTGTCTTGCTTCACCAGAAGGACTCGCACCCTTTGTTGTTAAGCAGCAGCTTTCTTCTAACGACTCACCATTCGAGTTTGAACCAGCCTCCTTCATCCCAATCCGAAAGCTCTTACCATTATCAATGGCGACCAGAGCATCATAATTTGGCTTTCGTATCTCCTCCTCTTCCGAATCCGAATACCAAACTTGATAAGTTCCAAAATCGTTATCTGCAACCACCAGCGCCAAATTCTTTGTCTTTACCTTAGCTTCGTTCAACTTCATTGTGTAGTAGGCCTTATCCTTTATCTGATTTTTCTTCTCATTTTTCTTCCTAGGCATACAATCCTTTGCAAAGTGATTCTTTTCATGACAGTAATTACAGTCATATCCAAAATCACCTAAGACTTTTTCTTCGACTTTATCAACTTTCTGTGAAGGATTTTCAGTAGCCTTCGGATAAGATGAACTATCACCCTTCGGAGTAGCATAGGTTTTCTGATAGGTATCAGGTTTACTTTTAGAGGGATAGGATAAGTTGTAATTTTTTGCAAACGGTTTTCCTGGTACTTGATGATTGACAAATGGTTTCTTAAACCTTCGGTTATTTTGCAGCATGCAAAGCTATTGTTTTACCATCATCATTAACCATGTAACTGTCTGGTTCATCATTATCTCCAGTATCCAAGGCTTCACTGCTATCATCATTATACAACAAGGCTAGAGATCCGACATTAGTAGGTTCTCCACGACCACCCATAATGTCAGGTTCATGCGACTTCAGAAGGTTGAACAATATGGGAAGCTTGTATGTCCTATTCTTTTCATGTGACTTCACCATGAACATGATAGGACGCTATTATTTCTTCAGACAATACAAAAACTTGATGTTGACTTCTTGTTGGCTTCGGCTCTTTCCATATTTTCCGGTGTATGGGAAGCACCATAGTGGGGAGTGTATGAATCGGACTAAGAATTGCTTTAAATGTGGTCAGTTTGGTCACAAAGCTAAAGAATGTAGGTCTAAGGATGCAAGGGAGGTGGAATGCTTCTCCTGTCATGAAAAGGGCCATTATAGCTCTCAATGCCCGAAGAAAAGTCTCTACTGCTAGTAACAAGAAGACGAAACCAATGAAGGTAAAGGGGCGGGCATTCCAGATGACCCGCTAGGAAGCTAAAGAAACTCACGATGTAGTTGCAGGTACATTCATTACCTGCTTATGTTCTTTTCGATTCGGGTGCAAATCTCTCTTTCGTGTCACATGAATTCGTAAACGCCTTAGCGTGCGACTTAAAAGAATAAGACGCTAGGGTGGATTGATTATGTTCTTTCCATCCTAGTCCAGACTTGGGGTATCACCAAGAGTGATTAATGCCCTAAGTATAAAAAGCAAGCATGTTGAGATACCAGTCGAAACATGTGATATGACGCTGAGGTGGTCTGATTATGTTCTCACCATCTCAGTCCAGACTTGGGGTTTCACCAAGAGTGATTAATGCCCTAAGTATAAAAATACTATCATGTTTAAATGCCAGTCAAACTAAAGGAAAGAAAAAGAAAAGCATTGCATTACAAGCTTTATTACTTGATTGTTTAAAAGACTTTGCAAGCAAAATATTTTTAGATGACTTACGAAAGGTTTTGACAACTAGTGTCATTATATGACAATTGTTCATAAAGGTTTTTGAAAAATTAATGAGTTGTATTTATAAATGTTTGAGTCCAAACCCATTTATCTCACGAGACATTTCTTCTTACGTATTTTGTTTTATGCCATGTATTCCAGGTTTAGGTTCGCAAGATTAGGATGCCAAATTGCTATGGTAGACATGTTTTGGAAGACTAGATGGAGTGGATCTAAACATAACTCTCATCTTTTGATTTTATTGTTTAATCCTTCTCTGCTTGCTATGGTTTGTTTTGATATAAATCTGTAACGCCCATGGTTGTAAACTTACAAAGCAAATGTTTTGTTGAATCGTATTTATGATATTCAAGTCTTATAGACATGAAGTTGACAACTATACTAAAGGGATAGTGTCATCATTCTTTATGCAATAATATTAATGCGCTTTTAACGTTATTGCTCATTTGGCGTTAATGCGCTTTTGGCGTTATTGCGCTTTTGGAGTTAATGTGCTTTTGGCGTCAATTCGCTTTTTTTAAAACAAAAGGTGAAAATTTGGGGCGTTAAAAGTTATATATATATATATATATATATATATATATATATATATATATATATATATATATGTATGTATGTATGTATGTATGTATGTATGTATGTATGTATATATATATATATATATATATATATATATATATATACATACATACGTACATACATACATACATACATACATACATAGATACATATTTATATATATATATATATATATATATATATATATATATATATATATATATATATATATATAATATTTGTCTATTGTTCAACTTTTGAACAATTATAATTCAGCCCCTGTATATTTAATTAATCCAATTAAATCCAAAATTAATTCCAAATTAATTTCTAATTAATCTTTAATCAAATATCATAATTTATAATTAATATATTATTCTCATAATATATGAACAAATTATTTATATTATCTCCATAATATATCAATTTTTCTCTCTATATGCAATCTTGTCATCTGTCAGGTTATGAGGGCAACCCAAAAAAACTGTGATGTCATCAATTCAAGCATATGTATCAATTATAATTATGGCTTAGACACCTTAATCCAACATATAGTTGGTGCCATTCAATGTCACCTTTGAGCAGATCGAAAGCAAATAGAAGGTATGGTGGGAGGAGACGAGGGAGTAGAAGCATCAGTAGGACTAGACATCTATAGAAAGAAGGTAGTTTGAGTTAGATAAGAATGATCCTTAATATAGTAACCCAAAATAAAATACTAAGACTAGGACCCAACTATATAATTCACAACATAGAAGAGGATGTCGTAAATAATTGTAAATTTTATAAAGGTAGGTAAATGACGATTTACCAATTCCACCAGAGAAGAAATGAAATTAGGTGAAATTTCTAGGTCTTTTGAGATTCATTGAACTATTCAATGGTATATTTAATCTTAGATTATGCTCTTTTATTTGTGACTGTGATACTTAGGATCACAAACAATATGTGAATAACCATGCAAATGTGCTTGGTAACCTCAATGTCATTTATCATCTCGATTGATGTGCTGGTTAACCACACACGCTCCATCAACAATGATAATTTATGAGACACCCATTACAACTCTTTATTAGTCCCTATTAATGTGTTGGTTAATCATACACGCTCCACTAACGACTTATAAAGTGTAATGTGCAATTTCATGGATTAGCATACTAATTCACATTTTTCCTAAAGTAACTAGATTTGGGATTTTAAATAAAAAGGTTCTAGTACTTTTAATAACATTATAAATTTAATGAGATTTAGTGTCCTATCAAATCCATTATGCTAACGACCATCCACTAATCAAGGAAGCGGTGGGTGAGAGTGGACATCCATTCAACTGCCATTTTATAGGCTGTTTCCTTATACCCCCCTTATAGACCAGCTTCGTGAATGAGGCATACTAGCAATTTGACTGACTGATTCTTATACGTATAAAATATTAACAATTAATATAATAATAATATTGTATTTTAAATCTTTTATAATACTAGGTTTATTTATTTTAAGTTTCGTAAATTAAACAATTAATTTAAATTTATAAATAATCCAAAAATGATTTAATATTAATATTTTAATTAACAATTAATTAAATAAATTAAATCAAATAAGGATTAACTAATTAAATTAATCAAATAATTTAATCCAAATCCTAACCCTCTAATTTTCAAAAATTAGGGTATCAGAGTTATCCAATTTTAATTATTTCTTTTTAGGCAAGTAAAATAATAATGACCAAAATTAGGAAAACCTTAAAACCCTAGCCATTTTCAAAAATCTTGGGGAGGAGGCTAGCGTTTCAAAAACCTTAACCCTAGTCGAAATTCTTGGCTTTTAGGGATTAATTTCTATAAACCCTAATTGATCAAATTCTAATATTATAGCTATTCAATAGAAAACAAATTAGCTCTAATACCACTGTTAAGATTTAGATAAAACAAATAAACTTAAAACCCTTAAGTTCACATGCAACCTAAAGGATCTATGTTTTCACTATTGAATAGATAACTAAGAACATCAAATAAGAAATCCTGGAAACCCAAGGTAATTTTCGAAAATATCAAAGAAAGGGTTTAGGATTACATACCTTATCGTTATTATAGTAAATAACAAGATTCCTTCAATTGTAGATATCTTGGAAGCAAGCACCACAATTGTCGTGCCTCTAATGGCTCACACCCAAGCTAGCAATAAGGAAGACTAGAGAGAGAGGAGAGAGTACGGTAGAATTTCGGCCCTAACTTTGGAAATAAGTTATGGCCAAAGTTGCTAAGCACAGGTCCTATTTATAGTGCAACTTGGAAACCTTGGATAACCCTAAGACCAATATAATAATATTATTTTGACTTGGTAATTATCCAGCTTACTGATTATCCTCCAAGGATAATTCTAGAGCCCTAAAACCCTCCTAAAACCGTCCAAGGCTTAGGATGGTTCTAGAATGTGTTTTTGTTCAACTATTGAACAATTTCACTTAAGCCCCTATACTTTAAATTAATCCCAAAATTAATTCTAATTAATTTCTGATTAATTCTTAATTAAATATTACAATTTCTAATTAATATATTATTCTCATAATATATTAATAAACTATTTATCTCAATTTATAAATCATATAATAAATTAATCACTCTCTCTAGAAGTCATCATGTCCAATTGCTAGGCTTGAGGGCCACCCAAAAGGACTATGCTACTATCAATTCAAGTATATACCAATTATAATTGTGGGCTTAGACACCTAATCCAACAGATATTCTTTGCAAGTTTGAAAACATTAAATTATGAACTAAATGACTATACAATAATATCCTAAAATGGCTAGGATTAGGGTGAGCTAAATGGGGAATTATCAGATTCTACGGCGGAAGCTAAAAGTTGAATTATTACCTAACAACAAGAAAGTAACACTATAAGTATCTATTTATAGCAAAGCTACTTAATATACTTGGTAGTGACCGATTATACCTTATAGGTGTATAAGGTGCTCGGTGGGATTTTATGAGTCGTTGTGTGGATTTCTTCATTTGCTGCTTCAAGGTGAGTTCATCACTACATTGTATGGAAGTTGTGCATTCTTTACTGTAGCTGGTGTATATTGTTTAGGATGTATATGGGTAGTAACAGGCCATAGGGATTCCTAGTAGGTGTGTGAATGTAAGGAGTGACATCATTGAGCTGAGTGCCATCATGGAGAGAGGTGTCATGATTGGGTTGGGTGCCATGATGTGTTGTGTTCTTTGAGTGGGTTGGGTGCAACCATTAAGCTAGGTGCCATCATGGAGTGGGGTACCAGGATGAGTTGGGTGCTATGATTGTGTTGTCGACCATGATCTAGCTGGGTGCCATGATCATGTTGTGTGATGTGGTTGTACTGAGCCTTGTAGTTGTGTTGTGTGTCTAGTTATGTTGTGTGCCTTTATTGTGTTGTGTGCCTATGATATGGGTAGAGCATGTGTGATGGATATGTCGTGTATATATTGAATTCACTTAGTTATGTGCTTACCCCTTTCCCTATAAAATTATTGTTTCAGGTTCTTCAGGTATGAGTGATGGCAAGGCACGACGTGTACACACTGGTGCAACTTCTTTTTGGGATTATGTTTGAATTGACTTACCTGGTTTTGACTTCCACTGTCGGTGGAGTTGTTTTGATGTTAAATGGTTTTGGATGAATGAAAGATGTTTAGTTTTGAATATTTTAAATGATTTAAACAATGTTTACATTTTGAGGTTTTATAAATGAAAAATGTGTTGGTTATTAATGAAAATGTTCTCTTAAAACTTTTAAATTTATTTTAAAATCTGGGACATTACATGTTGGTATCAGAGCCAGGTTGAGTGAATCAGGCTCACTTGGTGGGTTCTGATCTCAAGTTTAAGTGCTTAAAAGTTTTCTTTAAATTTATTCTTACAGGAAAGGGGTTTAATGAACGGTGTAAGGAAGATGCACTGTGTACCGCCAGCCGACGCCAGTGGGGAAAAAGTTTAAGTGCTTAGTTTTTATTGAAGCTTTGTAGAATATATGATGTATTTATGCTAGGTTGACTGCTAGAATGTATATTGTTGATGTTATGATTTTCTGCTAATGGCTTTTGGAATGTATGCTAGTGTTGATTAGTTGCTTTGTATATGCTATTAGAGTTGTATATAGTAGGAATTGAATAGCCTTAGAATGCTCGATCTAGCCTTATTGCATGTTCCTTGTTTGGTTGTTTCCTTAGGGTGGGATCATTTATTCATATGTCTATTTGATCTTATGCTGTATACGACCGTGTATTTATGAGGCGACTCGTCACCACTAGAGGAATTTCCATCTTAATTGAGTAGTAGGGTGGGGGTGGAATTCCTAATGGTGTAGGAAGAGTTAAGAGGCGTGTGTGTAGGATGGCCTGTTAGAAGAAATACCTCAATTTTTTTGATTGTCTGCTGCTTACTGTTAGGGGTGTACGCTAGTATTGATTAGTTCTTTAGCGAATGTCATTAAAGTTGTATATAGTAGGAACTGAATAGTCTGAGAATGCTTGATTTTGCCTTATTGCATGTTCCTTGTTTGGTTGTTTCCTTAGGGTAGAATCTTTTATTCGAATGCCTATTTGATTCCACACTATATACAACTGTGAGGCGATTCGTCAACACTGGAAGAAATTATGTTATAGTAGAGTAGCAAGGTGGGTGGGATTCCTAGCAGACTAGGAAAAGTGATGACATATGCTAGTACGGGCATATGTGTTAATATTATAGGTGAGAATCGAATTGGGTATTTCAGGACGGGTCTTGGAATAGACATGGATAAGTGTGGAAGGTAGTAGTAGAGCTCCTACTATAGAAAGCACAAGATATACGTTCCAGTCGGGAATTGTTCACGAAGAATCTAAGGAGCCGAGTGTGTGTTGGTCTAGCATAGTTGACTTAAATGCTAATGTGATGTGCTGAACCTCTATACATTTGATCATTGAATGGAGATCATGAGGTTTGGCAAGAGCGGTTAGGATGCTGGCCTAATTGCCCAAGAGTCTTGAGGTCTGATGGCGACAAAGGTGTCGCGGGCGATTAGGGAGGAATCTTGGGTATGTCTATCGGGACTAGGGAGGAGTTGAGGAACGTGTTAGAGTAACATATTGCCACAATTTCAGTCATCAGGGAAGGCAGACCCCATTGTTAGCCTGCACTGGATATCTACCGTCGAGGGCGTATTTCTCTTTAGCAATTGCCCTGATGGCTGGAGGGTTTTCTTCGCCATGATTCTTTTTTGGGGGTGCGAACGATTGTTGGGGAGTTGAGACCACTTGTATGATTGCGAGGCAGGTCGAGGCTTGACATGGGAAGAGTTTGGCGTGGTTTCGGAGGCAGTGCGTGCCACGAATAAAGATGGAGCGGATTTCCGGCGAATTTTTTGCTTTGAAGCAGACGTCAGAGACCGTGTCTGAGATGACACAAAAATACATAGATGACGCAAGTGAGGGAGCGGTCATATGTTGCAAGAACCCTTCGGGCAGGGACTGAGAGGGCATGTGGTTAAGCTTTATGGCTCACGGCCGAGGAGGTGCCAGTGACGGTTAGAGTGGCTAACGGATGATGAGCAGCATACGGTGGTTGATATAAATGCCTTTACATCATCAAACATGCGTAATAAGATGGTGTTTGGCTTCAATGTGAGTTGTTGGGTTGGTAAGGTAGGCTTACTTTTCATTCTCCTGAGAGCTGAAGAAGTGGGAGGGGATTGTAAAGTGTGCTTAGTTAGGAGTTGTCGAGGCTTCGAGGAAAGTGTATGTTCAATCTAAGTGGGGGAGCCAGTTAAGCCGACGAGTACGCCTATAAGAAGTGGAATTGAGCTTTTGGCATAACTAGAATTGCAAGAATGGAGATGCGCGTTGGGATTGAAAGTAAAAGAGCGTGGAGCATTGTTGCAGGAGTAGGTGGCATGTTGTTGAAATTATCAGTAGTAGGATCGAGTTTGAACCCAAGTAGGGGAGAACTGATCATATTCGGTGAAAGAAGGTGCTTTAATGGCAAAAGGGTGTTTAGACATGTCACGACATGCTGCGAGTAAGAGTGAGATTCTAGGGGTGTTGGGGTAGTATCTATCTTTGGTGGGTGCTTCTTTAGGTCACAGGAGGACATGAGCCTTAATTACCCCCTTCTGACTATTAAGAGGGATGAAGTACAAAATTCTGTCTGTAGAGGTTTACCAGGAGGGGTATGTTAGCATTATGTGTGAGATTATGCAACCAAGTTGATTGTAGCAAAGTTGGGGGGATGTCAGACAATTTCAAGCAATAGCACTTGTATGGATTGTATACCTTGCTACATGTTACATCAGGGGTTGGGTGTCATGCTTATACAACATGGCAAGGTAATAGAATACCCATCAATTCTTTAGCTGTTGTAGATGTTTTGGGCTCCACATACTTAGCAATGTAGTGTGGCTCGACGGACTGAGCAACGTACTATAGAGTGGGGATGCCCGACAAGATGCACTGAGTGGATACGCATAGCTCGACATACAGAGTATGCGTGGCTCGGGGTGCTGAGCGGAGGAGCACGACAATGTATATAGTGGCGTAGTTCATTGATTACTGTGATCTACAATGATCTAATAAAAGGTTACTGTTGTCAAAGAGTGGAGGTGGAGTATCATGCGGCATAAACTAGAGTTTTGGACTTTGGCGGAAGGGTAGTTAAGATGTTTGATTCCCTTTTGGCTGAGTTTGTCTTCGTCGCAGTCGCCAGACTGTTAAATCCGTATGTCTTTTCATGGGACGTTGTATGTGAGAAGGTGTGGGGACCCTATCTGATGTGATTAGGAGGAACCCATGTGGATCAAAAAGTTGTCTGAGGGCTTTGTGGCGTTTTGATCAAGAGATGCTGGAGTTGAATTTCGGGGACGAAATTCTTATAAGTAAGGGAGAGTTGTAACGCCCCATTTTCCGATACGTTCGTAGTCGTGAGTTTATTATCTTAAATAATAATAATAATAATAATAATAATATGTATACATATAATAATAATTACGATATTAATAATAATAGTAAAATTAAATTCCAAATTATGTGCAAGGACCTAAGTTGCCAATTACTGAACTTATTTACTTAAGGTTATAAGTCTTAAGGGTTAAATATGTTAGTTTGCCAATCAAGAAGGACTAATGTGTCATTATAGATATCTTGCATGAACACCTTGAATTAGTGTGTGGGGCCTGTGATTGAAGGTGTGCGACCGAGTAATTTTTTGGCATGTCTCGACTTGCCAAAACACCTAGCAGCCAACTATCGTAGCATACCAACAACCCAAGAGCTCGACAAAACTCTCGTCGACGTCCTTCTATCCGTGAGGTTCCGTTGCTTATGTGAACTTGTATCTACACTATGTTCGACCGAGTGAATCCATGCCTCTACATTGTGTTCGACCGGGTGAATCTATAGCAAACCCAATGTATGTGGCCGAGTGAATCCAACTTCGTATTGTGTGCGGCCGAGTAGATATATGTACATGCTTAGCGTGCAGTTGAGTATATCACTCTTTTAACCTTTACATGCGGCTGAGTGAGGGGTGGTGCTGTAGGAAGTGTTTTTGCCCTGAGTCGTGACCGGCTGGAAGCTAGTGTGTGTGATGGACTGGAACCTAGCCATGAACTCTATCCTTCTCTCATTTTCTCTAGTTACTACCGTGAATCTAAGCAGTCAATAGCGCACTATAGCATCGCTATAGCGTATAGCGCCCTTCACAGCGATAATATTTCATTTAGCGAAATAAAATAGTGGTACCGTTAATAGCGGCGTTATTTACCGCAATTTTGCGCGATTTTGTTGGTCGTTATTGCAATTTTAACCCGCTATTTTGTTTTAGCAAGTAAAATTTTTTAAATTTTGATTTAACCAAGTAAGGCGAAGAGTGAACCAACTCCTAAGAGGTTAAAGGGGTGATTTTGTTGTAACACCAATAACAACTATTTATAACTAGTGTACTCCCCTTGTATCTTTGTGTGAAGCCGATGTAGGAACCAATTCCAGGAGTGGACCAAGTCCGATTAACGATTGTAGGTCTCCATTGTATTCTTTGGTTGTAAATTGGTTCAATATTTGAATTGGAACTTGCTTTGTAAGTTCCTAACAAGTATACACATATAAAGTGTTTGATGATATGCTTGAAAGAAAGTTATTTCAAATTGTAAATTATATCAGATTACATTTCAGTTTTTGATTTATTGGATAACATCTACTATCATGAGTATTGAATGTTGTTCAAACTTGAATGAATTTTTGTTTTCTTAAACTAGAATGTTCTTTCATATTCTTATTTCATATTTTTTGTATTAGAAATACTAATATTCTATTATAAAAGTTCTATGTAATATAAATTCCACATAATATAAAAATCTCTATATCAGCGCTATACCACTGCAAAAATCGCAATTTGAAATAGCGACAGTGATTGCTATTTGAATTGCTACCGCGATAACTGCGTCGCCGTGAATGTGTGGGGGAAAACACAAGTTTACGTGTGTGATCGTCGCAGCCAAGAGATCAAGTATGAGAGATTTGTGAAGCTCGTGAGGTGTAGCAAGGTAAACAAGTCTCCTTTCTTCTTGTTGTTCTTAGCCATGGTGTGTATATGTGTGTGTGTTTATCGGTGTGCTTGTGACGGTGTGAAGAATGTCCCAATCCTTCAGGTCTGTAGTATTGTTTTGAAGATGTCTCAGACCTTTTATGGTCTTAATAAGGGTCTTAATGGGTTAGGGTTGAAAACCCTAACCCTAATGTTATTTCATGTGAACTATGTAAATCTACTGTCTTTAGGATCATCTTTTGAAAATCATATAAATTCTTGTGAGTGTCCTTTTGTGTTAGCTATAAATCCTGGGAATGCTAATTGAGTCTAGTTTGTTCTATTAAAATGGTCTAAGCTATTTCAGATCCTAAGTCATGTGGAATTGCTCATTTCTACTGACATGTCCAAGTTGTTTCAAATTTGGTCTTTTGTATATAAAAATTCCCCATAAATTGTATGAAACTCATCTAGGGGTGAGACTAGTGGCCCTAGCTCAGGATAATTTTCTAGTTAGCCCACACCAAATTTCATAGCCCAAATGCTTAGCCCATTAGTAGCTTGGGTTGATTATTTGTAGTCTGGTCCAACTTAGTGTCCTTTTTGTTGAGTCTAATTATGGATTTTATTCTGACCTCTTGCAATGTTAAAATGACTTGAGGCTAGAGCCTATGGTTTTATATAATGTTCTAGTTTGTAGTTGATTTTTACATGACTTTATGAATGACCCTTACTAGGTTGATAGTGGCAATCTTCGAAACCTGGTTCGGGTCTGTACAGTTTTGGATACTCGATCTTGGTGAATTCATGGAGACTAAAAGGAAAGTAATTTGAGGATGTTCCTTGCATGTTTGAAAACATTAAATTATGAACTAAATGACTATACAATAATATCCTAAAATGGTTAGGATTAGGGTGAGCTAAATGGGGAATTATCTGATTCCACAGGTGAGGCTAAAAGCTCAATTATTACCTAACAACAAGTAAGTAACACTATAAGTATCTATTTATAGCAAAGCTAGTTAATATACTTGGTAGTAACCTATTATACCTTTTAGGTGTATAAGGTGCTCGGTGGGATTTGTAGAGTCGCTGTGTGGATTTCTTCATTTGCTGCTTCAAGGTAAGTTCATCACTACACTATATGGAAGTTGTGCATTCTTTACTGTAGCTCGTGTGTGTTGTTCAGGATGCATGTGGGTAATAACAGGCCATATGGATTCCTAGTAGGCGTGTAAATGTAATGAGTGACATCATTGAGCTGAGTGCCATCATGGAGCGAGGTTTCATGATTGAGCTAGGTGGCATGATATATGTTGTGTTCTTTGAGTGTGTTGGGTGCAATCATTAAGCTGGGTGCCATCATGGAGCGGGGTACCATGATGAGTTTGGTGCCATGATTGTGATGCAGACCATGATCTAGCTGGGTGCCATGATCAGTTGTGTGATGTGGTTATATTGTGCCTTGTAGTTGTGTTGTGTGTCTAGGTGTGTTGTGTGCCTATGATAGGGGTAGAGCATGTGTGATGGATATGCCATGTATGTGTTGAATTCACTAAGCTTTGTGTGTACTCATTTCCCTATAAAATTATTGTTTCAAGTTCTTCAGGTGTGGGTGATGGCAAGGCGTAACGTATACACACTGGTCCAGCTTCTTTTTGGGATTATGTTTGGATTGACTTACCTAGTTTTGACTGCCACTGTCGGTGGAACTGTTTTGATATTAAATGATTTTGGATGAACGAAAGATGTTTAGTTTTGAATATTGTATATGATTTAAATAATGTTTTCATTTTGAGGTTTTATAAATGAAAAATGTGTTGGTTATTAATGAAAATGTTTTCTTAAAACTTTTAAATTTACTGTAAAATCTGGGTCGTCACATGTGATACCCAAACATGTTTTCTTAAAACTTTTAAATTTACCGAAGAAACATTTGTAGATTACAAATCCTTTTTTACAAAAAAACTAACAACACTCCTATATACCAAAATATCTAAACCGACGGTTTCTGCTATCATGATCACCAAACTGATTGCATCTTTTGCAATATCTCTTATTTTGAATGCATAGCTCTTCATCTTCCTATCCATTTTTCGCAAAAAAAATATTCCAATAAACTTTCGCATCATCAAACATCAAAATGCATACACACATCCATATAGACATATCCTTCTCAAAAAATAAGACAATTAATTAATAAACAACCTCAAACATAGATGAATATTCCCTTAGAATAGAAACAATCCAATAAAACTAACACCCATTCTCTGATAATGCCCTTCGATATAATAATATTTACATTGATCAAAAGGATGTTCAAGTTATTTTCATGTAATTGCTCGCACATCCCAAATCCCCTAAAAAGATACATATTACAAAAAAAATATATACAAAATTCATGTAACACCCGTGTTCCGGATAATGTTTCAGATCAAAAATAAAAAAAAACATTAGTTACAATTTCATATAAAAATCAGCATTGTATGCCGATCTTAGAAAAATCATAATTAATTCTACAAAAATCGGTTGGACCTCAAACCAGTGCACAAAGTTTGCAAATTGAGTCTAGTATAATCTATAAAATTTACAGGTCGCGACGCTACAGGTGTGGTGGTCGCGACGCGACGGACTGTCGGCAGCTCCGTGATTTGCGCGATCATTCAGGCAATCATTCACGTGTGTCATCGCGACGCGAGCGTAAGCTTGTCGCGACGCGAAGGAGGTCCAGGAGGCCTATAAATACGAGGCCTAAGCCTCATTTTGAGGCAGAACACACACCAAACACATATAAGATATAGAGGAGTGTTCTGGTAAGGAAAATATGTTGAGGGAAGATGATGGGAGGTGAGAAACGAGCGGTAGCTAGCAACGAGGTGCTCGGGAACTGTCAGCGGTTCAGAATGGGAAATGCGACAGGACTCCGAGAAAACGTCAATCTCAGGTGAGTAATCGCTACCATATCTCCCTAATAGTTTATATGTATTAAACTATAAAATACAAAGGGTGTAATAGACTTATTTCCAATAATTCATAATTCCAAGGGTAATGCCGATTGAATTACTTACAAGGACGGTGACTAGGCCGATTACGTGGGATCTGGTTGTTGGATTTTCCGAAAGGCTAAAATGCTGAAAGGATCCTGTCACCCCAACTAATCTTCTACCTGACCGTTCTTTACTTGATAAATCATGGAGTGCCGTATTGGAATTATTGAAGGAAATATAAAGCTGTAAAGTATTATAATAATACTTATGTGGGAAACAGGTGTGTTGTCGTGAGGGTAAGTTGAAATTATAAATCTAAAAGTATCACAAGATGATACTGAGCAGAGTGATTAAGTAAAGGTATATAATGCATGTCAGGGAACTGCAAGATTTACCATATAATAATAAAACACGAGGTAATCATAGATGTACTATGACCATACCTGTATGAGAAAGCCGTTAAGTGAGTGGGTATACCGTGAGACGGTATAAGTATTCGTTGAAACTAATACCAAATAATAAATAAAAAGAGGTGACAGTAGTTAAAGAGATGAGTCGTGACGATGTAAGAAAAGACTGTGTGGGACAGTCTAATAGTGAGTATCAGTGGATGATACTGTATAGCGAGTGACGTCGGGTAATACGGTAGTTTACAGTGTGAAGTACGAGTCGGATAGGAATGGTGATCCTGTAACATGTGTGACCATATAGGTCATACTGTGATTAGATTACTCACTAAGCTTTATAGCTTACCCCTTTATTTTATGTGGTTTTGCAGGATAGGTAACGCTTGGCTTGGATCATGGGACGATCCCTGGTGATATTATCTTGTAAATTCCAGGCTGAAAAACCGGGCGTTACAATTCATGTTTTACTTGGGTTCAATTATACCACAGACGGTTACTGCGATCTGAAAATAAAAACCTTATAAATTGTTCTATCCTAACAATTTGAATAAACAAATTGAATTACAAGATAACAATATCAGACAATCGCCATATTCAATCCGACTATAATCACCGTATCAGAATTTTACAAGATACGATTGAATCTTCAATTTAATTTGTATATACGATGATAATATATCAATTACGAGTATCAAATCAAATCCTTAATTTCTAGTATACCTATCCAAATTTCTAAATTTGAAATCCGATAAAATACCTATTTTAACGTTGTGAAATCAAAGAACCGTGTTCGGTCCTACAGTCACACAGTATTTAGAATTCGTAAATGAACTAACATATATATATATATATATATATATATATATATATATATATATATATATATATATATATATATATATATATATATATATATATATATATATATATATATATATATATAACGTTGAATTTTGGTTAGAAAGTAAGATAAAACGGCCTTAATGGTTTGAATTTGTTTATTTCAAAACTCAAATATACTTTTGGAGTAAAAGGAGCTGAAATTGGATGCACGGAATACGTGACAACGCCTAGTAATATAAAGTATTTTAGTCGTTGTTAGGCGCTATTCTTGGTGAATTTATATCCTATATGTTGTGGTATTCTCACGTTTTGTGTCAGTGCTTGCTTAGTAAGAAAAGATGTGAACAGGGACTAAATGTGTACAAAATGGAAGAAGTTTTGAAGATAAAGACAAAATAGTCGGATTAGCACGCGCGCCGCGGATATGTGCAAGGGCGCGACGCGCTGAGTCAGCAATGAAGCGGTGGAGAAGATTCAAATGCTGCAAGTATGGATCTGAGTTTTTTAATAGTTAATAATTCGGGATAAACTCATATGCGCGCCGCAGAATCTAAGGAGCTGTTTGTTTTTTCTAAAAAACACTTCTAACCTCTTTTGTCTGCAGTTACGCAGACGCGCGCAGACGTTTTTAATCTGCAGAACGTTTGTTTTTTCGCAGACTGCAGACCTTAAAAGGTCTGCAGGACCTCTTTTTCTAGAAGTGACAAACTTGCCTCTTTTAACCTCTTCAAACAAAAACTCACCTTTGAGCCCTAAAAAAACACCGTATATCTGGAAAAAAAATTAAAACATTCATTGCCATTTAGGATTTAAGTCCATAAGATCGGATGTTTGGTATAATATTTGAAAATTCATTTTATCACTTCTTTTTTTTTTATCATATTTTCATTTCAAATATTTAACGAGGGGTCTTTTTTTATCATATTTTCATTCCAAAACTGAATAACATTAATTGGCTTATTCTAACCTTGTTATAATGTATATTTAAAATCTTTATAACTCATAATTTATCGTAACACTTGTTAAATTTTTGTAAAAAAATATGTTTTTAATATAAACCATTATCTGTTATATTTTTACTTTCCATTTATTTGTATACATATATGAATATAAAAACATAACAAAATCATCAAGTATATTTTTTCATCGAAACGAGCATGTTCTAAAAGTACCCTAACTAATAACACTATACTTCTAATAAAATAATATTTTCAGTAGTTTAAAAATATAAAAGTGCAATAATAAGATATCTAAATTATTTATAAAACTTAATCTGTAAAACAACCATGATATATTGGTTGAAAATAGTTTATTCTAGAAAATGTTTATTTATACAATGTCATTTCATAATTCATTTTCTTCTTTATATAAAAAAATTGTTTTTAAATGATACGTGCAACTATGTTGCTCTAACACCTTTCATTTTAGTTCATTTTTAGAAGGTGTAGTTTTATTCAAAATGATTTTTCAAGTTAAAGATATGTTGCAGAAATAAGGTCCCAACTATTAGAAGGTGTATCTTTGAATACTTTCAAAAAAATTATTAATGTGGTTGTATGATTTATATTTCGATGTTCTAAAACTCTTATGTTTAAAAAATCAGTTTATTTAAATTTCAGTTTATTTTACAGTTTGCAGACTTTTAAAAAACAAACAATCTTCTTTTTGCAGACTGCAGACATTTGGTCCACCTCTTCAGCTACAGATGTCTGCAGATATGGTCCGCAGACTGCAGACCTTTTACCTCTTCAAAAACAAACAACACCTAAGTGTGCGTGGCGCGGTCTTTTATTTTTCAAAACTATAAATAGAGGGTTATAGGTCGAAATCAGCAGCAAAGACCTGTCATAGGAACGACCCCCAAGGCTTCTTTGACTCCGAGTTTCAGTTTTCAGTCGACCATAATTGGTATTTATGTTTCTCTCTTTTAATTTCCAAGTAGTTTAGTAGTTTAGTAGTTTTTGGTAGCTTTGGCTAGTGTTATTGGGTGTGACAACCATTGGCATTAGTTTTTAGTTTCTGAAAGTTTATGTTTTCTGTTTTGAACAAGTATGGATCTGAGTTTTTTAATAGTTAATCATTCGGTTATTGTTAATTGCTCTTTTTATGGTTTTTATGCTTGAAATGTTTTTGGATGAATTTGATGTTTGATTGGTTTGATCTTGTGTTTCTGAATTTAGGTTATACTTTCTGAGTTCAGTAAACATTTTTGGTTTAGATTTTGAATTGGTTTGGTTAATGTTAGAGTTAGTTTTGGATTTGTGGGATTTTGTGATTTTGGGATTGTTTTTTGGTAAAAGTCGGAAACTAGATCATTTGGTTGTAGAGTGACACTACAATTGGTAATCTGTTGCATACCTTGACCACGAAACTCCTGTGGATTGACCCTAACTACCACTATACTAGTGTGTGTTAGGTTATTTTACTATTTTTGACCGCACGACGACCTAGGCATGTCAAATTTTGGCGCCGTTGCTGGGGAGTTGTGAGCTTGAGAGTAGGCGATCTGTAGGACTTTTGTTTCTGATTTTTGTTTCTAGTATTGATATTTTTAGTTGGCTAGTAATTTCTTCTTGGTTTTGGCGGGTGTCTTGCACTAGTGTATGCGTACCCGTCGGGGTGGGCAGTTATCACCCTTGCATTTTGACTCGGAGATTGAACGAACCGCGTCCAAGAACCGTACACATAGGCGTTTAGATACAATGAGTTTTAGTAATGTTAGTAGTAGTTTAGAGGATGTTACCCAGGATCCTTTGGGGGAGGTAACAGGGGGGATGTCATTTAAACCCCCAGTTTCAGAATTTCAGTTTGGGAGCACGAGTGCTACTGGTGGTGCGGTTTCAGCCCCCGTATCAATACCATCATGCACTCTGCCTTCAGTTCCACCATTTCAACCACAATCTACAAACCCTTTTTCATCTGCTAGGGCTTGGGGACCTCGACCCGTTGGCACCCCAGTATCTAGGCAGCATACCACCATTTCCCAACCACAACAATCACAACCATTACAATCACCTTACCAACCTACAACCTTTAAACCACAACCAGCTTTTCAACCTTACCACAACCAACCCAGGATGTGCCACCACAACAACCTCAAACGCAGCAATACCAATATCAGGAGATTGAGCATGGATACGAGGATGAGGAAGAAGGATGGGTTCCACAGCAAACATGGAACCGAGGTCGGGGACCTCCACGAAGAGCACCACAACAACAACAACAACCTCAATAACAAATGCCAATACCCCTAGAAACCGAGGTCGGGGACGCTCAGGTAGAGATTAGATCGCAGCTTTTAGGAATATTGCCTGAATTTAGGGGTTATAAACAGGATGATCCATACAATCATTTGTATGAGTTCATAGCAATAACAAATGCCAATACCCATAGGAACACGAATAAGAATATCTTTAGATTAAGGTTGTTCCCGTTTACTTTAAAAGACAAGGCCAAGTATTGGTTCACGTCTCTTCAGTCCAATAGTATCACCATATAGGATCAACTGAAGGCTAAATTCTTGCAAGAGTTCTATCCGGCAAGTAAGACGACAGAGATTAGAAGGGCTATTCAGGATTTTCAATAGAAGCCTGGAGAGGCATTTCACGAAGCTTGGGATCGTCTGAAGGAGTTGATGAGGTCGTGTCCTCATCACGATATTCCGAAGTGGCAGTTGGTTAAGCTTTTCATCGAAGGAGCAAGTGAGACAAATCAGGCAATGATCAACGCATCTTCCAGTGGCACCATCATGATGCAGGATCCTGATGAGGCTTGGCAATTTTTGGAGCAGCTAAGTAATGGGTCTAAGGAAAATTTCTCTACTAGGAAGATAGTGAGCACAGCTGCACAGTAGGAGCTGATGCAGATTGGAGGAAGGATGTTAAGAAGGAAATAAGTGAACTAAACAAAAAGTTTGATAGGCTTATCTCCACTTTACAGAACGGACCTCAGACTCAGCAACAAGGAGGCCAAGGAGGGCAAAGGACTCAGGAGCCAAATCAGGTTTATGGTCAGGGTCGAGGTCAATACAATAATGGACGACCTTATAGACCATACAACCAGGGTCCACAGAATTTCAACAACCAAAGGAAGAACAATTATCAGGGTTAGTTGACATGGCAGCGGTCGTCATGCGGTCAAAAATAAGAAAAACCTAACACACACACTTAGCACAGTGGAAGTCAGGGTCGATCCGCAGGAGTTACGTGGTCAAGTCAGGTGATAGATTACCAACTATAGTGTCACGCTATAGTCAGAGGGCTTAGTTCCTACACTGTTGACTACTGATCCCGAAAAGCATAAAGCTAAACAATCTCAAAACAAGCATAGACTTAAACTAACTTCAAATCAAACCTAGTTACTTTCTGAAATCAGAAGTACATCTCTGCTTCAGAAGCAACAAAGGCATTCAAAGAAACCAAACAATCACAAGGCATGAACCAAACCAATAACTAAAAATCCAAGGACAGTCACTGGCTAGAATCCAAACCTAAAACCTAACCTAGTTAGCTACTGAAATCAGCAAAGGAAAACAGTCCCAAACAAGATCATAAACACATCCAAACACAATCCAAGCATTCAAAACCAATAACAAGCATCAAAACACCGAAAAACCAATATTACTGGTAACCGAATGATTATTATAACCCAAAACAGGTTCCAAACATCCAATATAGTAACAAGAACTAGAAAAACAGTAAATCAAATGCTCAAGGCAGTGGTTGTCACTCCCATAAACCCTAGCCACTAATGCTAACTATTAAACTAAAAAGAAATTAAACATAAAAACCTGAAATATCCAAAGGTACTTGCTGAAAATGAGTTCTTGGAGTCAAAGAGCCTCTATGGTCGATTTTTCACTAGGGTTTTGCTCGGGTTTTTGGCTGAAAACTCCTCTATTTATAGTTGCAAAATTTACGCAACCGCGCCGCACATATATGGTTTCCGCGGCGCGCGTAGGGTTTTATCCCCGTTTCTTCGAACTTTAAATCTTGTTCCACCGCCTTGTATCCGCGTCGCGCCTTCTTGATTTCCGCGGCGCGCGTACGTATTTTCCTGATTTTTCCTTCTTCTCCAACTTTCTCCAATTTGTACACCTTTGGTCCCTGTTTTCATTATTTTCTTCCAAACAAGTACCGGCACGAAAAGTGAGAATACCACGATATATATGATATAATTTCACTAAGAATAGGGCTCAACAACGACTAAAATATGTAATATCACTAGGCGTTGTCATCAGTCATCGAATCAACCCAGGAAATATTAACCAGCAAACAACGGTAGCAATGCAAGTGGGAGTGGCAACTGTTGGAATACGATAGCATAAAACAACGCAGCGGAAACAGAAATCAAAATCGTATTCAACCAGGATCACAGAATCATGCACACTTTTGTAACTGTAAAATCAAGATGGTTCAAGACATACCTTTTAAATCTCAGATCTGATTTTGTTAGGATGACGAGAGCCCAAAGTAGAACTCCTCTAATGTAATCGCACCCAAGACAACGATCCAGCACCCGTTGATGTAGTATATACCTTTGCTTGAAGTTTTAGCACGTAATACTTAGGGTTTTGAAAGAAATCGGTCGTATACCGAGGGGTAGGAGGAGGGTGATGAAAATTAGGGTTTTGGCAGCCCCTACAACTCAGATCTAGGGTTGTATTTATAGTGCTCCTCATCCTTATCTCCTCCCTTGTGGATATTTCACTTTAGTCCTTTATCCTTATTAAGTTTCTAATTAATATACCTTTACTTTGGTATATTAATAAACTTAACCCCTCAAGTTTATTTTCGATCACTTTTAGCTAAATCGTCTCTTGCGTGTAACCCAAAAGGACCCTACTGTTTATAGTAATATTACCAACTTGTTATAACGATGGGCATATAACCAACAGTCTCGCACTTGCACTTGTTATAACAACTGTATGGTCTAATATTCCCTAATCTAGTAAGGTGTATGTCATCCTAGACAAGTGCCGTGTTCGTCTAATGAAACAGCCCTTAGGCAAGTGATCAAATATTCCTTTGTTCTAAAAGATATCCTTATGAACGTCTGACATGGAATCATGTCAGTCTCAGACATTCAATATTATGTTTCCCGATAGAGATTTGTGATGACCACAACAAACTGCACTATTGATTCTATATCAATTCAGTCTCGGTACGGCCGTACACTTGCTGTCAGCACCAAATCATCGAGGGGCCCATGGATATCGCTTCTCCTATTAGGGCAGAAGGAACAAATAAACTTTGACTACACGGATCTCGCCTACTCATCATGTCATACCTGGACATTCCCTGTATGGCTGCCAGTTACGGACAACGTTGGAGAAAACCAAGGCACAACAGACTGCAGGACAAAGAATCAATGCATCTCCGCTTGAAGAATATAAGATATTACCATCTTAGAATTACTCGTGACAGATTCCATGAAGTAATCTCTAAGTGCAGGTTACTCCAATACTTAATCCATATTAAGTACACATGAGAATTAGTGCATCTCCATGCTATGTCCATCTCTATGGACAATCTACCAATTCCTCATGTCAGTCTTGAATCAATACTTACTCCCAAAGGTATGACCGACTGTGGACAGTTTGAATAATAATTAAATTATTCAGGAAGTCAATAAAACACGCAAAATCGGAACACAATGATAAACTAATGAAATGACTGCCTTTATGCATATATTATGTTCTCCACATAATAATCTTCATATCAGATAGAGTTTTTTCATTGCTTAAGTTCCCAATACCAATCAAACTATACAAACTTCACTCAAAGTCAATTCATTTGCATATCTAATGCATATGGACTTAGCATGATCGATCTTGCTTAGTCCGAGACATTGACTTAGTGATCAGATCAGCTATCTTGCCTCATCCGATATAGCTCTATTAACTGAGATGTCTTTTTTGGTAAGAACCCGGATCCTGACTGCGCACAAGAACCGTTTCTATTAGTTTTGGAAGCTAGTATCAGTGTGCTTCTTTACACTGAGTTCTTCCATACTATAATGGATCAAGAATATCTTAAACATTTAAGATACTTCGTGACTTCCATCCATTTGACTTTTGCCAAGATTAGCCTAATGTCAAATCATCATGCTCAAGGCATATGATACATTAGGTCTCGTACATTATGCGATTGATCCATATGCAAGTGCATACGGGACTCAACTCATTTCATCCAGGATCTTAATGGAACTAGGACTCTGAGTTTCACTCAGTCCTAAACCCTGATATAGAAACTTGAATCCCTTATAGGAGTCTTGTATCTCTAGATCCGACTGCTCATGTACTCTAGCTTATCCTTATGAAGCACTTAGTTCTCTCTCCATAGATCATGATGCTTCATATGCAATAGGTCACTCCTATGTCATTTGTAGCATAGGAATTCTCATTTATTTATGATTTCTCGATATAGGGACGTTTACATGAGAACTTTGCTATCTGCGTACAACATAGGTTGGACTTCAGTGCTCCCACTAGCACTGACATTTACATAGTTCACTTTTGTTTCCAAAATCCCTATGAAGCACTTAATTCTATCTCCATAGATCAAAATGCTTCATGCGCATTAAGTCTCTCCTGTGTCATTTATAGCATAGCAATTCTCATTTATTTCATATTTCTCGAGATAGGGACATTTACATGAGAAATTTGCTATCTGTGTACGACATAGGGTAGACTTCAATGCTCCCACTAGCTCTGACATATACACATGACTCGTCTTTACTTCTCGAAAATCCAAACTCTTTGATTTTCTCATCGAAGCATAGATTCCAGCTACGAGATGCTTGTTTGAGTCCATAAATCGACTTCACAAGTTTACACACTCTATTAGGATATTTGGACTGTACAAAACCCTCTGGTTGTGTCATATACACATCCTCTGAAAGTTTTCCGTTAAGGAAAGCGGTTTTTACATCCATTTGCCATATTTTGTAGTCATAAAATGCTGCGATGACAAACAATATCCTAATAGATTTAATCATCACAACTGGTGAAAAGGTTTCCTCATAATCAATCCCTTGGGTTTGAGTATAACCCTTTGCCACCAGTCTGGCTTTGTATGTGTGTACCTTTCAATCCACGTTTGTCTTTTTCTTGAAGACCCATTTACACCCAACTGTTTTAAGGCCAGATGTTTGATCAACCAGGTTCCAAACTTGGTTATCATACAAGGATTTCATCTCGCTCTCCATTATCTCTTTCTTTAAGGCAACCCAAGAGGCCTGCCACGACTTCCGATAATTGGTAGGGTCACAATGATCCACCAGACATTCATCACCTTCGTCAACATATAATTCATGAAAACCAGGTGTATGACGTCCTTTATCAGTTTCTCGAACAGGAGATGGAGTTATGTCAGATTCCTCAGCAAACTCTTACTGAGTCTCAACAGGTTTTACTACCTCTGGTTGAGCGCTAGTGCCAACATCAGGCTCTTTGATCCTTTGAGTCTCATCAAGATCAGTCAGGCTCCCACTGATTCCTTGAATATCAGCTTCCTATCATAGAAGACTGCCATTTATACAACATCATACTGTTGTCAAAAATGCTTATTATATCCAAGTACTCTAATGGAATAACACTTCTGTCAATCGGCGTCCTCTGAGCTACACGGTAAACCGTAAGTCTCAAGACCCCAAATTTCTAAATATGCTAGTGAAGAAACATCTACACTCCATATTTCTCAAACAGTGTTTATAGAACCTTTTGTGTTGGTGCAAGGGTTAGGACTCTATTGTCTCTAAGGTTTAACCTCAGACATATATTGGAAGCACAATACAATCCATCATAAGTCGAACCTTTATGTTCGATTATAACTCAGACACACCATACGATGCTCGTAGCGTTCTAAGTGGATTTGACTGTTGAAACAATTTTTCACAGTCCATTAGATGATTGTATAATCTTTGACTAAGAAACTCTTTATCCGCACTTGGATTTAGAATTCTCATCCTTTTCTCATTTGATTCAATACTCTGTCCTTGAAGTACTGATCACCATATAGGTTTCAAACGCAATAGAGTATTTTAGACGGTTTAGTGGAAAACTGAACGGTCCAAATACATTAGATGTAGAAGGTCCAACAGATTCTCAGCCTTTGCCCACAATAACTTGTGAGCAGTGCATAGTTATCTCTCTATGTAGACAAGAATAGCAGTTATCATAAGACTTTCAGTCAAATGATCTCCATAATCCTATCCATCTGGAGTTCTGGTAGCTTCTTTCAAGTTTACAAAACCAGACAATTCCACTCATTCCATCAATCCAAACATTTGGATTCTCTTGAATCAATCTTTTCGAACTATTGTTGTGAACCAGTTCTCATAGATGTAATGGCCATAACTTTGTTCCAAAATAACTTTTAAAATAACTTTTATTTAAAACAACCTTTATTTAAACCAAGTCAAAACCATCTGATGAAACAATGTTCACATCAACAATCTTCAAATTGCAAAACCATAAACTAAAACACTATATAGAAGTTGGTTCCTAATCCTATGGATGAAAGCAAGCTGCTTGTAGTCCATGATTCGATCCAGCTCTCCATGGTTTGTACCTCTGCTTTATTCCAGTCTCTACCCATTAAAATGGCAATACTGTTCATAAGCAAAGCACTTATGGAATTACAAATATACCTGAAGTGCCATACTCTTTGGCTTGCAACTACTTCTATTGCATCAGATATCTTGAGCATTTATGCCTTCCATGTCCCACATCCTTTCAGTGGAAATAAAAATCTTCCTCAGGATTTCAGTATTGAGGTTTCTTTAGGAAAATCATTCCCTTGGTAGGGTTTTGTTGGAAATCATGGTTCATGTAATAGTTTCAAAAACAAGAGTTTGCAACGGAAGCATAAAATCATGAACACAAATTCCATTTTCAAGAGGATCATGCTACAAGCATGTAGAGATAAGATAAAGAACAAACATAGTTTAAGTTCAAGATCATAACCTTTGTTCTTGGGTTTGGTTTGGATGATTTCGATAGCTAGGAATCAAATTAGAATCCCTCTATAGTTGATCCACCACAAGCTTGAACACCCTTGAATGCTAGTTCCACAACTTGCAAGATATGACTCCTTTTCTTATGAAACCAAAAACCAATTTTTTCTAAGAACTTAAGGAGAGTTTTTGGCTGATTTCTTGAAGCAAGAATGATGTACAAACACCCTCAAAATCGTGGCCAACATATATCACACAAAGGAAAAGAAAAGCACATGCAACTAGCTTAAAAGAAAGTCCCATTTGATTTCTATAATCAAAAGCTAGAAGACACAAAGCATCTTCCTTTTCTTTTAAGTTCTTAATGCATTCTTTTCCTTCCAATATGGCTGATTTTATGATGACAAATGAAGTGCTAGTGGGTTGTTATTATTTATAAAACTTAGATAATAAAAGCTTATAAATAATACATCTTCTTATTTCTTAAATGGGATAACATTTAACCCATAATCATATACAACATTCAATTCTTCAGAAAACACGAGGCTCTAATTGATGTATAAGGTTATCTATCAATTATCCCTTTGTCACAGACATCATGTTGAACATGAGACATGGATCTTAATCATTCTCATTTTATGTTCAACTTTCAAACAGGCGCCTTAGATGTCTAACTCTCAACACATAAGAGGAACAAATCCCGTCTTGACTACATACGCCCCTCATATAGTTAGTACTATGCATGAGTATGGCCTTTATGGTTGTCTGTATTTCAAGAACAACAGTAAACCATATCAAAGCATAGTACACTCTACACTTGAGTCCCAAATATGTATCTCAGGTCAAAGGATACAATGATAATACCTTTATTCAAGAATCACTTATGATGATGATCCATGGAGTGATCTTGAAACGGGTCAAGTCCAATACTTGTTCACTGACAAGTACCTATGAATTTGGTTGCAACCTTTTGCTACTTTTACCCATAAAAGTCAACCAATCCAATTCATATTAGTCTTACTTCATAATTGCTCCCACAACTATGATCGACTATGGACGTTTAGAATAATTAAATCATTCAAGGAATAAATATGCTAATAAAACACAATAATTATGAATGAAACATCACGTCACATATATTACATAATTCTTGTCGTTTACATAAGTTCATATTCATAAAACATTAAACACAAATCAAATCCATTCATTAGAAAAACGGAGTCCTATACCCTTAGCATGACTTTCATGCTTAGTTTGGGGTAAAGGTTTCGTGAATGGGTCTGCCAAATTTTGATCTGTATGAACCTTGTGAATACTTATTTCACCATTCTTAACTTCATGTCTAATGTAGTTATACCTTCGGTGAATGTGTTTGGTTTTTTGATGCAATCTAGGTTCCTTTGCTTGAGCTATAGCACCTAGATTGTCACAGAAGATTTCTATAGGGTCCCGAATGGAAGGAACAACCCCTAGATCTTCTATGAACTTTCTCATCCAGACAGCTTCTTGAGCAGCTTCTGAAGCAGCAACATATTCAGATTCTGTAGTGGATTGTGCAATCACTTCTTGTTTGGAACTCTTCCAAGACACGGCTCCTCCATTTAAAATAAAGACATACCCAGATTGAGATTTCGAATCATCCCTATCTGTTTGGAAGCTTGCGTCAGTGTAACTCTTTACCTTTAAGCTTTCTTCCAAATCGCCGTAAACTAAGAACATATCTTTAGTTCTTCTTAAGTACTTAAGAATGTTCTTTACAGCAGTCCAGTGGGCTTCACCTGGGTTCTGTTGATACCTACTAGTCATACTTAAGGCACATGAGACGTCGGGCCTAGTGCATAACATGGCATACATGATTGACCCAATTGCCGAAGCATATGGGACATGTTTCATCCTTTCAAGTTCAGTCCTAGTGTTTGGGCACTGAGACTTGCTTAGGATGGTGCCATGCGGCATTGGCAAGAATCCTCTTTTGGAGTCTTGCATCTTGAACCTTTTCAAGATTTTATCAATATATACACTTTGGCTAAGACCAATAAGTCTCTTAGATCTATCTCTATAGATCTTTATGCCTAATACATAAGCAGCTTCCCCTAGATCCTTCATTGAGAAACAACTTTCAAGGAACGCTTTGACACCTTTTAAGGTTGGGATGTCATTTCCAAATAAAAGTATGTCATCTACATACAATACTAGGATTATGACAATGCTCCCACTAGCTTTCTTGTAAACACAGGAGTCATCCTCATTTTTGATGAATCCAAAACTCGTAATCTTTTCATCAAAAACGGATGTTCCATGTTCGAGACGCTTGCTTTAATCCATAGATAGATCTTTTAAGCTTGCACACTTTGTTTGGATGCTTGGGATCGACAAAACCTTCAGGTTGATCCATATAGACATCTTCCAATAAGTATCCATTAAGGAAAGCGGTCTTGACATCCATTTGCCATATCTCATAATCATAGTACGCGGCTATGGCAAAAAGTATCCTAATCGACTTGATCATTGCCACTGGTGAAAAGGTCTCATCATAGTCAATACCATGAGTCTGTGAGTATCCTTTAGCGACAAGTCTAGCCTTAAAAGTGTGAACATTTCCATCCACGTCGATTTTCTTCTTGAAAACCCATTTGTTCCCAACAGTCTTACAATTGGTGGGAAGATTAACCAAGTTCCAAACTTGATTATCGTGCATGGATTGCATCTCAGTGTTCATGGCTTCAAGCCATTTATCAGATTCAGGATCTGATATTGCACTCTGATAGTTGACGGGTTCATCAGAATCTATCGTATAACATTCCTCTTCCATCAAAAGGTAACCATACCTTTCTGGTTCAATTCGAACCCTACCAGATTTGCGAACACCTTGTGTTACAACTTGTTCCTGAACAACCGTTTGTTCAGGTTCAACAATTTCTTGTTGAATGCTAGATTCAACTTCTTGTGTATCAGGTTGTGGTTCCTGAAGTTCCTCAAGTTCCACAAACCTCCCACTAGCCTCTTCCGTCAGAAACTTGTTTTCTAGGAATTCAGCTTTTCGAGAAATAAATATCTTATTCTCGATGGGATTGTAGAAATAGTATCCAAGACAATCTTTCGGATACCCTACAAAGATACATTTAGTTGAACGGGGTTCTAATTTGTTTGAAGCTTCTTGTCTAACATAAGCTTCACAACCCCATACCTTGAGATAGGATAAAGATGGAACCCTTCCATGCCATATCTCATAAGGCGTTTTATCTACCTTTTTAGTAGGTGCCATATTTAGGAGACGAGCAGCTGTTTGTAAAGCATAACCCCAAAAAGATAAAGGTAGAGTACTTCTACTCATCATGGATCGAACCATATCCAATAGTGTTCGGTTCCGCCTCTCAGACACACCATTATGTTGTGGTGTTCCAGGTGGAGTAAGTTGTGAAACAATTCCACAAGTCTTACAATGATCCATAAAGTTTGTACTTAAGTACTCACCTCCTCTATCAGAACGAAGAACTTTAATTGTTTTGTTGAGTTGATTTTCCACTTCACTTTGAAACGTTTTGAACATTTCAAACGCCTCATGTTTATGTTTAATCAAATAAACATATCCAAAACGACTAAAGTCGTCAGTGAAGGTGATGAAATATCTTTCACCATATCTAGTCATTGGCTTGAAAGGACCACATACATCCGTATGTATGATTCCTAACAAGTCCTTTGCTCTCTCATTTGATCCGAAGAAAGGAGCTTTAGTCATCTTGCCATGTAAACAAGATTCACATATATCAAATGAGTCATTCTCATTTGCCTTCAAAAGTCCACTCTTTTGAAGTTGGGATATGCGATTCTTGTTTATATGCCCAAGGCGACAATGCCATAGATAGGTTTGACTCAAATCAAATTTGGGTTTCTTGGTGAAAGTGTGGTATAAAGAGCCATTGTTAGTCTTTTCATCAAGGTTTACTTCATAAATTCCATTTAAAGGCCTAGCCTCAAAATAAAATACATTATTTTTGTAAACACAAATATCATCATTATTAAAGGAAAGATCAAATCCACATTGTCTTAATTTAGCAACCGAAATAATATTCCTAGTCAAGCTAGGAACATAGTAAACATTCAACAATGTCACACACAAGCCATTAGGTAGTAATAAATTAAAACTTCCAATTGAATCCACCGCAACCCTTGCATTGTTTCCAACCCGAAGTACTACCTCATTTGCCTTCAGTCGCCTACTCCTTTTGAACCCCTGCAACATATTACATATGTGAGTTCCACAACCAGTATCAAATACCCATGTGTTAGGAGATAAATTATAAAGTTCTAGGTCTATCACATAGATACCTGAAGTGCCTTCACCGACCTTCTTCTTCTTCAACTCCGCAAGATAAGTAGGGCAATTTCTCTTCCAATGCCCAGCTTTGCCACATTCAAAGCATGTGTCATCTTTGGCAACCTTTGCCTTCTTCTTGGGCGGATGGGAAGGTTGGACAACTTTCTTGCCCTTACCTTTGAAAGCTTTTGCTTTCCCCTTGCCCTTGGAGTTGGTGGGGTGTTCTGGTCTAGTTCTCTTTGTGCCACCTTCCTTGATCATGAGAACTTGAGTGGTTTTCTTAGGCAGATTCTTTTCCGCGGTAATTAGCATCCCATGTAATTCCGGGATAGTCTTGTTTAAACCATTCATGTTAAAATTCATGACAAAAGGATCAAAGGACTTTGTCAAGGAGTTTAGGATCATATCCGTTGCTAGCTCTTCGGGCATCACAACTCCAAGACGTGCCAAATGATCAATGTGACTCTTCATTTTGAGCACATAAGAGCTTACCGACTGCCCATCCTCCATCTTGCAAGCATCGAAAGCCCGAACAGTTTCGAACCTTTCCGTTCTTGCAAGTTGTTGGAACATTTCCTTTAGTTGATGAATCATGTCATAGGCTGAATGATTCTCCAAATCCTTCTGAAGGTCAGGAATCATGGTTGCCAACATGAGGCATGATGCATCGATGGAATCATCCATCTTTTTAAGCCATGCATCGTGTGCGGGCTTAGGAATGGCAGGGGGCTCTTCTAGAAGTGGTTCATTGAGAACATATTCTTTCTTTTCTTGTTTGAGAACAATTCTCACACTACTGTGCCAATCCAAGAAGTTGGTATGGTTAAGTTTTTCTCCTTCAAGGAGAGACCGTAGTGAGGTTTTGTTAGGAGCCGAGTGTGTGTTGTTTGGTGCCATCTACAAAATTTTAACAAGGTTCTATTTAGTAAATTATGATATTAAGTCCTTAATAATTAATACCCTTTCATGTTTCATAAACTTTAATTAATTAAGGTCTAGAATCCAAGTTGCATCACGAATAAGTGGTTAGGTATCCTTTATCCCGCTTATTCGAATCAACAAGGTAGGTAACGGTTTACCAATTATATCCAAATATAATTTCTAGAGTTATGGGATCCCATTATAACATTTATAAGTTTGGCATGTTTGATCCCATCTATGCCTTGGATTTCTAATGCTTAGGTGACCTTTATCACAAGAGATTTCCAAACGAATCATCCTACTTAAACGGACGTGTAGTTTTGTCAACTATTGATGGTTAGGTGTCCTTTATCCCATCAATATTGCAAAACTACTTCTTGTGTCACAAGAAGACTCCAAGTGGTTAGGTATCCTTTATCCCACAAGGAAATACAAGTGATACATGAGTGTCTTTAAGAAGGACGGCATAGATTCGTATTTCATAAGGGATTTGAATGTTTTACAATTCTAATTTTGAAAAACATATGGTATCATGTAGATTGCATGCATCCAATGAACATGGTACCATTAAATCTTTTTTGTTAATTGGTTCCTTAATCATAAAATCTTCATTTTATTGATTCTTTGTTTGTGGTCAAGATTACAATTAATATCCAATATTAAGTTTGAGTTTGATCACATATATTAGAACCAATTTATAATCCTAAATAATTACCATTATTACTTAGGGTTGGAGTTTGTAAGAGTTCATAAAATCTCCATTTTATTTCTTGTTTCAATTATTTTCAAAACTTGACTTAATAGGTTTTATAACAAAACCCATTTTAATAAAACCAATTTTATCACATCTTATGTTTTAAATGTCAACTTTTTAAAATACAAACTCCTTGATGATTATGTTTAATTATCTAGGTTGTCTAGCATGCAAAAACTTATTTTCATCCACAACATAACATAATAAAACATTCAATCATCACAAGCATGCATGGGTGCATAAACACAAGCCAACTAAGTTGATATTTCATGTGAGCCATACATGAAATATCAAGTCCAAACCTAGGGACAAAAGGGTGACAAAAACTCAACCAAATGATCTTCGATTTGGCTAAAATTTTGCCAACCTTCTTATAACATCAAATGAGACTTGAACCACCATTACTTGACATCCTTGCATGAGATGTGAATTTTTTTTTGCCCCCCTTAAAACTTGCGACAGGAACAGGCCCAGCAGGAGGGTTTTCTTGTGGTGTTGTTGCATTTTTCAATTCATTCTTGGCTATATTGATGCTAATACTTGTTGAAACTTAATGTATATACTAGATATTAAAGTTACCAACAAGTATATCACCAAATAACCAAGATATGAATTTTAAAAAACACTTTCAAAACAATTTTGAAATCTGGACAGCAGCTCTTCAGAAAGTGCTGCTGTTGGGTGCAATCTTCTCTTGGTCTTTTACTTCCTTCTCTTGTTACATTTTGTGAAATAAATAAAATACAACTATTCTAATATTTACAAAAGGAATATAAAGAAGGAAATAACTAATTATTATTACAAACCATTTGAATAAATGAATAGATTACAACCATATCAAACACAAACACAAAACATGCATCATATGGTCCTTGGCTTGTTTATGCACCATTTTATCACATAAAATCATAAGAAAATCAACACTTTGTTTTTCTAAGGCAACAATTTATGTAACCAAAAGCATGCATACATAAGATATAGTTGGTTACATAAAATCATAGATAATATACTTGCATGTTGCCAAAGAAGCCATGCATGAAACTTTCATTTAAGAAGATGAACATTCATGGCTTCCAAAAAGCAAGTTTATCCAAATAAACTTATTATCTAAACATGCAATATAGCCATGGCTCTGATACCAATTGTTGGAAATCATGGTTCATGTAATAGTTTCAAAAACAAGAGTTTGCAACGGAAGCATAAAATCATGAACACAAATTCCATTTTCAAGAGGATCATGCTACAAGCATGTAGAGATAAGATAAAGAACAAACATAGTTTAAGTTCAAGATCATAACCTTTGTTCTTGGGTTTGGTTTGGATGATTTTGATAGCTAGGAATCAAATTAGAATCCCTCTATAGTTGATCCACCACAAGCTTGAACACCCTTGAATGCTAGTTCCACAACTTGCAAGATATGACTCCTTTTCTTATGAAACCAAAAACCAATTTTTTCTAAGAACTTAAGGAGAGTTTTTGGCTGATTTCTTGAAGCAAGAATGATGTACAAACACCCTCAAAATCGTGGCCAACATATATCACACAAAGGAAAAGAAAAGCACATGCAACTAGCTTAAAAGAAAGTCTCATTTGATTTCTATAATCAAAAGCTAGAAGACACAAAGCATCTTCCTTTTCTTTTAAGTTCTTAATGCATTCTTTTCCTTCCAATATGGCTGATTTTATGATGACAAATGAAGTGCTAGTGGGTTGTTATTATTTATAAAACTTAGATAATAAAAGCTTATAAATAATACATCTTCTTATTTCTTAAATGGGATAACATTTAACCCATAATCATATACATAAATAAACCATCTAAATATACAATCTTAATTGTATAATTATATATACATATATATATATATATATATATATATATATATATATATATATATATATATATATATATATATATATATATATATATATAACAATATATATATATATTTTATTTAATTTACCAATTAAATTAAATAAAAGGCTTACTTATAAATCAATTAAATCGTTTAACAATTTAAACAATTTAATTGTTACACTTAATTAATTCATCACATATGAATTATTAATCAACCTTTAATTTTTGTAGTTATTATTATTTACCTCAAATAATAATAACCTACAAGATTAAATTGCAAGTTTAGTATCATTTGATGTTAAATCAAATTTAACGTTCTAAATGATCAATTGGTGTCAAACTTGTTGTTGGTGTGACCCTATAGGATCATGTATTTTTAGTAATATCATTTTATGATCATCCTTGGGCATATAGAACTAACAGGTTTGTCCTTTTCCTTTTGACACCTCCTTTAGGAGCTGTGGTGTTGGATTCCCTAGCCATGTAAAGTTATACTTTCCTCAACATGCTATGTAATCTCTCGAAGGGTCCTTTTAAGTTCTATATAATGAAGTCCAGAATGAACTAATCATAAGAACTAGTCAGCGAGTTAAGGACAATGTCCGTGACTAACTCCTGACTTGTTGGAAATCCCAACCTCCACATTTGGTCAATGTACCCTCTTATGCTAAACATATGGGTATTGACTCTCCATCCTAGTAACAGCCTACATCCAAATAATGCTTTCATGACTTCGAATCGTTCCCATTTAACCTGCTCTTGGATCATGTCCTTAAGCCGGTTAATCATGTCAAAGCACCAAGACCCTACAATCTTCTTTGAAGCTCGGGAATCATAGTGTCTAACATGAAACGAGCAACCTTATTTGAATCATTTAGACGTCTAAGATGATTGACCGTCTATTTCAGCACTAATGGATCTGGCTGGATAATCCATAGGAACTTGTTCCTCAATCATATCAAATTTTCCCTCGACATTGAGTACTCTTCTCAAGTTCTGGAACCAACACGCATAACCTATGCCGTTGAACTTACTTTGATTGAGGAAGCCACGCAGTAAAAAAAAACTTGTAACTTTCAAACTTTCTGTAGTTGACATCTAAAATAGAGTTTTGTTTAATTTGATTAACCCTTAATAAATTAATTACCCATAAAATTATTTTACTTAAGGCTAGAATCCATATTTCGCTTCTGGTGGTGAAGAGGTATGCCGTAGTCACCCCCAGAAGTTATTTAGGTAGGCAATACTCTTTTGCCAACTTCAATCTCTATGAAGCTTCTAGGTCTTTTGGGATTCATTGAATCTGATCAATGGCATGTTTAATCCCATCATGCTCATCCTCTCTCTCGTGACGGGTATGCCGCGGATCACGAGTTTGGATGGTAAATCGACCACGAAGACCCACGTGACACCCGGCCCATGATTCATGAGTTATCGCGAGTATCACATCATTTTGGCCGAGTCCAATCCGACGCGTTGGCTATAGCACTTCCCACGCCGGAAGGGCCCGGTTAAATGTGTGGTTCTTTGTGGGTAGCATGAGATTCACATTTTCATAAAACGGGATTTCGTTTCGTTAAGTTAAAACATTTTAACCTCTTTTGGCAAAATGGTCTCTTAAACTTTTAAAATCCGTCTTACAATTGCCAATAATTTTAAAACATGTTAACAACTTTTAACAATCTAGTTTTGCATATATCATTCTTGTTAAAACACTTTAACCTTTTAATTGGAAAAAAGGGTCAATTCAAAACTTTTAAAACCAATTTGAAATGCCAATTCACTTTTGAAAAATTCTATTAACTTTTAACAATTTTTCTTATTTGTGTATTTTCAGTAATACTTTTATCTTGAAACACTGTCATATCAAACCCTTTCGGTAACTCCACTCGATAAAATGTGACAGGCGGTGAGGGTGGTAAGCAATGAATGCTATTTAAAAACCGACCTAATTAGGAATCAAAGAGACCTCCTTCAACCTTCTACACATTTAGAGTAGGTGAGCCTAGTCACGGTCTGACCAATGTTTTTATTTTATTTTAAGTTATACATATAGATACAATTCTAATATATATATATATATATATATATATATATATATATATATATATATATATATATATCATTTAAAATTTTAAGTATTCTTTGAAAATTATGTTTAACTATTAATTCTATTAAACACGCAAGGATGCAGTGTTAATAATTAATTTAAACAATCATCCATTAAATTTTGAAGCATTTTAAACTTTGTGTTTAGCTATTAATCCTATTGAGCAAGCAAGCATTCTATGTCAATGATTAATCTAAACAATCATACAATATTAAAATCACCATTTTATAACAAGAAATCTGATTTCAGAAAATAAAACGCCACGACCGTCGTGACGCGGATCACGAGAAAACGCGACGCGGTAATCAAAAGTAACCGATCATGACAAGAACGACGCGGCGCGGAACACTAGGAAACGCGACGCGGCAAAACCCTAATGATCGTAACTTTAGAAAAACCCGCGATGCGATATTTCAAGTACCGCGGCGCGGACGTCGATCAGATTCGATAAATCAGAAAAAAAAACGATTTTTTAACAATTTTAATCGAATCAAAACAGTACAAAATCATGATAAAGCGGCTCTGATACCACTGTTGGAATACGATAGCATAAAACAACGCAGCGGAAACAGAAATCAAAATCGTATTCAACCAGGATCACAGAATCACGCACACTTTTGTAACTGTAAAATCAAGAGGGTTCAAGACATACATTTTAAATCTCAGATCTGATTTTGTTAGGATGACGAGAGCCCAAAGTAGAACTCCTCTAATGTAATCGCGCCCAAGACAACGATCCAGCACCCGTTGATGTAGTATATACCTTTGCTTGAAGTTTTAGCACGTAATACTTAGGGTTTTGAAAGAAATCGGCCGTATACCGAGGGGTGGGAGGAGGGTGACGAAAATTAGGGTTTTGGCAGCCCCTACAACTCAGATCTAGGGTTGTATTTATAGTGCTCCTCATCCTTATCTCCTCCCTTGTGGATATTTCACTTTATTCCTTTATCCTTATTAAGTTTCTAATTAATATACCTTTACTTTGGTATATTAATAAACTTAACCCCTCAAGTTTATTTTCGATCTCTTTTAGCTAAATCGTCTCTTGTGTGTAACCCAAAAGGACCCTACTGTTTATAGTAATATTACCAACTTGTTATAACGATGGGCAGATAACCAACAGCAACAACAACAACAGGGGGCCAAATAACACTATCAACAACAATCCCCCAGGAACTCAAGAAGACTTGACTGCAAAGATCTACGAGATGTTCAACACCACCCAGCAGCAGTCTCAGGCTAATGCCAAAGCCATAGCCAAGATGGAGAGGCAGATCGCTCAGATGGCTGAAGATCAAAGAAAGAGAGATAGTGGTAAGTTGCCTAGTACTACGGAAGTCAACCCGACCCATACTCAGCGGGCGGGAAAGGAACATGTCAATGTCGTTGAGGCTGAATGGAGGAAGGTGACCGTAGAAGATTTGCTTGGTTATGAAAGTGAAGTCAAAGTTCAGAGTGAAGATGAAGATAAATTTGAAAGTGAAAGTAAGGAAGAGGGTAGTAAGAAGGAAATTAAGGTAGACCAGAAGCATGTAGGAGAAGATGGAACTCAAGATGAGAAGGAACCTCAGTTAAAGGAGGACAAGGATGTCCAAAAGGAGGATCAGCCGATGGTTGCTGGAATTAAACAGAGGAAAAGGATAAAAAGGATAAAAAGATGCAAGAGGTGCCAAATAAGCCAGCGGGGCCCTCAATCAATCAACCTCTGTGGGATGAATTAAAAGATGTTCCTGAAGATACTAAGATTCTTCAGAAGATGCGCAAAACCAATAAGCAAAGTAAGACACCTACACCTGAAACGGTGAGGTTAACGGTGAAAGCTAGCGAGGCACTGCTGGGTACATTGCCCAAGAAGGAGAAGGACCCTGGTTCACCGCTGATTACTGTCACGTAGGGGACGTGGTCATTAGGAATACTTTGTTGGATCTAGGAGCAAGTGTCAATGTACTGCCAGGGTACTTGTATGACAAGTACAAAAACGAGGAATTAGAGCGTGCTAAAACATTATTACAGCTGGCTGATTAGTCAACCAAGGTTTTCCGAGGCAAGTGTGGGGTCATTATGAAGGAAATTGAAATTTTGAAGACTGCGACGTGGTCATGTGTTTCGCGCGCCGTGAGGTCGCAGACCAACCCGATGCGTAGGGGTTGATTTGGGAACAGGCGTGCCGCAGTCACTCCTTTTCCACGACGCGGGAATCGATCGGTCGGATTCTTCCTTTATATGGTACGTCGCATTTCACTATTCACACACATCACCCACGCTGCGCCTCAGAGCTCCGATCAATCGACATTTTTCTCGCATTTTTCTCGTTCATTTTATTCCTACTATCGAGGTATGTCAATCTAACTACTTTTTACTCGTTAGAACGAGCGATTAGGCCGTGAAATTGGTTGATTTCTCCAAAAACTGAAAAACTTAGAAATCGGCAATGCTGGCTCGTAGGGTGTTTTATTTTCCAAATGATCACCCTAGAGTGGCTAGTCGGTGCTTAGGCTACCTTGTAGTGTGTTTGGATCGAGTTAACAGGTGAAAATCGAGGATTTGGGGTTGAAATTTCGAAACAGTCGCTCGCCGCGCCGCACTTTGGTTCTTGGGCCGCGCCGTGGTACGATGGGGAAGACAATGACTTATTTTTCAATTTTTTTGTTTTGTGTGGATGGTTTGTGTAGATGGCTTTCAGGCGTGACCATCCTTTTCTCCAGTTCCCCAAGGGTCTGCAGAGTTCTGTCGAGTATATTTCGAGGAGGGATGCACTTATCGGTCGTCGGGTTCTTGAGGCGACGATCATAGACCGGGATATTCTGAGGGAGGCCGGGCTCTGGGACGAGATCGAGCCCTTTCTTCACCGCACCTGGGTCGATGGGGAGGCTACATTCACATGTCGTGCTTGGGACAGGCTTATGGCCAACCAGGAGGAAGTGGTCTACACGGAGCTTCTTTTGGAGTTCCTTTCTACGGTCTGGTACGCACCGGCTTCGACAGATGCCCGATCCAGGCTGGTCCGATTTAGATTGGGCGGAGTCCCCAGGGAGTGCAGTCTTAGGGAGTTCGGGAGACGCACAGGCATATATACAGAGGCGGATCTCCAGAGCCGACACTTCACGCAGTTCCTTCACGCGTGTATTCAGGGGCAGCCCGCACGGGATGCCAATGCAGTTCTTTGGGCCATGTTGTCCAACGTATACTTCGAGGCGGATCGGACAGGGAGAGCCAGCTCCACAAACCGCTTCACCGACTCATGCACCGTATCGTCACCACCTCTATCATTTAGAGGGAGGGGGCGAGAAGGTGTCCGGTGAGGACATGACGTACATGTGGGTGCTCCTCGACACCACCAGGTTCCTCCACCTACCGTATGCCTTGGCGATTTCTTTATCTACGTGGGCAGCTGGTGCGTCTGCCAGCAGTCCTTTAGCCGGCGGGCACTACATTACCCGCCTGGGCCGATCATATAGGTTGCTTACTGCTGCGACCATGGCCTCCCTGACGGCGATTCCTCCAGTCCGCACATTGGCGCGGGCACTGGAGAACATACATCTGATCCAGCAGCCACGGCCTGGGCATTTTGTGAGGGTGGCGACAGAGGCGCCGAGGGCGCCCCGACCAGCCCATGAGGAGGGACCGCCGAGGCGACGCAGGAGAGTCGATGCACCTCCAGTTCCACCACCACAGCCACAGCAGGAGGAGACATCGGGTGTCCACCGATTGGAGGAGCGGGTCGCCAGGATGGAGGAGCAGCTGGGGTGGATCAGGTAGGTCTTATTGGAGATGGCCTCACAGCAGGGATGACACCCCCGACCATTCCCAGCCCGAGCCCACGATCACGAGGCAGGTCCTTCCAGGTCACCCAGGAGCGATTGATGTATTTTTCTCTTTTCTTTTAGGATACTTGTACTGTACTTATAACATTATTATTTTTTTTTAGTATTTGTTTGTTTCTGTTTGCATTTAATGTTTTCTGTAAGTGATGCATGTAATACCTGTATGGAGAGTCTGTGGAGGAGTTGTTTCAGGTAAGTGTGGGGTCACCGTGCCTCCGCTACTTGCCTGAATCACCGGCTTGTTTTACTATTGCGCTACAACTCCTGAAGTCTAAATTGCGGAGAATTGTTCGTGTTTTTGTACCCGTGACAATGAAGTACCATCAAGCAAGTCTACCGTCTAAGGGGTAACTCTTTCTCCCTTGATCTAAAATATTTTTGTACAACGAGGGCATTGTACGGTTTTCAGTGTGGGGTGTGGACGGTCGAAAGAGTATTTTTGAAATTTTTGCGGGAAATGACCAATTTTCAAAAAAATTTAGCAATTTTTCAAAATTTTTAGATTGTAATTTTGAATCGAATAATTTGTGAATGTTTAGCATTGATATTTTTCAATAAATACTATTTAGTTGTTATCATGTTGTCTGTTTAGTCAAATAAGTTGAGTTTTATGAGTTAGAAAATTGGAGTATTTTAAGTTTGGAATTTAGGAGGGGATTGTCAATCAGTTACCTTTGTTGTTCGAGCCGGTAGGTCTAAAATGGGTGGGCCTTATGCACCTTACCACCTAAGATCGTCTGGTCTGGGATGGTATTTCTGAAAGCTCGTTACACGGACAACATCGAAAGTCATGGACAGTTCTTTAATGGCCTTTATAATCTGAATGAGTACGTACACTTCATTGTGGACAGAAAATTTGTAATCAATGGTTCTTTAGAAAGTCATGAATTCCAAGGAATATTCCGATTATGTTTTCACAAAATATTCCATTCTAACTCCTGAGGCAATAAGCTTTGAAATTAAACACATTCAAAAATTGTTTGAGTCTTTATTAGAATCTGTTAAAAACTCTATTGCTTGGGGACAAGCAAGGCACAAGTGTGGGGTGTTTGACAACGCCTAGTAATATCAAGTATTTTAGTCGTTGTTAGGCCCTATTCTTGGTGAATTTATATCATATATGCTGTGGTATTCTCACGTTTTGTGTCAGTGCTTGTTTGGAAAGAAAATATGTAAACAGGGGCTAAATGTGTACAAAATGGAATAAGTTTTGAAGTGTAACACCCGGCTTTTAAAACAAAAACACCCCTGAAATTTTTTCATTTTTAATAAAGGTTTCATTACATAAAACCATAACAAAAGGGGTATATTTTAATAAAAACGGGTACAAGTGTATCAAGGAGAGTATAAAATACCAAATCTCCTTTAAAGCCGGGCTGCTACTGACAGCATCTACGAGTCCCACTTCATAGTCACGGACTCTATCTTTTCCCCTATCAGGATCATGCTAACCTGCAGGGACATTTTACAATTATCGTGAGCTATAAAGCTCAGTGAGTAATCAAATCTGCAAATAACGCATATTAGAAATACATTCATATATAGATCACTATATACGACAATTATCTTTCTAATCATCTTTTCAAATCAAATTCCATTTCATAGTCTCTTCCGACTAACAGTATGTATCTGTTCGGATATCGAATCCAAAGCACTAGCCTTACCGGCTAATCATATATCTCTTAGGATTTCGCATCCTGCTTCATAGCCTTACAGGCTGGAACGTATACCATGTGATTATCAAATCACTTTATCACATCTAATCTGTTATTTGCATACCGATCATATCAATTCTGTCTGCCTTCAAGGCCATATGTATATAAAAGAGAATAAACATTCAAATTCCCAATTATCGTTTCTGTCCCCTGTTTCTTAGTCATATCAGACTGTATCATGTTTCTGGACTATATAAGTCGCATCGTTTGTCATGGCTATACAAGCCGTACCAAAGCATTTTCAGCATATGAATCATAGCCCGAAGGTCGCACCAGTTTAGGTTCAACAACCCGAAATCATAGCCATAAGGCCGCACCATTTCTATATAATAATGTCATAGCCATATAGGCCGCACCAGTTGGATATAACATCCAAAATCATAGCCGTATAGGCCGCACCAGTTATTAACAGCTTGTTGCACGATCAATTATGGCTCACGGGTTTACCCGCTATTGCCTAGACTCACGGCTCTGTTCTTGTCATCGGAATGACTCACGGCTTATCCGGTCTTGTCTATATAAGTTTGACTCACAGCTCCGTTCTTGTCATTATAGACTCACGGCTTATTTGGTATTGTCACGTCACAGTTTACATAGATATATTGACTCACAGCTCCGTTCTTGTCTATGGTAGACTCACGGCTTATCTGGTCTTGTCATATTTCAAATCATGTAATTTGTCGTATCATTGATTATATATATATATATATATATATATATATATATATATATATATATATATATATATATATATATATATATATATATATATATATATGTATTGACTCACAGCTCCGTTATTGTCTATAACAGACTCATGGCTTATCTGGTCTTGTCTTTTACATATATCTTTATACTGGTCATTTTCGCCCCTCGAAGTTGTTTCAACCTGTAACAGTTCAATCATCATATATCATATATGATATTACTGAGATTACTCACCTGGATGTTAGCTGCATTTAAATCCCGGTTGTTTCTTGCCTTTGCGTGCACCACAACCATTTTGTCCCATACCTATATATTCATTTATATACCAAATGATAATAGGTTAATAATCATTCCAATTGACTCTAATACATAAGAGTCCAATGTTATGCAACTATAAACCATCCCTAGATGATAAACTTTCCATTTATCCTCTTTTCATGAGTTTTTACTATTCACCGAGGCATTCGTATCGATCTACAGTGCCCCCGAGAAGTCGAAAACTCAATATAAAAATTTTCCCAAACTTTTCATACCATTAGGGACTTATGGTTCAAGTTTGGAGTAAAACGGACAAGCCAAACAAAAGTTAGCATTTTGAAGTCCCTGTCTAGTGGGCGCACTGCGCCAGGTATCAGACGCACTGCGCCTGGGCGCACCCCGCCCTGATCCGGGGCGCACTGCGCCTGGGCAGGCTCCTGATCAGTCGCGATTTGTGCACTGTAGCACGCAGTTTTGGCCCATTAAGTCCTTATTTCTGTTCTTAATCATATGGGGTTTATTTCCAGACTAAAACCCTTCAATAATACAAGGTTTTAATCCAAAGAAACAAACTCAAACAATCAAAATCAAGAATTAGGGTTCTTGATCAAAATCCCAATTTTCAACAATAGCAACCTACTTTGCTGTTTTTGAGATATGTTCTTATCATATAACCATGTTTTAAGCTTGGAAATCGCATCAATATCATGGGTCATAACTAGAATTACATATTTCAGTTCATCCCCCATGAACCCACCAAGAACATATTCAAGGATTTGACTAAAAAGTCAATTTACTAACCTTATTTGGCTTGGAAATCATCAATTCCAAATTTGTGTTCAATTCCATCTTCAAATCCTCCATAGCTTTCAAAAATCGTATGAGAGAATTCCTTCCCGATGCTTCTCTATGTTCAGCCCCAATAGGAGAGTCAACTCTCCTATTTATACCTCAATTTTTACAAATTTGGTCCCTAAGTTCCATTTCTTGAACTTTTGGCTCTTTTATCAAGTTTTATGACATAAAACTTTCATTTCTTATATTTTTGCCACAAGCAAACAATATTTTACATATTTGGTCATTTACATGGTCAAATGACCAATTTACCCTTTTGTGGTAAAATGACCAAAAATCAGTTTTTATAACATTTTAAGTCCAAAACTCAAAATATTATTTCAAACTAAATTCTTTTCTGTCCAAAAGACGAAATTACCCTTCCAAGGTAAAATGACCATTATACCCCTTTTTTCTAGTATTACTTTCTAATACTTAGAACACCATGTTAAATCATAAATACACTATGATTAACATTTTAATACTTATCAAAAGTGTCGTGGTGTTACATGAAGATAAAGACAAAGCAGTCGAATTAGCACACGCACCGCGGATATGTGCAAGGGCGCGAAGCGCTGAGTCAGCAATGAGGCGGTGGAGAAGATTCAAATGCCGCAAAAACGGGGATAAACTCATACGCGCGCCGCGTGAATCTAAGTGCGCGTGGTGCGGTCTTTTATTTTTCAAAACTATAAATAGAGGGTTATAGGTCGAAATCAGCAGCAAAGACCTGGCATAGGAATGACCCCCAAGGCTTCTTTGACTCCGAGTTTCAGTTTTCAGTCGACCATAATTGGTATTTATGTTTTTCTCTTTTAATTTCCAAGTAGTTTAGTAGTTTTTGGTAGCTTTGGCTAGTGTTATTGGGTGTGACAACAATTGACATTACTTTTTAGTTTCTCAAAGTTTATGTTTTCTGTTTTGAACAAGTGTGGATCTGAGTTTTTTAATAGTTAATCATTCGGTTATTGTTAATTGCTCTTTTTATGGTTTTTATGCTTGAAATGCTTTTGGATGAATTTGATGTTTGATTGGTTTGATATTGTGTTTCTGAATTTAGGTTATACTTTCTAATTTCAGTAAACATTTTTGGTTTAGAACTTGAATTGGTTTGGTTAATGTTAGAGTTAGTTTTGGATTTGTGGGATTTTGTGATTTTGGGATTGTTTTTTGGTAAAAGTCGGAAACTAGATCCTCTGGTTGTAGAGTGATACTACAATTGGTAATATGTTGCCTACCTTGACCACGAAACTCCTGTGGATCGACCCTGACTACCACTATACTAGTGTGTTAGATTATTTTACTATTTTTGACCGAACGACGACCTAGGCGTGTCAATACGTGATGCGCCTAAAAGGCCACGCGATATATAGGATGATAATTATGAAACGCGCGTTTGCTTCCCAGTGTGACACATTCCTATGACGGCTATGATCATTATGAATAGTCTGCTTTTCCTTGAACACTAAGAGTCGGTTTTTAACTATTCCCAGAGCAACTAAAGGCATTCTAGAGGTGATTTCAGAGCTAGCAGAATGTTTTGTTTAAACAAAAGTCTTTACCCTAATATTTATTACCACAGCCTTCTCCATATAATTTTTACATGCTTTTTAACACTTTTGTGCTTTTAATAAAATTTTCTTTTTACAAAGTTTCTTTAATTAGCCACAACCTTACTCACTCGTAATATTAAATCTTACATGATGAAAAAAATTGCAGTTATTTAAAGTTTAAACCAATTCAAAACAATAGTTACACATCGTTTCAATTAAACAAAATTGGATTGACTCGTAAAAAATACGAGGACTTTGACTTATTTACAATTGATCGTTGGTCGCACTTCATTTGTGAATATATATAAATATTAAAACAAACTATTAAGGTATAATCCGATGACCTGTACATTGAAAAACATTTTTTGACCGTGAGATTGTCTTTCCTATGGATGTATTTTCTTAGTTTGCAACTGTAGAAGGCCCAAGTCAAGTCCCGCTTCGGAGAATAAGTTTTCATGGTCAAGCGTGGAGGCTAATTAATATTGGACCGACGGCCATGGACCCATTATATATTGATACATATGCGTCATGTATACGACGAACACATATGCACAATCTTTCATTCTGATCAGCATAATCTGGTATTTTTTCTGCACAAATTCATCTTCTTCGTTCATCGACTTCATTCTTCACATAAGGTTCCTCTTTCTCCTTTTCAATCATGCAAAGTTTTCTGTTAATTCTTATATACTCCTTGATTTCCCATCATGAACTGATTGTGTTATTTGAAGAATCGATTATATATATTTGAACTGATTTATAAATGATGTCAGAAAGAACAATGTCTTAATATATGTGATTTCAACTTTACAAAAGAAAGTTAAGGTATGACAGTGATTGTGGAAACAATGAAGGTTAATTGCGATTTCAGTAAGACTAGGGTCTGTGATTATGCAGAGATTATATGTTTAAGTTGAAAAAACCCATTTATATTTTGGTAATCTGAAGATTTCTCGGAGTTTGTAAACTTGAAATTTGTTTTTCAGAGTGGCTGAGATGACGATCAGGTGAATTTTGAATACTTGGATTTTTTTTTAACAAACTTTAATTCTGACAAACTAATTTAACAAATTATAAAAACGTGGTGACTTTTGAGTTTAAAAATGGGTCTCTTGGGCCGCCCGCATACTTTCATTATTGTCCCTTCTGGCTTCCTGTACCTAATATTCATGTTATAGAAAACTCAAATAATTACAATTGCGTCTTCTTTCTTTTCTTGGTGGATTCGTAACATTAAAATAATGCCTTCTTTTGGTTCTTTTATTGGTGGGTTTTCATCTTTATACTTTAATCCTTAATTGAAATTATCCAAACACCTTTCCACAAAATATTTTATCATAAAGATACAGTCACCATCATAAAAGATCAACATTATCCTGATTTTAATTTATACATTGATGATTCCTAAAAACTAACTGTAAATACCAATCTTGATTTCCAGTTTCATTTCAAATGGGACGAAGAGATTGGAACCAACTGCCCGTTCACTGTTTGGTTGAAATCTTGGGAAAAGTCGGAATCGAATCGCTTGTAGAGACCATTCCTTTAGTCTGCAAGTCTTGGTACGAGGCTACGCTTTATCCTCAATGTTGGCAACAACTCGTGTTTACTAAATCCCCTTGTTTACGAAGTTCTAAACGACCGATTCCAAGATTGAAATTAGATAAAGATTCATGTTTTGATTTCAATATTGTGGTGTCACTTGACAATACAAACAATGCTGATGATTATCTAGAAAAGTTCGTTCAGTTTGCAATCGGGCGTAGCAATGGACTTGTAACCGAGGTTGTCTTTCACCCTAAATCACGTTTGAAAGAAGGCCAAATTGCATGGATTGCGCAACGGTAAGTTGACACAAGAGTGAATTTGGGGTGTTTGGCTAAGCATTTTAAAATTGCTTATTGATTTATTGACTTTTTAAAAATTCAGGAAGCCAAAAATAGTTTGGATAACAAAAAGTGTTTTTTAAAACACTTTTTGTAATACTACAATAAGTCATTTTTAAGAAGTTAGGAGATCCTGACTTTTTAAAAGAGCTTATGACTTTTTGGTATTAAAATGACAAATATACCATTTTTGGTCATTATATATATATATATATATATATATATATATATATATATATATATATATATATATATATAAGCTAAATCAAATAATTTTTAAAACCTTTTTATCGACTTATTAACATTTCCCACCACATAAACTTATCCAAACACTTTTTAATAAACGTTTTTATCCAAAAGTGCTTATATGGGTAAAAAAATGGTCCGTTAGACCAAACATTACTTCTTAAATTTCTTTTTATTTTAATAAATATTTAAGATTTTATAGGACCATTAAAAATATATTAGTTTTTTAATTTGTTGATAACTTAAACGCATTAGATATATTATCTAATAGCTTTACCTAATTTGACCGGTTTTAGTATTTTGTTTTTTTTTTTCAACGACAAACTAATCTATTCTTATTCAACACCTTTTATTTTACAATTTTTTATATCTCTAACGGGACTAGATAAATTTTGACTTTCACATATTTACGAATTTATAAGATAAAAACAATAATAACAACAAATGTGCCGAAATTACCACTTGTTAAATTACTGATTATTTTATTGTTTTTCATGTGTAGATGTCCCTCTTTAAAGCTCTTGGTGCTACCAAGCTACTTGAGCTATGTGATTAACTTTGAAGTCTCAAACTCGATATGCAACTGGAAAGATTTGGAAGGTTTACAGGTTGCGTCCTTGATAGGCTTGAAGAAAACAATCATCAACATTAGCAAAAACTGCAAAAACTTTAATCATTTAAGTGTTTTTGTTCCTCGAATCGATGAAGATGTGGCATTCGCTATCGCGTCTCAACTCCCCAACATTAAGACATTAGATTTACGGTTCTCTAAAATTGAAAGAAACGATCTAATTGTGATCCTAAAAGGGTGTCAGAAACTTGAGCACCTCGATGTTAGTGAGTGTAAAGGTATCTCATGCGACGATGAGATACTAAACCTCGCCCGTTCAATTCGTGTCTTTAGACACGAGGGTTCTTCCTTAAGTAAGTAGTATGAATGTTGTAATTGTTCTTTTATAGTGCTTATACATATATTTGTTTGTAAATAAACAGTTAATAAAAACATGTAATGGCCAATAAACTAATTCATTAATTTAATTTTTCTATTTGAGAAATTATATATTTTGGTATTCTTGCTTAATGATAATTTTGTTTTTCCCGAATTTATGAAAATTTTATCAGAAAAGAAATTGAATTAAAATGATTTCCATATAGTTTGAAAAATGTTAATAACATACTTCACCGTCTTTCCCATTTGACATCACTCATAGATTCATCAAAGACATCCTCTACGGTATTAGCACAAGAATCCTAATTGTAACAACAAACAATAAGAAAAGTAACAACTAATCATAATTTTATTCAATAAACAAATATAAAAGTTAATTAAAAATTATTTCCATACCATAAGAAAATAACATAATTAAGCCTAACCATGCGTTGTAACTTACTTCATTGGCTTCCCTATCTCTTAACCTCAAACATTGATTTCTCAAAAAACACCGTCTTCAATATTAGCACAAGCATCCTAATTGCATAAATTGAAAACGAAAGTAATAAACATCACAAATAAAGTGGAAATATATAAACATTAATAAAATGGAATATTCAAAATGTATGTTATAACTTACTTCATTCTCTTTTCTGCTGTTTACCTCAGCTATACCTCAGCTATAGATTTATCAGAACCATCATCTTCTTTTTTATCAGAAGCATCAGAGAAAGTAAAATCTCCAAAAGAAAAGTGTCTATCCATTGAGGATCAACAACACCTTAACAAAACATATGACAAAAAAATATCCCTCCACACACACACACACACACACACACACATATACATACATACATACATACATACATACATATATACATACATACATGTAACGCCAAGACATGTTTTATTATGTAATTATAATAAAAGGGTAAATTGGTCATTTTACCTTAGAAGGGTAATTTGGTCTTTTGGACAGAAAAGGATTTTCCTTGTAATAATATTTTGAGTGTTGGACTTAAAATGTTATAAAAACTGATTTTTGGTCATAAACTTTGTTAGTTGTGGCAAAAGTCCAAGAAATGCAACTCCATGGACTAATTTGTAATTTCTTGAGGTATAAAAGGAGAGAAGCTTCTCCCACGTGCAGATTTTCGTGAGGCTACGGGAGAGGGTTTTCTCTGTACGGATTTTGCAATACTTGAAGATTTCTTGAAGGTTTAAGTTGCAATTCGATTTTTGGGTTTGTATTGAAGAATTTGAAGCTTTGAAGGTTAGTATTTCAAGTTCTAGCCTAGGTTGTTCTTAGTGGGTTTTGGGACTAAACTGAAATCTGCAATTTCAGTGAAGTCTATGATGTTTGTACATGATTTCTGGGTTCTAATATGATCATATGATAAGCACATACCATTGAAACACTTGGTTTTGATCAAGTTGAAGTTTTGAGGTTTTTGGAGTCAAGAACTTTAATTCTTACTTTTGATTGATTGAGTTGGTTTCAATGGATAAAAACCTTGTGTTAATGAAGGGTTTTAGTGTGTAAACAAACCCCAAATGATTAAGAACAACAATAAGAGCTCAATATGTCAAAACAGTGTGCTACAGTACAAAATCGCGACTGGTCTGGAACTGCCCAGACTCCACAGGCACGGTGCGCCCAGATTCCAGGCGTGGTGCGCCCAGATTCCAGGCGCGGTGCGCCCACTTGGCAGAGAGCTCAAATGTGTGAATTTTCGCTAGGCTTGTCCGATTTACCTCAAACTTGAACCATAAGTCCATAATGGTTTGAAAAGTCCTGGAAAAATATTAAATTGAGTTTTCGACTCCTCGGAGGCACTATAGAGCAATACGGATGCCTCGGTAAAACGTATAATTTGTGAAAAGATTGTAAATGGAAAGTTTATCATCTAGACATTGTTTGTAGTGTTACAATATTGAACTCTTGTGCATTAGGGTCAATTAAAACAGTTGTTAACCTATAATCATTGTGAAAATGAATGACATTATAGGTACGGGACAAGATCTTGTGGAATACTTTGAAAGGCAAAGGTTAACTAAAGCTAGTAGTAGCAAGCATTCAGGTGAGTAATCTTGACTATATCTAGTGTGATATACGATGATTACAATGTCACTACTTGAAGTAGTTGAATATGAGACAAGGGTAGAATACCCGAATAATATACGGACATGTTATCGGATTGAAAATCCAAATGGTGCAGCCTTGTTGGCTATGATTATTATCTTTGAAATTTAATGGTGCGGTCTTAGGACCATGATATTGGGTTATTGAACCTAAATTGGTGCGGCCTTCGGGCTATGATATAAGCGATAAAACAACCGGTGCGGCCTTCGGGCTATGATAAATGATAAAACTGTTGGTGCGGCCTTAGGGCTATGACTTGACTATTCTAAATGTTTTGGTGCGGCCTATATGGCTATGATATATGGTGCGGTCAGTGATGACTATGACTTATGGGACAGAAACTGTTTAAGAGTTTAATTGTTATTATTCTCTTATATATGCATGTTTATTTGCTTGATTACTCATTGGGCTTTATAGCTCACAGTTTATTTGACATGTCCCTGCAGGTGAGCGTGATCCCGCCAAAGGGAAAGATAAAGTCCGTGACTGAGGACTTAGGATTGTGAAGTGACAGCCCGGCTTAAAGGATGTATAATATTTATATGTGTTGTAATCCTTGATACACTTGTACCTGTATGTGTTAACTAATACCCCTATACTTCTGGTTTGATTGTAAAATATATGGTTTGAAAAAATAAAATTTTTAAGGGGTGTTTTGTTAATAAGTCGGGTGTTACAAGTTGGTATCAGATCCGTGGTTTAAGTGAACTAGGTGTCTTTAGATTAGATTCCTGGACTTAAACCTTGAGAGAAAAACAGACAAATGGACTGTTAGATATATATAAGTTTGTTATTATATATGTAATCTAACGGTTTGCTGAATTTTGAAGTATGAGAAATACAAGAAGTAATCCCACTGGTGCAAATTCGGGGCGTGGAACCTCAAGGAGTGGACCAGCCCGTTCACAAAGCTCAGCGGGACGAAGAGCAAGAGCACCAGCAAGGGAACCGGTGGGAGAAAATCCACCTGATATACGGGCAATAGTGGCTGATGTGGTGAGGGAGTCGATGCCTACGCTAATGAACAACCCAAACCTGAGTGAAGTGGCTGCAAAAAGCATTCATGATAAACAGCCGGAAGATGAAAGTCAAGGAGAAAGTCGTGCCCGTTCAGAAAAAAACAAACAGGGCGGGGAAGCTTCTACAAAGAAAGTCGGATGTACTTACAAAACTTTCCTTGGTTGTAAACCAAAAGAATTTTCGGGGACAGATAATCCGGTCCAAGCTATGGAGTGGATAATGCATATTGAGAAGGTGTTTCGAGTCAGCAAATGTGCGGATGATGACAAGGTAGAATTTGCCACAAATCAACTCACAAGCAGTGCACTACATTGGTGGCAAATTTACTACAAGTCATTGGGTATTGATTCAACCCTATCGGTACCTTGGGAACAATTCAAGACCAAGTTCAACGAGGAGTATTGTTCAGAGGTAGCCATAAAGAAGTTGGAGGACGAATTTCTGCATATGGAACAAGGTTCTCAAACTATCCAAGAATACACACTGAGCTTTCTGGAGAAAGCAAGATTTGCGGAACACCATGTCAATACCGAAAAGAGGAAGATTGATAAGTATGTTTGGGGGCTGACGACCCGAATCAGAGAAATTGTACAACCACTGACACTGCTAGAAAAAGGACCTTTAATGACACGCATTGCGTGTCATAAAAGGGTACAAATGACACGCAAATGTATGTCAAGGAAGCCCCTGTCATAAATGATAGATGACACACATTTGTATGTCGTAAAATTTACGACATACATTAATGACACACGTTTATGACTTACAATGTAAGTCGTAAATTTTCTTTAAACAAATTATATATATATATATATATATATATATATATATATATATATATATATATATATATATATTAGATTAGAATAAATAATACAAAAATTAAATCACACTAAATTTAATTTATTATCATATAAAATATCATTAATACAAAATTACAAATACAATTATTTGTTTCCTAAATTTATCCCTGAAATTATACTAACACTGCAAGATAAAGCACCAAAACAGTTGGTGAAACATCAAGAAATATAAAAACACATTCATTCTTTGTTTTCTATCTTTGTCCCTGAAATTAAAAGCACCATCAGATCCACAAGATTTGAATATGTGTTGGACCTGAAAAGCAAACAACCCGTTAAAAAATTTGATTATCATTCAACTATACTTTGATGCATAGCCCTTCCTGCTGTGCTTGATCTACCATCAACCAAGTTACTCGATACCTATTCAGACGAGAGTTCAGATGATCCCTGAAATTAACATGAAACACTTAATTACATGAACACCTAATATGGACAATTACATATAATAACCAAGGTTGGTTGCTATTTGTTGAATTTAACCCATAATCATATTGGTAGAAAATGAATACACAAATATAAACAAAAACTTAGCAAAGAGAAACTATGATTCAAAAGGGAGGGCTGAGAAATTAGTAGATAATATAGTAAAAAAAGTTTACCTAACAATTATAACAAACTCCTTGGTTTCTGAATTCATGCAAACCACTTGAATTATGTAAGATTCAGAACTGAATCAAGCATCCTACTGCTTAAGAAACTTGTCACCCAACATTTGTGCAAGGTTTAAGCCTGAAATTGTATCCAAAACTATTAATTGAATATGAGTTATTGTATCAAATCAAACGTTCAATTACCACAAAGTCTTGTTTCCCCATCTTTAAGAGTTTCTCCAGTTGCTTGCATATGCATTCTTTCATTATAACTACCTACTCGATGGTATCCTAACATATTAATTTTTTGCCTTCTAGCACTGCACAAGAAGTAAAATAACAAACCGATTTCAACATAACTTACATTACATTAAGAATGATACGAGATTCAACAAAAAGTGTCCAATTCCAAAAAATAACAAACCGATTTGCATACATACATTGCCATACAGGTTGAATTCCCCACATTTGCACATTGAGCAAAGTAATTGTCATGACCAATTCCACAAAAAATGTCCAATTCCAAAAAAAATGATACGAGATTCAACAAAAAGAATACGAGATTTAGCAAAAACGATACGAGATTCAGCAATCAAAAAGGTCCAATTCCACAAAAAATGATTTTCTGTTGTGTTACTACTTGAAACGATACGAGATTCAATAAAAACAATATCATATTTAACTTGAAACACATACCTGATCGAAACCCTAATTATTGCTTCAACCTATCGATTCTGTGAGAAGCCAGAATGGCGAGGGAGCAACGAGGGCCACATCGAGAGAACGATACAAATATTTGATTAACCCATTATGATCGAAACCCTAATTCTCCACATTCTCCTTCTGAAGCGAGAATGTGAAGTACCGAATCTCGAAACCTTCTCCACATCTCCTTCTGAAGCGAGAATGCGAAGTACTGAATCTTTCTTTAATCCATCGAGTACTGAATTTCAAGGTATAGATCGAGAGAAGGATACCATCGACTACTTTAACCTGTTCTGAAAAATCGTGATTCACGCTTTTTTCATACACAGAGAAAAGGATATGATCAATGAAGAAGGAGAATGTGGACGTCAACAACGCAATGGGAATGATAAATCGTGACCATATGAGAGCAGCTAACGAGGGGCAATGCTTATGTCGGTGCCAATGCCGATTGGAGATAGTAGACAGAGGGACGGTGTGAATGGCGGGTAGCGGCGATGGAAAGGGTGAGACTACAAGAACGAGAGTGTATCAGGTGAGGATCGAGGAAGCATGTTGAACCCTAGCTTTGGTTGAAGCGTGAATGGAAAGACCAGCTAATTAAGAGAAATAAAATGAAAAAAAATCAAGATGACACACATTTTTATAAAATGACGCAAAAGTGCCCTCCGTGTTTTTTTTCTTTTGGATTATGACATCAAAATATGACATACATTGTTTAATGTCGTAAATCTTAGGAAAGATGACACGGATTTACGACACGCGCTTATGTATGTCGTAAATGTTTCAGATTTTAAAAACGATGACATTTATTAATGACATACAGTTTTTATATGTCATAAAATTAGTGTGTCATAATTCGTGTGTTATTAAAAGCCTATTTTCTAGTAGTGTGAAACTGTCTACTTTCCGGCAAGTGGTGGATCGAGCCACAGAAAGGGAGACAGAATTGAAGCGACAAGAAGATGAAAAGAAAGCCATGGAAACTAAAAGAAAGGCGGAAGACCAAGGTTGGACGCCTCAGAAAAAGTCGCAACAAACTGGGTCTAAGGGTAAAGGCCAGAAAGACGAAGGAAAGTGGTGTGAGAAGTGTAGAAAAAGGCACTCTGGGAGTTGTCGGGTCAACACTGCATCTGCAAATTGTCGAAATTGTGGAAAACCGGGGCATGATGCTAGTAACTGTCGGGCGGAGCGTAGGTGTTTCCAATGCGGAGCTACGGATCATCTTCGCATGAACTGTCCCGAGTTGAAATCTGGAGCAATGAGTGATAGATCCAGGATTGATCAGGGCGGAAAAAAAGAGGAGGCGAAGAACCGAGGAAGACCGGTAGCCTCGCGAGCCTTTCAAATGACCGTTGAGGAAGCTCGTGAGAAGACAGATGTGGTTACAGGTATCTTCACTCTCAATTTCATACATGTATATGTTATATTTGATCCAGGGGCTACACATTGTTTTGTATCGGAGTCCCTGATGTCTCGCTTGAATGTACCATTAACCCCAATGGATGAAAGCTTGGAAGTGGCTGTAGCAGACGGTAGATATGTTTGGGTTTCCGAACACCTGGAAGGTTGTCAGCTTAAAATCTATGGGACCACTTTCCCTATAGATTTGAAGCCGATGACTACCAATGAATTTGGTGTAATCGTGGGTATGGATTGGTTGGCAACGAATTACGCTAACATGGACTGTAGAAATAAAAGCATCACAGTATTATCACCGGATGGGGAATGGATAAAGATTCAGGGTGAACGACCTCGGTTGAGAATGCCAGTTATCTCCTTTGCTCAAGCTCGAAGCTGTATTAGTAAAGGAGGAATGTCTTATTTGGCCTATGTAACAGTGGCTAAGCCAATAAAGGTGGGGGTAGTGAATGTAAACGTTGTAAACGAATTCCCAGATGTATTTCCAGATGAACTTCCAGGGTTGCCACCAGATCGACAGGTTGAGTTCACGATTGAACTGATTCCGGGAGCTGCTCCTGTTGCCCGAGCTCCATACCGTTTAGCACCTTCAGAGATGGTGGAACTGCAAAAGCAACTAGAAGAACTGTTAGACAGGGGTTTCATCAGACCGAGTACATCGCCTTGGGGAGCCCCTATCCTGTTTGTTAAGAAGAAAGATGGGTCGATGTGCATATGTATTGACTATCGGGAATTAAATAAGATCACGGTGAAGAACAAGTATCTGCTACCAAGAATAGATGACCTGTTTGATCAACTACAGGGAGCATCTTATTTTTCTAAAATTGACCTGAGGTCGGGTTACCATCAGCTGAAGATTCGAGAATCTGACATTCCAAAGACAGCTTTTCGCACACGATACGGTCATTATGAGTTTTTGGTGATGCCTTTCGGGTTAACCAATGCTCCGGCCGTATTCATGGATCTCATGAACCGGGTGTGTCGTCCATTCCTTGATACTTCGGTGATAGTATTTATAGATGATATCTTGGTGTATTCACGAAGCCAAGCCGAGCATGAGGTATACCTGCGACAAATGTTGGAGTTGCTTCGCCAAGAAAAGTTGTATGCAAAATTCTCCAAGTGTGAATTCTGGCTAAGAGAAGTTCAATTTCTTGGCCATGTAATTAATGCTGAAGGGGTGAAAGTTGATCCAGCGAAGATTGAAGCCGTGATGAAGTGGGAACCGCCTAGAAGTCCAACTGAAGTACGAAGTTTCCTTGGTTTGGCAGGCTATTATAGAAGATTTGTCGAGAATTTTTCCTCGATAGCTGCCCTGTTGACCAAGTTGACCAAGAAAGGTGAAAATTTTGAATGGGCGGAAAAACAGCAAGAAGCTTTCCAAAGGTTGAGACAAGCCTTGTGTGAAGCACCGGTGTTAGCACTACCACAAAGCGGAGAAGAATATGTAATCTACAGCGATGCTTCTAGAGTCGGCCTTGGATGTGTGTTAATGCAGAAAGGTCGAGTGATAGCTTATGCGTCCCGCCAATTAAAAGAAGCCAAGAAGAAATATCCAGTTCATGATCTGGAATTAGCTGCAGTGATACTAGCATTGAAGTTGTGGAGACACTATTTGTATGGTGTGAAATTCGTCATCTATACGGACCACAAAAGTTTGAAGTACCTGTTCGATCAAAAAGAACTTAACATGAGACAGCAAAGGTGGATGGATCTACTTAAAGACTTTGACAGTGAAATTCTGTACCACCCTGGCAAGGCGAATGTGGTGGCAGATGCTTTAAGCCGAAAAGAAGCTCCTTTGAAAGTTACATCCGCATGTATGGGTGTAGCAAGTCGGTTACCAGAATTGATCCGTTTGGCACAAGAAGAAGCGTGCAAGCCTGAACATGCAAAAAGCGAGCGAATGGTTGGGTATTTGAAGCATCTGGATGAAAATGCACAGCAATTGAAAACTTTTAGAGGCCGCGTGTGGGTCCCAAAACAAGGAGAAGCTCGGAACTTGCTTCTAGAAGATGCACACTGTAGTCGATATGCAATTCATCCGGGTAGTACCAAGATGTATCGGACGTTGAAACCGTTGTATTGGTGGCCCGGAATGAAAAGAGATGTTGGAAGATATGTAGAAAGATGTTTGACGTGTCTGCAAGTTAAGTCAAACCATCAGAAACCATACGGAGAAATCCAACCATTGCCGGTTCCAGAGAAGAAGTGGGACCATATTACTATGGATTTTGTAACAAAGTTGCCGCGGACACCGCGAGGTCATGATTCGGTTTGGGTGATTGTTGATCGATTGACAAAATCAGCACAATTCATACCGATTAGTGAGAAGTACAGGGTGGATCAACTGGCAAAGATCTACATAGATGAGGTGATTTGTCGACATGGATTTCCGGCATCGATCGTGTCGGATCGAGACAACAGATTTACTTCCCGGTTTTGGCAAAGTCTTCAAGAGCGATTAGGTTCAAAAGTACTCATGAGTACTGCATACCACCCGCAGACCGACGGCCAAAGTGAAAGAACTATCCAGACTTTGGAAGACATGCTGAGAACTTGTGTCATAGATTTTGGTGGAAGCTGGGAAGATCATTTGCCTTTGGTAGAATTCACGTACAATAAGAGCTGTCATTCCAGCATTCAAATGGCCCCGTATGAAGCATTGTATGGAGCATCGTATCGTACTCCGACTTGCTGGACTGAAGTTGGGGAAAAACCATTGGCTGGACCTGAAATTGTAGCACAGACTGAAGAAAAGATCAAACAAATTCGTGAAAATTTGAAAGTAGCTCAGAATCGACAGAAGCAGTACGCAGATAAACGGGTGAAACCGATAGAATTCCAAGTAGGAGACATGGTAATGCTCAAAGTATCCTCTTGGAAAGGCTTAATTCCTTTTGGGAAGAAAGGGAAGTTGAGTCCTCGCTTCATTGGACCTTTCCGTATATCCCAAAGAGTTGGAGCTGTAGTGTATAGATTGGAGTTACCTGATGAACTTCATGGTATACATGATGTATTTCATGTGTCCCATTTGAGAAAAACTTTGTTTGACAAGTCTCAACAAGTACCTCTTGCTGAAATTGAAGTGGATGACAAGTTGAGATACCCGGAACAACCCGAGAGGGTGTTAGACCGAAATATAAGACAGCTACGAAACAAGAAGATCAGCATGGTGAAAGTGCTTTGGCATCATCACAAAGGTTCCGACATGACGTGGGAGACCGAAAGTGAAATGAGGGAGAAATACCCTCAACTCTTTGCATGATTTCGGGGACGAAATCTCTTGAAGGAGGGGAGAATTTGTAACGCCAAGACATGTTTTATTATGTAATTATAACAAAAGGGTAAATTGGTCATTTTACCTTAGAAGGGTAATTTGGTCTTTTGGACAGAAAAGGATTTTCCTTGTAATAATATTTTGAGTGTTGGACTTAAAATGTTATAAAAACTGATTTTTCGTCATAAACTTGTTAGTTGTGGCAAAAGTCCAAGAAATGCAACTCCAGGGACTAATTTGTAATTTCTGGAGGTATAAAAGGAGAGAAGCTTCTCCCACATGTGCAGATTTTCGTGAGGCTACGGGAGAGGGTTTTCTCTGTACGGATTCTGCAATACTTGAAGATTTCTTGAAGGTTTAAGTTGCAATTCGATTTTTGGGTTTGTATTGAAGAATTTGAAGCTTTGAAGGTTAGTATTTCAAGTTCTAGCCTAGGTTGTTCTTAGTGGGTTTTGGGACTAAACTGAAATCTGCAATTTCAGTGAAGTCTATGATGTTTGTACATGATTTCTGGGTTCTAATATGATCATATGATAAGCACATACCATTGAAACACTTGGTTTTGATCAAGTTGAAGTTTTGAGGTTTTTGGAGTCAAGAACTTTAATTCTTCCTTTTGATTGATTGAGTTGGTTTCAATGGATAAAAACCTTGTGTTAATGAAGGGTTTTAGTCTGTAAACAAACCCCAAATGATTAAAAACAACAATAAGAGCTTAATATGTCAAAACAGGGTGCTACATTACAAAATCGCGACTGGTCTGGAACTGCCCAGACTCGACAGGCGCGGTGCGCCCACTTGGCAGAGAGCTCAAATGTGTGAATTTTCGCTAGGCTTGTCCGATTTACCTCAAACTTGAACCATAAGTCCATAATGGTTTGAAAAGTCCTGGAAAAATATTAAATTGAGTTTTCGACTCCTCGGGGGCACTATAGAGCAATACGGATGCCTCGGTAAAACGTATAATTTGTGAAAAGATTGTAAATGGAAAGTTTATCATCTAGACATTGTTTGTAGTGTTACAATATTGAACTCTTGTGCATTAGGGTTAATTAAAACAGTTGTTAACATATAATCATTGTGAAAATGAATGACATTATAGGTACGGGACAAGATCTTGTGGAATACTTTGAAAGGCAAAGGTTAACTAAAGCTAGTAGTAGCAAGCATTCAGGTGAGTAATCTTGACTATATCTTGTGTGATATACGATGATTACAATGTCACTACTTGAAGTAGTTGAATATGAGACAATGGTAGAATACCCGAATAATATACGGACATGTTATCGGATTGAAAATCCAAATGGTGCAGCCTTGTTGGCTATGATTATTATCTTTGAAATTTAATGGTGCGGTCTTAGGACCATGATATTGGGTTATTGAACCTAAATTAGTGCGGCCTTCGGGCTATGATATAAGCGATAAAACAACCGGTGCGGCCTTCGGGCTATGATAAATGATAAAACTGTTGGTGCGGCCTTAGGGCTATGACTTGACTATTCTAAATGTTTTGGTGCGGCCTATATGGCTATGATATATGGTGCGGTCAGTGATGACTATGACTTATGGGACAGAAACTGTTTTAGAGTTTAATTGTTATTATTCTCTTATATATGCATGTTTATTTGCTTGATTACTCATTGGGCTTTATAGCTCACAGTTTATTTGACATATCCCTGCAGGTGAGCGTGATCCCGCCAAAGTGAAAGATAAAGTCCGTGACTGAAGACTTAGGATTGTGAAGTGACAGCCCGGCTTAAAGGATGTATAATATTTATATGTGTTGTAATCCTTGATACACTTGTACCTGTATGTGTTAACTAATACCCCTATACTTATGGTTTGATTGTAAAATATATGGTTTGAAAAATAAAATTTTTAAGGGGTGTTTTGTTAATAAGTCGGGTGTTACAATACATACATACATACATACATACATACATACATACATACATACATACATACATACATACATATATATATATATATATATATATATATATATATATATATATATATATATATATATAGGTTCAACATAGAACCAAATTATACTGGCTAACCATAGAACCACGTGAAAACTGCCTATGTTCATAGATGAATATGTTCATAAATGAACAAGTGCAATTTTTACGTGGTTCTATGGTTAACCAGTATAATTTGGTTCTATGTTGAATCTATCCTCCATATATATATATATATATATATATATATATATATATATATATATATATATATATATATATATATATATATATATATATATATATATATATATATATATATATATATATATATATATATATATATATATATATATATATATATATATATATATATATATATAAACTGAGTAATAAATGATTAAATGTTGTCATCTGAGACAACAATGTCTTAACATATGTGATTTGAACTTTACAATTTTGAATTCAAAGAATCATCGGTTTGATTCGAAAAAGTTTTGGTATGTCAGTGATTTTTGGAACAATGAAGGTTAATTGTGATTTCAGTAAGATTAGGGTCTGTAATTATGTTGATTTGGTTGAATGACATAGCCTTAAGTATTAGTAGTTGAAGAGATTATATGTTAAAGTTCAAATATCCCCGTTTATATTTTGGGAATTTTAAGAACTTTCAATTCAACTTGATTTCACAGAGTTTAAAAACCTGAATATTGTTTTCTAGAAACAGTCGCTAAGATGACGATCAGGTGAAAATTTTTAATTGGGACAAATTTAACAAATTATAAAAAAGTAGTTGGTGACTTTTGAGTTTAAAAATGGGTCTCCTGGCCCACACATTCCCATTATTGTCTCTTTCTGACTTTTTTTTTGGGAAGTGATATTTCTATTTTAAAAATTGATTCATGTACATGTATACTACATTTACAGCTATCGTACAAGTTTATAAAGTATGTATTTCATGTGGATGAATCAATTTCTTAAGTGGAAATATCACTTTCCTTTTTGTTTATATAAAGTATCATTTGTTATAGATTTATAATAATATTTTCAAAATAATATTAAAATCTAAGAAAGAATTTGGTCTATTTCGTTACAAATTTTCATAATTACGTATATATTTTTGTAGATTTTGAATTACATATATATTATTATAAAACCTAATAAACTCATGTATAAACCAAAATACATAATTTAATGATAAATAGTCTTTTTAAAAACTTAAAAGAATATCTTTAAATTGATTTTTTATCACTAAAGAACCAATTAACCAGCAACATTACAATATTATCGTTCTCTAAAAAAAATTCAAAAATATTGATACAAATCTTGATGTAACCGAAATATCAACTGATTGAACAAAGTTTGAATATCAAATTCAAGTTTTAACTTTTACACAAAGTGAGATGGAGCTACCATCAGTCAACCGTTGACATTTATTCAATCAACCAAAATTGATAAAAAAAATCAACTTAAAAAAACATTAATATATTGCAGTCAAGTAATTGGGTGGATATATAAGTTTATAGGTTTTATAAAAATATACATAAACTATAATATTTTATAAAGATATAGACATACTTATAAAAATTTATAAAAACATAAACAAAATTCTCGATAAAATATAGTACATAACGTAATTTGATTTTACCTACTCATGGATCGTATTAATAACATATAGTTTTAAAATAATTCAATTGGATAATCTCAGAAAAGTACAAAAGTGCATTCTTTCTTTTCGTGGGTTTGTAACATTATAATAATGTCTGCTTTTGGCTCTTTTATTGGTTGATATTCATCTTTATACTATAATTCTCATTTTTAAATAATGCAAACAGTTTTTATAGAAAATATTTTATTTAATACATCGGTGTGACAGTGTGCGATGTTACTAAATCCCCTTGTTCACGAAGTTCTAAACGATCGATCCCAAGACTGAAATTTGACAAAGACTCATGTTTTGATTTCAATATTGTGGTGTCACTAGACAATACCAACAACGCCGATGATTATCTTGAACAGTTCGTTCAGTTTGCAATCAGGCATAGCATTGGACTTGTAAGCAGAGATTGTAAGACAACCTAAATCACGTTTAAAAGAAGAAAGATGATCCGTACACAACAGTTTATGCATTAATGAGTTGTACAATGTGCATAAAAACATATTTGTTGTGTATGACATAAAAATTGTTGTGTATGGCCAAATTGCATAGGTCGGGCAAGGGGAAGTGGACCCAAGAGTGAAGTTAGTAAAGTTTCAAAATGGAAAACGTTTGCGTAATTGGATAATGAGTACCGTTAAAATAGATAAAAAGAAAAATCATATGGGTAAAAAACAACTATGGGTCAACTATGCTTTTTGATTTTCATTATTCTATAGATTAAAATACATGTTTTCTAGAATGGTTATTGGGGGGGGGGGGGGGGTTGTTAACGGGGTGTTTTTTTTAGTGGGATGCTTTTGTGTCGTTGGCCCACTTGTAGCGTATTCTTTGACGTGTTTCCTCTTCTGCTTCTCGTTACCTTTGATGTCAACCCATCTCCGACAAAGTTACTCTGTTTCTTTCTTTCTCCCTTTCTTCTCACAATCGCCGGTGGTTCTTTGGTGAGTTAAATAGTTTCCCGATTGTAGCCTCCTTCTTCTGATTCGCTGCGTCTTGAGTTCAGTTTCAGGTATTTAGTGTTTTCCTTTCAGTTATTTTCTATGGCTCTTTTCTTGGTTTTCCGTCTTTTGTTTTGATATGACATTTTCTGTTGATGGGAGTTTTGAGATTGGGGAATCATCTGGTTCTTTTGTTTCAGTTGTCGATCGGCTATACGGTTGTATAATAACGGGAGTTTTGAGATTGTCCGAGGTTGTACCCGGAATAACCCCATTTACACCCAGTGTTGTCAGCAGGGTGCTGTTGTCTTACCTATACCGCTGATGCCTCCATCCTATATTTTAGGTTTGCTTCAAAATAGACACTATATTGATAACATTAGGGTTTACAATTCTATGTTTTCGATGACTTCCTTTGGGCTAAAGTTGATGAAACCGTTAATCGTCGTCCTGGTCCGTATATCTTTAAGGTATCTGGTCAGATTTGCCATCAGATTGGGTCTTTTTGTCCTCAAGGATCGGATATGCTGCGTTTTCTGCAATTGTATGTATATGATACAGAAAATGAGGTTGCCAATCGTTTGCGGGTTTTTGGCGATGGTGGGCAAGCTCTGCAACTGACATTGTTGCGGGGTGGTCGACAATTCTGAATGGAATTAATGAGTATGTGCGCATGTTTAGAAATGCATTTCATGTAGCCCGAGAGAAAATTTTAGATGAATATGCTATACGGTTGTATAATAACGTTCTTGATGTGTGGTATGGTCGTCCTTACAGGGTGCTCTCGGTGCTATTGTGACAGCTGACGATCCAAATGCATCGAATTATGATGTTCTTGTGCATTATCGAGAAGGGCCTCCAACACGCATAAGTAAGTTACATTATTCTTATATGCCCTTGCAATATCCGTTGTTGTTCCCGTATGACGAAAAGGGATGGTCTACTAGATTTAAGTTACAATCTGCTAATTCCGTTAGTCCAAAAGCAGTCACATTAAACATGTACTACAATAATTTGATTGATAGTCGCAGCGGTATGTATACGTTGTTGCTGCAGTGTGGTCGATTGTTTCAACAGTTCTTAATTGACGCTTATCTCTGTGTTGAAGAAATTCGTCTTGATTTTATCTGTAATAATCAAAATAAATTACGCCTGAGCACGTAAGCGGGATTCATGACTCAATTTCGCAAGGAGATTCTGATGGTAGAATCACTGGGAAACGATTCTTTTTGCCTGCATCTTTCGTTAGTGGTCTGAGGTATATGCATAAGCACTATCAGGATGCACTTGCTATTTGCAGAGTTTATGGAAATCCGTAATACTTTGTTACTTTCACGTGTAACGTTAATTGGCAGAAATTGTTAGATATATGGCAGAAAATGACATTAAATACTCTCAAGACCGCCCGTATATAATTGCTAGGATTTCCAGCTTAAGGTTGCTGAGTTTATAAACTTCTTAAAGAAAGATAAACCTTTCGGGGAGATATCTGTCTGTAAGTACTTTGATTTTAAGTTTGTTATACTTTTTTTTCCATATGTTCACTTCTCTAATTGCTTTTTATGTTATATAGACCTGTATACCATAGAGTTTAAAAAAAGGACTACCTCACTGTCATACACTGGTGTGGGTGTCGGCTTCTTCGCAAATTCGAAGCCCCGTTGATGTTGATAAGTACATATCTGCGGAACTCCCAGATCCCATCACGGATCCACTATTGCACAAAACCATCACTACCAGTATGATTCACGGCCCTTGTGGTTTACTGAATTCTGAATTCTTCTGTATGCATAATGGTAAATGTAGTAATTCATTTCCAAAACCCTTCAGTGATCATACTTTTTTTTATAAACAAGGCTATGTACATTATAAAAGGAACAACTCTGCATTCCATACTCTGAAGCCCGATATTCCCTTTAGAGGAATATCCGTTCTTCTAGGATAGATTTTAGGCAGACACTTCCTGTCAAGAAAGAAAGTCTGATCCAGAAATAATGGCTTCCACCTTGCCTAATTCTTTTCTATGGCCGTTGTTTTCTGTTTACAAATTGTCTCGTAACATGCGCCTAGCATCAAATACCGACAATGGAATCGAAAAGCAGCGATGTGCCGACTTCGCATCATGGCTTTTGGATACTGTCAATGGCCGAGTTGGAATACCTGATCCGAAAAAACCCCAAAAATCTTCTCTTATCAAAATTCCTCAACATATGTTGGTTACTGGGCTAGAAAACAGTATTCAACATCTTATTACATTTGTGTATGGGTCTGGTGTCCTTATAAACCCCACACCTGCCACTCTGTGCAACAGGGCAATTGTATGTCCAAAAAACGAAACCATTAACCAAATTAATAGTATGGTATTAAACATGAATAGTAGTGCATCGAAGATAAACTACAGTACTGATACTGTTACCCCACATACAGATAAATCGACTGATCTTGATTTGCTTTATCCGGAAGAATATATGAATCAGTTGTCGTTTCCGGGTCTTCCTTTACACGAATTGGTTCTTAAATAAAATGTTGAGTCTATTTGTGCTGAACTGCTCAACCATCTGAAGACATGGATCAAGACCCCGAAGCATAAAACAGTGAATAAAAGACCACGAAGTCTGAAGACTCCGAAGGGTATATCCTGGAGGATCCGAAGACTTATTAGTTGTAATACCTTTTTGTAGGCACGCGTAATAGAACATTACGTGTTGCATGAATCTAGTACCCTATTGGTTAGTACTCTAATAGTATATTCTCTGCATAAAGTTGTACTATGCGTATCACTGATCAAGTATAAATATCAGTGATACCATACCGTGTCCGGTGAGAGATTGTAATCGTCCCATTGTAAAACCCTAAATCACTCAATCAAGCATTCGGCACAAGTTATCTATATCATTGTGTTCTTCTACAGTTCTTCAATATTCTAAATACTCTGTGATTGTTTATGTACAACACCAACTGTTTGAACACTAGTCATTGTTTGCTTATTTAATCGATATCAACACCCAACAAGTGGTATCAGAGCGGGTCAGCTTGGAAACCTGTTTATAGGAGTCTATTCTTGTGTTACAGTTCTAGATCTGAACAGTTTCTGAGATCTAGTCTTCTGCATCTGTTACACAACTCTACAACACGTTTTTCTGAAAAGATCTTGTTAAAATTTACTCAAAATGGCTGATTCTACTGCAACTTATGCCAACATGCTTAACTATGCAAATCTCATTGGTTCTGCAACAAAAGCCCCCGTTCTAGTAACCTCTTACTATGACTATTGGGCTGGAAGAATAAATGACTATCTGATTAGGCTAGATAAATATCTGTGGAGATCTGTAACTGATGGACCTCATACCGACATTGCCGGTCGTTTTGTTGTTCCTGATGGAGAAGAAGCTGTAGTTCTGAACGCTGCAGATATGAAGAAACTAGAAAATGACGAAAGGGCCATGCGTGAACTACGAAGTGGACTGGGTCTCGATGTCAGTCATCACATAGCTGATGCGAAGTTTGCTAAAGAAATGTGGGACAATCTTGCACTTCGTTTTGGAGGTGACAAGATTCTCCACACAAGCAAGGTTCAAGAAATTTTAGCTGACTTTGGAAACTTCAAACAAGAAGAGAATGAGTCTCTTGAAGCATGTTATGAACGACTTAGTAATATGATCTATACCCTGGATAAGTATGGTGAGACACGAAGTCAACAGGAAATCAACATCAAATTTCTCTATAGTCTTCGCAAGGAATGGAGACCCATCATTTTAATGGTTAATTCTTATGAGAACATTGAAAAGTACAAGCTAGCTGCTCTGTACAATTTGCTAAAATCTCATGAACCTGATATTGTTGGTCGAAGGAGTGAATTTGTTGGATTTGGATCACTAGCACTTGTTTCAAAAGAAGAAGACAAAAATAGTGATGAGGAAGTTGCTGCCTATATGGTTGATAACAATGGAGAACTGTTGCTCTCTATGCTGGAAATAACCGAAGATTTAAGAAACCATTCATCAAAAACAACTCAGGGAAACCATTCATCAAAAATTTCAACAAACCTAACTTCAATCCAAAACTAAAGCCTGAGATGTACACTCCGAAGGAGGAAAACTCAAAGTCTTCAACTCCGAAGCCATCAGAAATACAGGCTTCGGAGTCATCAAAAGAGAAAAACGACAAGAAGAAAATTTCTGGTGATTCAGGCTATGACTGCAATTATTGTCGAGGCAAAAACCACTTTGCTAAAGATTGTATACTTCGCAAACAAAATGAGAAGAAAGCTCAAGTGAAGGATGCAGCATACTATGCAAGAAAATTAGAAGAAGTGAGGGAAAAGACCAAAGACTTTAGCCCTGATGGCTGCTAAGGATTATCAAGGATCCTATCAAGTCTGGTCTTCTGATTCAGAAGATGATGAAGTAAGAAAGCCAACTCATAGTGCTTTCATGGCATATGATGCTGGTGAGAGCTTTCTGAAAAAAGTACTTCTGAGGAAATAGATGATGAGGAGAAGATGGGTTATGAAACTGCCGGTATCGGTTTCAAGACTTCGGAAGTGAATGAGAAGATTGCTACAGGGAATTCGAAGATCTGGTCTGACGACACTTCGGAGGATGATGAGGAGATTTGTCTGATGGAAAATGATACACGCCTGACCATTCCTGAGCAGGTATCCAAACTTCTCTCAACTTTTAAAATTCCTATTTCTCAATCAACTCCTATCATAAATGAAATAACTCGTGATTGTTCTGTGTTGCATAAAATGCTTATTGATGCGAAAACTAGGGAGACACTCAGTGAGTAGGAGATTCTCAGCTTGAGGGGGAGAGTAGAAAGTTTGAAGCTAGCCCTAGAAAAGTCCAACCTAAGAATCTCATTGCTAGAAGAGAATAGAGAAAAACTTTTGAACAATCATGATGTAATTTTGAGACAACGCAATATATTTTGTGAAACTGCAAAACGTTTATATGCTCATATTACACGTATCTATCATTCAGCTGATGTGTGCAATGTTCAACACAGACAACTATTACCTTTTATTGAGTTTAAGCTTAAGGAAGTTGATAGTATATCTTATGAGTGTGAATCTATAGTATCTGGGTCCGAAGTGACAAATTCTTCGTATAAACATGGTTTGGTATCTGTAGAAAAACACCTCACTGCTGATAACTTTTTGAAATTATTGCCACAAGAAATCCCAATCTTGAAAAAGAATGTTCCTCAAATAGAGAACAAAGAAAGAGTTACTGTTGAAACTGCATCTGAGAGTGATTCTCAAAGCGATTCGGATATGGAGGAAATTGATTGTTCTTCATTAACTTTATTAAAATCATCCTCCACATCCGCACCGCCCTCCGAAAACATTTCACAATTGTCTTCGGTGGACAAAGGAAAAGCAAAAGTTGTTTGTGAACCTAAAACTTTTGAAAACAATGAAATTGTAAAATCAAAATTACAAATCTCAGATGATTGTGTCTCTTACAATCAATATCTTAAGGACAATTCAAAAAGGCTAGTTTAAGTGGCTTGCATCTATCCGAAGATATCCTACTTCAAAAATGCCATCTTTGTGAAAGCGGGGGGATTACCTTTGGTGGAACACGATTTAGAAAAATTTATTGAGGAGGATAATTCGACAGTTACTGTGGAAGGATTCTCTTCATCTTCAAAAATGATTGAAAACGAAATGAATGAAAAAATGGAAGTAAAAATCAACATAAGAAAACAAGATTTGTATGGCCATAACATCTACAATCGTCTTTGTTATGAAAAAGAAAAGATTCCCAAAAACATGTCACATCTTTTGAATGTCAAAAATGAAAATCACATTTACAAAAATCAAAATCACAAACAAATTCAAGTTATGGAGAAACCCATAGCTCCGAAGATGGATGTCTTTCAACTAATTGAATCATGTGAAAGTGTACCGCTGTCACAATCTTCTAAAAAGGTTATTGCAAAACCAAAATTTGTTGTTTCCAAGCCTCCGGTACGAAACCCTCAGATTTTGAGAAGACCTCAAATCCTCCAAATATCAAAACCAGCAATAGTGATTACAAAAACAATTCAAAACGTATTGCTGCCAATTCAAAATCAAAACAAATTCTAAATCTTGTCAAAAGAAAAACTCCTTTCGGAGGTTTGAAACCTGCTGAGGAAATTGTTTCAACTTTTGGAACAAAACCATTTGACTCAAAGGTTTCAAAAGTCAAAAATCAACATGTCAAACCAATCTTTACACCAACAAACCCTAACTTTCCTAATCCAAAATACCAAAAACCCACAAAGAAGACATTTTCCAAAGGCAACAATCTGATAGATACATTTTATCAATGGCTTGACAAAAATTTGGATTTGTTTAAAGATAAGAATCTTTCAATAAATGACTTCAAATTGGCATATGAAGAGTACCTTTGTACCTCTACGCTGTGTAGTTCAATCTCAATGAAGTCAACAATTGAAAAATCCAAACAAAACTGGAAAAGATATGATTTGAATGAAAATTTTACTACTAAAACTATACCTTCAAAATCATCAATGAGTTCAAAAATTTCAAGCAAAGAGAAAACATCGAAAACCTCGAAGTTAAAATCATCCAAACAAAAATGGGTTCCGAAGTCTTGCATTTTGTCAGTCACTTCGGACTCATCAAGTTTGACAAAAAGCTTTTCTGAATCCTGTTCAGACTCTTCGGAATTATGTTCATCACATGAGGCTTCGGAGAATCTGATCAAATTAAATGTAAATGAATATCAGAAGAGGCCATAGAAAAATGGATTCAAGAATCATTTGCTTACCTTGAGGACCCAAGATTGATTGGGTAGCAACTCCTTCTTGATTAATTGCAGGTAATGTCTACTGAGCGGTACGATGCGAAATGGTACATGGATAGTGGCTGCTCAAGACATATGACAGGGAAGAGAGAATATCTTAGAGATTATAGGACATTGGATGATGCTGGAAATGTGCGCTTCGGTAATAATGAAACATGTCCAATTCGGGGTTATGTCAAAATAACAAATGGCCAATTCACAATCAACAGAGTGGCATTTGTTGAAGGGTTAAAACACAATCTTGTGAGTATATCTTAAATGAAGTCTTGCTCAAACCTGAAAGGAAGGGATCAATGTTTCCCTTGAATTTAAAGCCTGTAACTGGTGGACAATCCTTATGTCTTCTCTCAAAAGCCAACTCCGATGTTAGCTGGCTTTGGCACTGAAGACTTGCTCATTTTAACTTCAAGGAATTAAACAAGTTAGTGGCTATGGATTTGGTTCGTGGAATGCCTGCTCTCAAATTTGGTAATGATTCACTTTGCTCTGCTTGTGAGCATGGCAAGCAAAAAAACAAAGGCATCCAACTGTGATCAATCCTAAAATCACTGAGCCTCTTTCACTTCTCTACATGGACTTGTGTGGTCCATCCGCGGTAGAGTCAATTGGAAAGAAGAAGTACATTCTTGTGATAGTTGATGATTATTCAAGGTTTACTTGGGTCCTATTTTTAAGAAACAAATCAGATGCTGCTAAAGAAATCGTTAACTTCATAAAGAAGATGGAAGTGATGCTAAACAAAAAGGTCCGAACTGTGCACAATGACAACGGTTCGGAGTTTAAAAACCAAAATCTTGATGGATTCTTGAAAACAAAGGGGATTAGTCACAACTTCTCAGCACCATACACTCCACAACAAAATGGTGTTATAGAAAGAAAAATCGCTCTTTGTGTGAAGCTGCAAGAACAATGCTTAATTTTGCAAATCTGCCCATGTACTTCTGGGCCGAAGCCATTTCTATAGCCTGCTTTACTCAAAACAGATCCTACATTCACAAGAGATTTCATATTACACCTTATGAAATAGTCAACCGAAGAAAGCCAAATGTCAAATTTCTTCACATTTTCGGTTGTAGATGTTTCAGCTTGAACTTGAAAGATCATCTGACTAAGTTCAATGAAAAGGCAGAAGAAGGGATTTTCCTTGGATACTCTCAAGACTCAAAAGCTTATAGAGTCATGAACAAGAGGACTCGAAAAATTGAAGAAACATTCAACCTGAGGTTTGATGATTACTACATCAAGAAGTCTTTGCATCCATTCCCCATGTCATCCATTTTTCCAAATCCTGCTGTGGATGCTGTGCCAATCACTACATTTGATTCAGACTTTGCACTTTTGTTCGATCCACCTGTGAGGGCTATAGACTCCGAAGCCAGGGCACCTGACAATCTTGAGTCCGAATTGTCCAAACTCACAGATGGACCCGATGACTCCTCCACAAGTAGTGTACAAATACCATCATCTGTTGAGGGGGAGTCATCAAACCAAAGTGAAGGGGATGCTAGTGTTGAAGGGGAGTCAAACAACAATCAAACTTCACCTACACAGGAAATCTCTACTATCATGTCCCTATATCCATCAATCCAGGGGGAGCCAGAGATTTCCACTCCGAACTCAGCCACTCCAGCCGCTTCGGATAGAGCAACCACTTCCTCAACACCAACTGCTGTCGAGGGGGAGAATTCTCTAAACTCGTCTTCACAATTACACACACCACAAACAAATACAACTAACTCGAACAATCATTTAATAACGGGTGATTTTCCATCCACTTCGGGATATTGTAACACCCCAATTTCAAAAATTTTAAAAATCATTTATTACCAAGGTTCCAATAAAACATTTATTCTAGAACATAAAAACTATTCAACATAATACTTAAATTTAACAGCGGAAACATTTGAAAATGCTAGATATAGTTCATTGACGTAAATCCTTGGAATGCGATGCGCTGCCGTCAAACCTTGCCCTTCCCTTTGTCCTTTGAAATACCTGAAATGTTATAAAACAACGGGTAAGCTTAAAGCTTAGTGAGTCCACAAGTTACCATACATGCCCACACATTAAACAACCCGTCCTCGAGAACGACCCGACCCTACCCGCCATACAACAGCTACGGGCGTCCATCATACAACAGCTATGGACACGGGAAGGTTCTACCCATCATACAACAGCTATGGGTTCTCGGTTATGGCCCAGCCCATCATACAACAGCTATGGGACAACGCAATAGTCCAACTCGCCATACAACAGCTACGAGGGGACACGCATCAGTACTGAGCCCAACAACAAATAACCACAGATATAGAGCAAATCATATAACTGTAAACAACACACAAGATGCCTAACATGCAACATCATATAGTAAGGTGAGGATACTCACCTGATTCGAAACCGCACAGATATTCTCTAATATCCCCACTTAGCTCGTCCACACCTAAATCCCACACACATACAACATATCAATTACTGACCAGGCTCTTACAAACCTGCCTAAAGGTTAAACTCACTATTTGCCATCAAACCGTGGTCAAAACTAAATTTTTGGTCAAACAGTCGCTCGCCGCGGCATGGCTCCTCGCCCTACGCGCCGCGGCTACCATTGCACAATTACGGGGTTTCAGCCGAGTCCGCGCCGCTGACTTAGCCAGTCCGCGTCACGGCTCGTAACATTCCAAAATGTTTTTCAGCGATTAACAGTACATCAATCGGCTAGGGTTCCTTTCTACACCCTTCCTGGGATCAGAAACTACCCTAAGGTCACTTCCTTATGGACATGCAAGTCCATGCATGTCTTTGGTTCAAACCCTAAGTGCTACAAATCATCTAAAGCTACAAACCAACTGGCAATACCATATGACGGGATAAAAAGAAAGTCAGAAGAGTGAATCTTCTTACCTTACTTCTGAAGGACGAAGTGATGCCCACGATCCGTCCCAAACCTTCTCCCGCGTTGTATTTCTTCCTTCAACCTCCAAAGCCTTGAAACCAAAGAGTCTCTGCTGAAACCTGATGTCTCTGCTCCAGAAACTCCCAAAAACACGAACCCTAGGGCTGGGTCCCTTTATATAGGCGTTTAAATCCGAATTAGGGTTTTTCACCTTAGCGGCGCACCGTGCCGCGGATCTTTTAAAGCCGCGCCGCGCGTACAAAATCATTCGCGAATCCAGATCTCGCCCGAGCCGCGCCGCGGATCTGTCCTGGCCGCGACTCGGCGGAACGGGTCTCACAACTCTCCCCCACTTAACTGGATTTCGTCCCCGAAATCCGTGCCGATAAATAATTCTGGATAATGCCTCTGCATTTCCTCCTCCGGTTCCCAAGTCCATTCGGACCCTTTTCGATGCTGCCACTGAACCTTAACTAATCCTATTGCTTTATTCCGCAAAGTCTTTATTTTCCTTTCAATGATGGCAATTGGTCGCTCCACATAATTTAGGCGTTCATCTAATTGAATATCCTCCAAAGGTACTATTGTAGATTCCTCCATAATGCACTTCCTAAGCTGCGAAACGTGAAACGTGTCGTGAATCTGACTAAGCTGCTCGGGCAGCTCCAACCGATAAGCTACCTTACCTACACGAGCGACAATTCGATATGGTCCAATGTACCTAGGGCCAAGTTTTCCTCGCTTCCTAAAACGAATAACTCCCTTCCAAGGTGACACCTTGAGAAGAACATAATCCCCAACTTGAAACTCGAGATCGGACCGTCGCCTATCCGCATAACTTTTCTATCGACTTTGAGCGGTTAACAATCTCTCCCGAACCTTCTGAATTAACTCTGTTGTCTTGAGCACCACCTCAGTACTACCCAAAACCTGCTGGCCTACCTCGCCCCAGCAAATAGGTGTCCGACATTTTCTTCCATACAACATTTCAAAGGGAGCCCTGCCAATGCTCGCGTGATAACTGTTATTGTAAGAAAACTCAGCTAAAGGGAGGTGGGAATCCCAACTCCCGCCAAAATCGATAACACATGCCCTAAGCATATCCTCCAGCGTTTGAATCGACCTTTCACTCTGCCCATCCGTCTGAGGATGATATGTTGTGCTGAAATGAAGGCGAGTGCCTAGTTCCTCATGAAACTTCTTCCAAAACCTAGACGTAAATCGGACATCCCGGTCGGATATCACCGAGACCGGTATACCATGCCGAGAGATAATCTCATCTGTGTAGACCTTAGCCAATTCCTTTGCAGAGTAAGTCTCTTGGATGGGGAGGAAATGAGCACTTTTAGTCAACCTATCCACGATAACCCAAATAGTGTCCATACGTCGAGGGGTTCTTGGCAACTTCGTGATGAAATCCATTGTGATATGCTCCCATTTCCATTCTGGAATCTCAAGAGGCTGCAATTTACCATGAGGCCGTTGGTGCTCGGCCTTGACCCTACGACAGGTCATGCATCTTTCGAGAAACCAAGCTACTTCCCTCTTCATGCCTGGCCACCAATAATATTCGCGCAGATCCCTATACATTTTAGTTGCTCCAGGGTGGATGGAGAACCTGGATTTATGTGCCTCCTCCAATAGGGTTTGACGAACCCCGCCCAGCTTCGGTACCCAAATTCTCTCATGGCAAGTTAACAAATCCCTACTATCTTTGACCATAGCTGCCAACTGACCCACAATTCTCTCACCTTTCTGATTCTCATTCTTGCTTGCTTCCACCTGGGCTTTCCTAATTAGCTCAAACAACGGTGTCACAATTGTCATCCTTAGACAAATGCCCCGAAGGGGTGCACCCGAAGCCTTCCGACTTAACGCATCCGCTACCACATTGGCCTTTCCAGGGTGGTAGTGTATCTCACAATCATAGTCTTTCAATACATCCAACCATCTTCTCTGTCTCATATTGAGGTTTGCCTGATCCATCAGGTACTTCAAACTCTTGTGGTCCGTGAAGATGGTGCACTTCACTCCATACAAATAGTGTCTCCAAATCTTGAGAGCGAAGACCACCGCTCCCAATTCCAAATCATGAGTAGGGTAGTTAGCTTCATGGGGCTTCAACTGTCGCGAGGCGTAAGCAATCACCCTGCCTCGTTGCATCAGGACTGCCCCCAATCCCGTGATAGATGCATCGCAATAAACTACCATGTCTTCCATGCCTTCAGGCAACGTCAAAACCGGAGCTTCACACAATTTCCGCCGCAAAGTCTCAAAAGCCTGCTGCTGCTCCTCACCCCACCGAAAAGCAGCGTTTTTCTTAGTTAGCCGAGTCAAAGGTACCGCAACCTTTGAGAAGTCTTGGATGAAACGACGATAATAACCAGCCAGACCCAAGAAACTTCGAATTTCAGAGGGAGTCTTCGGAACCTCCCACCTCATCACAGCCTCAACCTTAGCCGGGTCTACCATAATTCCTTTCTCATTGACAATGTGACCCAAAAACTGGACCTCCCGAAGCCAAAAGTCACACTTGGATAATTTTGCATAAAGCTTCTCCTTCCTTAAGGTCTCCAATACCTCTCTTAAATGATGTTCATGTTGCTCCCTGCTCCGAGAGTAAACTAAGATATCGTCAATGAAAACTATAACCGACCGATCCAACATCGGTCGACACACCCGATTCATTAAATCCATAAAAGCTGCAGGGGCATTGGTCAGTCCAAACGGCATCACTACAAACTCGAAGTGGTCGTACCTCGTCCGAAAAGCCGTCTTCGGGATGTCTTCCTCCCGAACCCGCATTTGATGATATCCTGACCGCAAATCAATTTTCGAGAACCACGTAGCGCCCTGCAGTTGATCAAACAAGTCGTCGATGCGAGGCAATGGATATCGATTCTTCACCGTAAGCTTATTCAGCTCACGATAATCTATGCACATCCTATTGGATCCATCCTTCTTCTTAACGAACAAAATAGGCGCTCCCCACGGTGAGCAACTGGGTCGAATAAATCCCTTATCTAATAGTTCCCGAAGTTGAATAGACAACTCTAGCATCTCTGGAGGCGCAAGACGATACGGTGCTTTAGCTATCGGAGCTGCACCAGGAGTTAAGTCAATCTTAAATTCCACCTGTCTCTCTGGCGGTACACCAGGCAGGTCCTCGGGAAAAACATCAGGAAAATCCCGAACTAGTGGTATATCACCTGCTTTCTGCTGTGGCTTCTTTTCTCGTGTGTCTACAACATAAGCCACAAATCCCGAACCTCCATGTTGAAAATGTCTACGTGCTCTAGCAGTTGAACAGAAAACTGCACCTCGATTCTTTCTCTCGCCCTGCACAACCAGCTCTCCCCCACTTGGGGAATTTGAATCCACACTCGCTTGTTCTTACAATCGATCCATCTTTCATGCTGACCCATCCAATCCATACCGATGATGACTCGAGAGTCACTCAACGGTATAGGGATGAGATCGATCGGAAACTTTATTCCTTGAATCACTACCTCACATCCCCGATAAACACTAGTCGCTTGCACGGTTTTATCATCCGCAATTTCTACATCTAACGGCCGATGAAGAGTTCCTAAAGCAATTCCGAAACTCTTCCCCAACGCGGCAGACACAAAAGAATGACTAGCACCCGAATCAAATAGTGCAAAGGTAGGCGTAGAGTTGACTAAGAATGTTCCTAATCAAAGCATAATAGACATATTAATTACACACACCACAACACGAGGCAAGTAAAGAAAGAGTACCCGTGACGACGTCGGGCGCATCCTGTGCCTCCTCGGCGGTCATGACGAATGCTCGACCCTTGGTCTTAGGGGCTTCCCCTTTCCCCTGCCTACCATCGGTAATCCGTAGTGTAGTGGGTGCCGGATTCTGAACCACTCCCTGAGTCAGACGGGGACACTGGGCCTTGAAGTGGCCTACCTGATTACAATTAAAAAAAATCTTGACCTCTTGTCGACAATCTTTAGCATAGTGGCCTTCCTTCCCACACTTATGGCATATTAACACCCAGCAACGCCCCTCATGATTCCTTCCACATTTACCACACTTACCCTGGCTCCTTTGCCCTTGCTTTCCCTGATCTGCCCCTCGAAACTTCTTCGACACCTGCTGAGTCTGAGTAGGCGCCGGACGCTTCTGCTTTTGTTGGGTTTCCAGCTCCAACTCTCGGGCCCGAGCGGCCGCTATCATATCAGTAAGAGTTTGGTGCCTAGCAGCAGACACAAATTCTCGAATGTCTGTGCGAAGCATCGCCAAGTATCGTGTCATCCTCATTCGCTCGGTCGCCGCAAACTCTGGACAGAAGAGTGCTCGTTCATTAAACTTTTTGGTGATCTCCGTCACCGTTTCAGTGGTCTGAGTCAGATTCAGGTATTCCTGCGCCAAGCGTTCCATTTCCACCTGTGGAACATACTCCAGTTTGAACTGTTCCTTAAACTGCGGCCATGTAATGGCATCCAACTGAGCAGTGGTGAGATCTTTCGTTCGTATTTCCCACCAATCCTTTGCACCATCTCTTAAAAGATTCGCCGCAAACGTTACCTTGGAGTTCTCAGGACAGGAACATGTGCGGAAAGCACCCTCCACCGTGGAAATCCACCGCATGCTAACAATCGGATCTCTGCCCCCATCGAACATCGGGGGCGAACAAGCCGAAAAGTCCTTATAACTTGCATCCCTAACACGAGATGTGCCATGAGTAGCCAGTCGTTCCTCGAGCATTGCCCATAGCTCAGCCTTAATCGTACCAAAGAACTGAGGTATCGCAGCCAGCACTTCTCGCGAAACCTCCTCCGCTATCAGGTTGCGGAGATTTTCATCAGTCGGTCCTCCCCCACTCGAGGCACCCGCATCTGGTCCACCGTTACTTCGAGTGACTGCCATTCTGAAATGCGCAACAGTTTCAATATCAATACTCGGATCACTCCTATCTACCCAACTACTTGACTTTCTAGGATTTTGGTTGACTACTCTTGACTCAAGCGTGAATCCTGTGCTTTCGGTAATACTGGCCTGGTACTACCTTCCACACCTATTCGCCCTTGTTCCAAGTTCGTCAATCATCCTCCCAAAATGTCACACACATACTAAACCATTTTCTATGACTCCTGCGGTCAGGCACCGTGGTGCCTAATCTTTTGATCTAACTCTTCATCTCATACGCGCCTAAGAGAACTACTGCTAAGGTCGTCAAGTCGCCTCACGGACGCACAGCCGTATACAATCGGGAATAAGATAGACGTTTGAATAACTGATCCTACCCTAGAGTCACAACCAAACAAGGAACAGCCAGTAAGGCCAGACCAAGAATTCTCAGGCTATCTTCCCTAATTGTATATATCCTACCAGCATTCACTAAGCAACCTAACGACAGTAGCATAAAATTCCAAAGCAGTACATATGGCACAAAACAGTCTACAGAGCATATTATCCAGATAACTTTACATCCTACCACAATAAATTTTATCACATAACACAAACTTGGCATGGGTAACTGGGAATCACAAAACTTACTTGAGCTCGGCTGACGGTTCGCATCGCATCTTCTTTTACTTTAACTTAACCTTCCAAAAACATTTTCTTAACAAAATCGCTCAGTCCTAAGTTTGAGTTTGGATTCCCAATACAGTGCATCCAAATACCTCAAACCAAGGCTCTGATACCAATTTGTAACACCCCAATTTCAAAAATTTTAAAAATCATTTATTACCAAGGTTCCAATAAAACATTTATTCTAGAACATAAAAACTATTCAACATAATACTTAAATTTAACAGCGGAAACATTTGAAAATGCTAGATATAGTTCATTGACGTAAATCCTTGGAATGCGATGCGCTGCCGTCAAACCTTGCCCTTCCCTTTGTCCTTTGAAATACCTGAAATGTTATAAAACAACGGGTAAGCTTAAAGCTTAGTGAGTCCACAAGTTACCATACATGCCCACACATTAAACAACCCGTCCTCGAGAACGACCCGACCCTACCCGCCATACAACAGCTACGGGCGTCCATCATACAACAGCTATGGACACGGGAAGGTTTTACCCATCATACAACAGCTATGGGTTCCCGGTTATGGCCCAGCCCATCATACAATAGCTATGGGACAAGGCAATACTCCAACTCGCCATACAACAGCTACGAGGGGACACGCATCAGTACTGAGCCCAACAACAAATAACCACAGATATAGAGCAAATCATATAACTGTAAACAACACACAAGATGCCTAACATGCAACATCATATAGTAAGGTGAGGATACTCACCTGATTCGAAACCGCACAGATATTCTCTAATATCCCCACTTAGCTCGTCCACACCTAAATCCCACACACATACAACATATCAATTACTGACCAGGCTCTTACAAACCTGCCTAAAGGTTAAACTCACTATTTGCCATCAAACCGTGGTCAAAACTAAATTTTTGGTCAAACAGTCGCTCGCCGCGGCGTGGCTCCTCGCCCTACGCGCCGCGGCTACCATTGCACAATTACGGGGTTTCAGCCGAGTCCGCGCCGCTGACTTAGCCAGTCCGCGTCGCGGCTCGTAACATTCCAAAATGTTTTTCAGCGATTAACAGTACATCAATCGGCTAGGGTTCCTTTCTACACCCTTCCTGGGATCAGAAACTACCCTAAGGTCACTTCCTTATGGACATGCAAGTCCATGCATGTCTTTGGTTCAAACCCTAAGTGCTACAAATCATCTAAAGCTACAAACCAACTGGCAATACCATATGACGGGATAAAAAGAAAGTCAGAAGAGTGAATCTTCTTACCTTACTTCTGAAGGACGGAGTGATGCCCACGATCCGTCCCAAACCTTCTCCCGCGTTGTATTTCTTCCTTCAACCTCCAAAGCCTTGAAACCAAAGAGTCTCTGCTGAAACCTGATGTCTCTGCTCCAGAAACTCCCAAAAACACGAACCCTAGGGCTGGGTCCCTTTATATAGGCGTTTAAGTCCGAATTAGGGTTTTTCACCTTAGCGGCGCACCGCGCCGCGGATCTTTTAAAGCCGCGCCGCGCGTACAAAATCATTCGCGAATCTAGATCTCGCCCGAGCCGCGCCGCGGATCTGTCCTGGCCGCGACTCGGCGGAACGGGTCTCACAGATATCCTTCAGATATCGAGGATATTGATTCTGAAGGACCACCTGATTTGGATCCAAATTATCCTCCTTTAGACAAATGGACGAAAAATCATCCACCATCACTTGTCATCGGCAACGTTCATGATAAAGTATTGACTCGTGCACAACTTCACCAAAGACAACTTGATTTAAACAATACTTCTGAGTTGTGCATGTTCAATGTCTTTATATCCAAGGTTGAACCTAAGAACGTTAAGGATGCATTTGATCACTCAGATTGGATTGAAGCAATGCAGTTAGAATTAGAGGAATTTGAAAGAAACAAAGTCTGGAGGCTAATTCCAAAACCTGCAAATGCTTCAATTGTTGGTCTGAAATGGGTGTATAGAAACAAGCTAGACATCGAAGGAAACGTGGTTCGGAATAAAGCAAGGTTGGTTGTCAAGGGTTATTGTCAACATGAGGGAATTGATTACGAAGAGACATTTGCTCCTGTTGCCAGACTCGAATCAGTTCGGATATTTTTGGCTTATGCCGCACACAAAAACTTTGATGTCTATCAAATAGATGTCAAGTGTGCTTTTCTGAATGGTAATCTCAAGGAAACCATTTTTGTTGAACAACCACCTAGTTTTGAAAGCAAAGAACATCCCAACCATTGCTATGTGCTAGACAAAGCTGTCTATGGTTTAAAACAAGCTCCACGGGCTTGGTATGAGACCTTGACAAAATTTCTTAAAGAATCAAATTTCAAACAGGGTTCAGTGGATCCAACACTTTTTAGAAAGAAAGTTGGATCTCATTTGATGTTAGTTCAAATTTATGTGGATGGCATTATCTTTGGATCCACTGATCCAAATCTGTCAAAAGATTTTGAAAAACTCATGAAAAGCAAATTTCAAATGAGTATGATGGGAAAGATTAACTTCTTTCTTGGATTACAAATAAAGCAATCTAAGGAAGGTATTTTTATCAATCAACAAAAGTACACGAAGAGTTTGCTTGAACGCTTCGGAATGACTAATATTTCCAAAGCAAAAGTTCCACTGCCTGCAGGTACAAGGTTGAATCCTTCATTGGACAAACCGAAGACTGACATACAGCAATATCGAAGCATGATTGGATCCTTGCTTTATCTCACAGCCAGTCACCCTGATATCATGTTTGCAGTCTGCAATTGTGCAAGATACCAGGCTGACCCAAGAGAACCTCATTTGGCTGCGGTTAAAACAATTTTTCGATATCTTCAAGGTACACCTGCTTATGGGCTGTGGTACCCGGCAAACTCAGGCTTCTACATACAAGCTTATTTAGATTCAGATCTCGGTGGGTGCTCTATTGATCGCAAGAGCACTTCGGGGGGTTGTTAGTTCCTTGATGGAAAGCTAATCAGCTGACAATCTAAGAAGCAAACTTGTGTCTCTATCTCCACAGCTGAAGCAGAGTACGTGGCTACCGCGGCTTGTACCTCACAAATCATCTGGATTCAAAGCCAACTGAAGGATTATGCCATTAACATGCGAAAAATACCATTGTTCTGTGATTCACAAAGTGCAATTCGCATATGTCACAATCCTGTTCAACATTCCAAAACGAAGCATATAGCTCTTCGCTATCACTTCATCAAAAGTCATGTTGAGGAAGGGAACATTGAAGTACACTTTGTTCACAAAAATGAACAATTGGCAGACATCTTCACTAAAGCTTTGAATGAAGAGGCATTTACAAGAATCGTTCGTGGACTGAGAATGATTGATGGATCCACTCTACAATAGATATCAGATTTGCTCTTTCTTTCCTTAGTCTTTTCAATTGAAAAACAAAAATTAATAACACTCCGGAGCACTTCAAAGACCTTTGTCGCTTCGGAGCCCATCGGAGTCAAACAAGTAAAACAACCTAATGTTGCACCGCAGCACTCCGCAGCCCTTTGTCGCTTCAGAGCACTTCGGCACAACCATTTTATATTAATAAAATCTAACAAATGTTAAAATCTTCGAAACATCTTTTGACTTCACATCTTAAGGATAATTATCAAAATACTTTCTTCAAAGAAAAATAAAAAATTAGAAAAATAAAAAGTGTTTGTAAACAGTTTTAATGCACAAATGACAATCTCTAATCCTCTTTCATGATTCAATCCATTAAAGGACAAAACATTGATTTTAGATTCTGATAATCATACCTAATTGCACTAATAGGTATTTGGGAATCGATTTGAAACATTGGTAAAAGAACAGACTTCGGAGTAAGGTTAAGACTGTTTTACAGAACGATGTATTGTTTGATTCGGATATCCTTAACATAATGTTTACTTCTAACTTCCCCATTGAACTTGACTCGCTTCATCATTGAACTAATCGAGTAGCCTAAAAACTACTTAGAATAATTCACATGTTCCGAAGTTTTCTTCAAAAATTGATACCGACATTGACTAATAAGCAAATTTAAAACTTCTTCACTCTTGTTTCAAAATTGAACTACATGAAACTTCTCAAAAACAAAGGATTGTACAAATAAATACAAAAGCACCATCAAATGTTGTCAGTTGGTGAGATCCAGGCTCTTTGAATATGAAACTCCAAAAAAAATGAGTTTCACAATGAAATATTGAAAATTTGAAAAAGGAAACAAAAACTCAAAATGTCAGAAGAATCAAAGACGACAAACAAGCAAAATCTAAACAATGGAGTGCAAAAATAAAGATAAATCAACACTCAAAGGCTTATTCTTCTATCTTAAATGATAATACAAGGAACTCATATAACATAGTTGAGTACCATGTAGAGAATATGAACATTTCAAGTAATCTATCTTAAATGGTAAAGTTGAGGTGCTGTACGAAGCTCAAAGGCTTGTCATAAGAGAATAATATCCAAACACCTCAATCGATGAAACATAATAAATTTTTCAATAAGTTTCTTCAAATTCAATCCAAGATTTCAAACAAATTTTCTGATGCTCAATTCAAAAGTGAAATCCTTCTAAATTTCAATGCACTGAATGTCACCATCTTTTAGTATGAAAAAATTTGAAACATAAATGAACATTAAACATTCTTACAAAATGCGAAATCCATTTCAAATTTGGGGTGGTTAGAATTATGCAGCGTATGACTGATGTTCAATCAAACAAACTTTGGAATGAAAAATGGACTTCCAACATCATCTGAATGATTCTGAATGCTAAAGTATTAAAATTTATTTTCTCAATGATCAAGAAAGTTATGATTAGAAGTCAGAATGCATCATCGAAAACAACACAAAAGTAAAACAATTTTTTTTAACAAATCCAACACTTCGGAATATTGATAATAGTTATCACAAAAACTCATACTCTATCTGTTATCAATACCCTTCGGGGTTGCAGAAAACACTACATCAATTTTACTTGTCCTAAATGATCCGAAGTCACATTAATGCGCATGTGATTTTCGCATTTATGACAAATCTCAAAGATAAACATTCCTTCAAAATAAATGACCGTTTGCTCTTTTACAGATATCATTAAGAAAATAAAAGGAAATCATCACAAAAAGATTTCATGAAAAAGGCGGTTCAATTTCAAATCATTGCAACTGACAGCCGAACGTTTCCACTTTTGCAGGGTTAGTGGAACGCGCAGGTGCTGAGGTGTCTGGTTATTATTGGACCAATTTAAACGTGCATGAAATGGCCTAGGGACCACGAATACTATATAAACCTCTCACCGCTTCAGTTCTTCTTTTTACGCGAACAATTTCATCAAACTCTCTCTGCAAGAACATACTCAAGAACCCTAAACCTTCTTCATCTTCTTCTCACAATCAACAATGGCGGCTGAAGCTTCATCGCGAACCTTTGAAGAAATATCGATCCCTGTACTCAAGAGCCAATCAGCTAATCTTGTTCTTCGCAGTGATCCAAAGCTCTACACTCAACCATTCGTTGCTCTTGTTGAATGCTTGAAGGTATCTGTTCTTGGTCATGCTCTGACCCATGCCCCAACTATCCCAGCTGCCTTAGTGCACAGAGCACACTACACCTCCAATGCTCTGTTTGACACCAACAACAACGTAAATCAGTGACCTATGAGGTTGTTGACTCAAGAGGCAAGACCAAAAGGGTACAACTAACGAAGGAGAAATTTGCTGAGGCACTTCATCTTCCTCTGTACAACTCGAAAGAATTGGTTATCCCAACTGCTGAACAACTGGTGGATATGTTCAATGCCATGGGGTACGAACCACAGTTGGAGACAATCAGTACCTTCAAAAAGAAACAACTTCCGGATCTATGGAGGTATTTCTTTAGCATTTTTCTTAGATGCTTGTCTGGAAGGACTTCGGGTCTAGACTCTGCAAGTTAGTCCTTCCAAAGTCTGCTGTATGGTATCTATTTCGATGTGAAGGTTGATTTCACATCAATACTTTGGGCAGATTTATGCTCTCATATCAACCATACTTTGAAGGGCACTGAAATCTCAAATGCTAGGTTTTGGGCAATAGTTGTTGATGCTCACTATAAGCAGATACAGTTCGTGTACGACCCTGATTTTCCGGAGATGAGATAAACACACATCACAGTTCCTCCATTGGATGAGGTCCCTGCTGAATTTTGTGCGCAAATTCCTCATACAATGCTCTCCAAGGTACCAATGGAATGTGATGAAGTCAACACCTATCGAAACACTCTTGTAATACCCTACCTTGTTAAAGAAATCATCCCGGCTGTACCTACAAAAGCGCCTGCACAAACCAAAGGGAAAAGGAAATTGACTGGTGGTCCTACCAGTCCAAAGAGGGTGACTAAAAAGAGGAAACCTTCACAGCAAACCACTACAAAACAAAAACAATCCAAAAGGGGTAGAAAGATATCCGTAGTGGATGAGTCTTCAGACTTAGAAAGGACCCCTTCTGCTAACATTCAAGCAGAAGTAGAAGAAGAAGAAGAACGTCATACCTCACCAGTCCAGGAGACTAGACCACCAACTCCACCTCCAAGCACAGCTGAACCTACTTCAACAATTCACTCGACCACTACCGATGTACCACCAACCACTGCTCCACTAACTTCCACAATCCATACCACTGAAACACCTCCCACTTCCACCGCTCAAACCTCCGAACCCATCACATCAAACATGGAAAATCCAACCGTTTCAGCCCCTCAAACCTCAGAACCAATTCTGAACCATTCTTGAACATTCCCTCATATGTTTGGATACATCACTCCCTGATTATCCATACCATGATGATTTTGACTTTGATCTTGAAACCTTCAAAATTTCCAAGCCTCCATCTGCCGAAGAAACCATGGCTGCTTATCATATGGCACCATTGGTTATTGAAGAAAATGATGATGAGAATCTGGATGATAATGATTTCATCCTTGGCAAACAATACAAGGTTCTCAATCGAAAATTGGACGCTCTTCTACAAACCAACACTGGCTTCGATCCCATAAATAAGCTTGAGTCAAGTATTGCAGATCAAGTGCCTAAAGCCCAGAAAGCCTTGACAAACAAAATGTTCGAATTGGTTAAGGCTTCTGAGAAATGAATTCTCGATCATCAAATCAAAATTCAACATGTTCTGGAGACAAAGTTCAACACCGCCATAGAACAAGTTGAAGAAAGGCATAGGCTCCTTAAGGAGCAAATATAGAAAAGAATCCAGGATCTGGTGGATAAAATAGAGGTATCCAACTCCGAAGTGACAAAGGCCTTAACTGACCTTCAAGAAGAAACCAAGTCCTTAAACTCACAGTATCTGACTGGGTTTTCAAAGTACCTGTCTGATGCTCATAAACGAATTGAAGAATTGACTGTGGAAAAATCACGTTCTGCAGTAACCATTTTTGCAAACGAACTTAAAAAGACAAACTCAGCCATCACTTCGGACATCGTTGAGAAGCTCAAGCATGCTCTCCAGCCCATGATCAATGTGGCTGTAAAGATGGAACGCTCTCAGACTGAGGTCAATGTGGCTGTAAAGATGGAACGCTCTCAGGCCGCGAGGTCGAGCTCCCTTGCTATTGCTCAGACTGAACATGGAGGTCAACCCTCGCAAGGGGGAGAATCTACAGTATCTGGATCTTAACCGGCAGACTCCAAAGCTCAAACCGAAGTTACTCAAGCTCTTACAACAACATCATCCGAAGCATAAACCATGTATCAACCCACCATCTTGGGCACACCAGGATTTATCCCACCAATCATCTCGAAGGCTGATCCTACCTTCGGAACCACAACAACAGCAGAAGCAAGTGGTTCTGGCTCAAAAACACCGATGAAAGAAATAAGGATTGCTCCTCATATGGAACAAACACATAACGAAAGAGAAGAGGAGTACATCAAGATCTATATAATCAACAACATTGCCTTAGAAAACCAAACATGGACCGAGGAATTGATCACAACCATCGATTTCACCAATTTTCATGTGAACAACAGGCTTCCTCTCAAAAGCCTTGAAACTAAAACAAGCATCAACCAACAACTGGATCTCCCCTACAATCCGAAGACAAATTTTCTTTTCTGCAATTCACAAAGAATGTCCCCAGAGATCAGTTGCCGGCATTCAAGAGAAGGAAAATTGCATTCCATACAAAGTTCATACAGGCTCCGAACTATGTATGGAGTGCAAAGAAGATAGTCAAAATCATTTCCATCAAGCAGGGAGAGGAGTATGAAGGATTTCAAAACCTTAATGTCTTTGTACTCTGGGGTGTAAATGAAGAAGAAGAGTCAAGATTTACTATTGCTAATTTTCCAATCATGAATCCTTCAGATTTCATAGCACTTCTTTACATCTTAAAGTTCTCTGCTGGAAATGAATGCGAAAATATAGGGGTCTTCGCACTGGCAAAGAACCATATCTCCTCCTTCTTTCGCAACTATCTTCTGAGAATCGCCAAGTTTGATATTGTAGTGGCTGGATTCTTCGGACAATCTCTTGCACCTCTCCAAACTACCAAAGAAAATTTTGATCACTTGAAGGTAGAGCAGATTGTGGACAAACCCTGGGGAGTTGTGTTCAAGGGATTGTCAAGAGACAAAGAAAATGTTGTCACAAAATTTTTCTAGATAGATTCCATGGGTCGTTTCCCTTCGGAGTCCTTCACTCAAGTCTAGTCATTGGTGAATAACTGTTTTGTAAACACCTGGTAGGAAAAGAAGAAAGTTAGAGAGCACCTCAACTGGTGGTTGACAGTGAGGTATACACTGAAGGAAGCTTTCAATAAACATCTCGCAAGACATGCTTAGGGAGCACTTCACACAAAGGGGGAGATTGTTGAGTCTATTTGTGCTGAAGTGCTCAACCATCCGAAGACATGGATCAAGACACCGAAGCGTAAAATAGTGAATAAAAGACCACGAAGTCTGAAGACTCTGAAGGGTATATCCTGAAGGATCCGAAGACTTCTTAGTTGTAATACCTTTTTGTAGGCACGCATAATAGTACATTACATGTTGCATGAATCTAGTATCCTATTGGTTAGTACTCTGATAGGATATTCTCTGCATAAAGTTATACTATGCGTATCACTGATCAAGTATAAATATCAGTGATACCATACCGTGTCCGGTGAGAGATTGTAATCGTCCCATTGTAAAACCATAAATCACTCAATCAAGCATTCAGCACAAGTTATCCATATCACTGTGTTCTTCTACAGTTCCTCACTATTCTAAATAATGTGTGATTTTTTATGTACAACACCAACTGTTTGAACACCAGTCATTGTTTGCTTATTTAATCGATTTCAACACCCAACATAAAATACCCCAATTATTTTTTTAAGGAATATGGATCTCACAAATGGACTTTGCAATGGCACTAGACTCATTGTTACATAGCTTCTTCTCTTTGTTATAGAGGCATCTATCATGACAGGCACGTCTATAGGCAAGCGTGTCTACATTCCTAGATTTAAGCTGATTTATAAAGACGAGGAGCTGCCTTTTGTCTTCATTAGAAAACAGTTTCCATATAAAGTATGCTACACAATGACTATTAATAAAGCCAAGGTCAGTCATTAGAGAAAATCGGTGTGTATTTACCACATGCTGTTTTTACACATGGACAGCTTTACGTTGCCCTTTTAAGAGCAACATCACCTGATTCCACAAAGATTCTCCTTCAAGATCTCGATGGCCATCTATCGAACACCACCATAAACATAGTGTTTAAGGATCTTCTTACACTTATTAAAAGTGTTGAGGTTTATAAGGAGAGATAATATATTCTGTATATTACTTTACATTGATACACAAATACTTATCATTTCTGTATACTTGACAGGTACGCAATCATGGTGGGAATCTCTGAACTCGTGTATGGTTGTTCGAGCTGCCGGTTAGAGGTACCTGTAGTCCCACATTTCCGTACCCACAAGACCTGGTTTCTGGTAGTAGATAAGAGGGTAAGGTGTTTACTATACTTTGGATTGACAAACATTCTACAACCTTAGTTTACTAACTACAAGTGTTACAGCCTTCAAAATTACACATGTCCATGTTGAGAAAACCAACCAGGCATTCGGGGAATCAAAGCTCCAGCTTTCGCGTTGTTACAGCCTTCAAATTTACACATGCTCAAAGACAGAAACCTACAGAAGAATGATACAAAAACAAATTCATATCAATGTTGTACGGGCGTCAAAAATCAAAGAATGGTAGATGTTACTGATATACCAAAACAATGGTACCATCCAACAACCAATAAAGAACTCCACAGCCTATTGGCAAGTCCAGATTACTTCCCAAGTTTCTTTTTACTCAAAACTTCTGCTCCTGCTATTGATATACTTTATTTTACTAATTGCTTCTGGCGATTTTATACTACAGACTATGCAGGGTTCTTCAAGTCCTACGAAAGTGGAAAAAAGAAAGAAAGTGGAAAAAAGAAAGAATGTGACCGATTGATGTACCTAACTTTAAAAGGAAATGAGTAAGTAGCATAAAACACTAATTACATTCTTCAATACTTCCTGTTAATTATTTTGACTCTCATGCTTTACAATATCTATTAGTGGACAGGAAATGGTTACTACACTTTGGAAGGAGTGTTACCAATCAACCCATAGGGTAAACCACCAACATTTACTAGATACAAGTACATCTACTCAAGTAGCAGTTACTAACGTGAAAGTGGAAACCTATGGAGGTATATTTACCGGTTTTTTCGTAGTTTGTGTCTAACGTTACAATAACAACCCAATAATCACATCATTGACATTAACCGAAACAGGCAGACTGAAACTAGCTTCTACGGACGCTACTCATGTCATCATCAATCCAATTCTCAACTCGGGAACTCTTGATCTTTAGAGGCATGACACATAACTTAATACATACATCACATATTTATTCGACTAACAATTTGTACGCATATCGTAGGCCCCAGGCAGGTTCATCCTGTATTATCACCTTACCGTACACCACGATGACCATAGCTCAACTTCTGAGCAAAGAACACTCTGAACTACTTGTAAGTTCCATAGTTAATTCCCTTCAACAATGTCCTCGATACCAACAACCCTCACCACATAAGTATACATTACAGGGTAAAAGGGTCTTGATCGATGCAACTATAGAAGGCTACAAAATTTCTGATTACTGGTACATAACAATATGCCCAAAAATGCGATGACCGAGTTCCAAAACAGGGTGATATTCGGTTTTGCATCAGCCACAGACAAGCAGATCTGCCAACTTTTTAGTAAGTCACTGCATACATTTCTGGCCGACAAAAGGAAGTCGACAAAATAACTTAATTTTATTTCTTTTTTCGCAAAAAGCTATAGTTTTTTCGTAAATCTGATCAACGACACCTTCATGATGCCTGCCATCGCCACAAACGTGTTTGTAGAAAAAACGGTCGGCTGCACTTGTGAAAAATTGGTTATTGAAAAAGGATACGAAGACCAATGTATCCTGCCTCCACCGATTGAAGAACTTGTGGGGAAAACACAAATTTTTTTGCTTGAGATGACAAAGTGTTCAGTTCCAAGAAAAATAAGCTTTGCTATAGTGGATGTCATCTAAACCTCCATCCCGAATGATTCGACCCCGAATCGCTATTCAGTGTCGACCACTTTTGCCAAACACACTACAACCCGATCAACAATAGAAATGGCAACGCTTCCGACTTCAGATTCAATACCGCCTCCCACAAGTGATACACCAATAACCCAGCAAGAAACAAGCAGTAAACAACCAGAAATTCTTGCTGACTCAAAGCGGGGGCACATGAAGTGTCTCAACTTTGACTCTAAAGGTAACTAATAAATACAACATCCAACTTAATATAATGCATCCTAAATCGTGCTTATTTTCACAGAAGAGGACTCCCAACAAGGAAAGAAGAAGCACTCCGAGCACGAAGATTAATAACTATCAGGAAACACAATCGTTAATTTTCCAGTCCAATCTAACAGGATTTGCACCAGTAACGTCTTACCTCTCAAAGACATCATTTTTAGCAGAAAAATATATTTTGTAACCTAAATAGCAGCTGTCTAAAGTTGTAGTTAGATGTTATCTTAACATATACAATAAGTAAATCCTACCTAAACTTATGTATGCAATACATATACAATCTTTTAACGATTAAATACCAAAGAATCCAGCTGCAAAATCTCCGGAAAAAAATATAAATATTATGCACAACAAATAGCTATAACGACATGTATTTAGTTGCCAAATTAATAATTAAACTAAGACCACAAAAGAACTTATTTTTGGCTTTTATATGAACTTACACCCCATAGATTCACTATGTAGTAGGAATTTTCTTTAAAAAATCCCACAACCGTCCAACATAAATCCACAAGACACACCACAATGCCCCCCACAATTACATAGGTGTAAACATCACATGCTATTAAAAAACAGTTCTTGCAGAAGTAATATCTACTTTCAACATTTTGATACAATCTAGAAACAGTAAAAAAACAATTAAAAACTCAACACGGCTAAGATCACATCTCACATATAAAGCAACATAACCCACAATAAAATGAACAACCAAAAGTCCCCACTACCATCATTCACCACCCAGAATCAACTACCACCACCATGGCTTCCTCCTCTTACCCAATTAACAACCAAAATGGCAACGAAAATCAATCCATAGAGAAACAAAAAAGGAAACTTGAAAGACTGTATCAACAACTTACCACCGCTAAAGACTTCGTGCACGTTGCAACAGAGAACCACGACATAGCCACAAAAGTTATCCAAGCTTTGGACCAACGTCCTAACCCAACTACAATAGAGGCAACCAAAAACGCTACACAACAACTGAAAAGCAACATCATAACACAGATCAACGAAACCATCCAGGAAATAACCTCGCTACAGGAAAAGATCAGCAAAATCCTCGAAAATCTAAACGACAACTAAAGACTTCAATGGTTATCTAATGTAGTTAGCTTACCGCCTGTAACCCAAAAAAATGGTTTCACTACCTTTCACTACTCTTTATCTGTACTTTAGTTCCAACCATAATAAAAATAAAACTTCCTTTCCAACGTACATCAAAATTTATTGATGGAAAACATACGAGGTTCGTTACCAGTTCACAATAGAACCTACTAATATAAAATATGTAACATATCCATCAGAAAATTGCAGTACTAAAAACACACATACAACTTCCCAACAGAAACACCTACACACTCACACAAGAACACATTAACAAAAAAGGACGACCAAAAGACTATCCAAATCATAAATCATTATATCTTAAATCAAAAAGTATTATAAACATATTGAAATTAGTAAACAATCGGCAGATTCTTTTTCCTTGTATAGCGGGCAATGCTTAAAAAACTTTCTACATTTATAAACCTAATGCATTATTTGTGCACTTTGTAATGCCCTTTTGGAAACTCAATGCAATGCGTCTGTACTTATTTTTCTTGTATAGCGAGCAATGTTTAAAAAACTTTCTGCGTTTATAAACCTAATGCAGTATTTGTGCACTTTGTAATGCCCTTTTGGAAACTCAACGCAATGCGTATGTACTTTGTAAGGACCATTTGTGGATATATTCAGAAACAGGGACCATTATTGTAAAAAAACTGCAAACATGGACCAATTCTGTCAAAAAAATGCAAAAATGGACCAATTTTGTTAAAAAACTGCAAATACGGACCAATTTTGTTAAAAACTGCAAACATGGACCAATTTTGTTAAAAACCTGCAAACACGGACCAATTCTGTTAAAAACTACATACACGGACCAATTTTGTTAAAAAATGCATACACATAGCAGTTCTGTTAAAAAACTACAAACACGAACCAATTCTGTTAAAAATCTGCAAACAAGGAACAATTATGTTAAAAAACTGCAAACAGGGACCAATTCTGTTAAAAAAACTGCCAACACAAACCAATTTTATTAAAAAAAACTGCAAACATGGACCAATTCTGTTAAAAAACTACAAACATGGACCAATTTTGTTTAAAATCTGTAAAAACAGACCAATTCTGTTAAAAAAATGCATACACGGACCAATTCGGTTAAAAAACTGCATATACGGAGCAATTCTGTTAAAAACTGCAAACACAGACCAATTCTATTAAAAAACTGTAAACAAGGACCAATTCTGTTAAAAAACTGCAAATACAGACCAATTCTGTTAAAAAAATACAAACACAGACCAATTTTGTTAAAAATCTACAAACACGGACCAATTTTGTCAAAAACAAACATGGACCAATTTTGTCAAAAACAAACATGGATCAGTTTTGTCAAAAAACTGCAAACATGGACCAATTTTGTCAAAAAGAATGCAAACATATACCAATTTTGTTTAAAGAACTGCAAACATAGACCAATTTTGTCAAACAAAACTTCAAACATGGCTATTTTTGTTAAAGAATTGCAATAAACCCATTTAGCAACAATAAACCCATTCAGGAACAATAAACCCATTACCTGACCTTTTAACCTTCAAAAAATACATGTATAGAAACACTTAAATGTAGTATAATTTAGACAAAAATACCCTGATGTTGAGAGAACATTTGAAAAAAAGGACCGAAGTTATTAACCAACAACCCTCACAACATCAGATACAATGATGAAAGTACATTGCTATTACCCAACAACCCTCACAAATGAAAGTACATTGCTATTAACCAACAACCCTCACAACATCATGTACAACAACAACAACAACACAGATAAATGAAAGGACATTGCTATTAACCAACAACCCTCACAACATCGATTGCAACATAGATAAATGAAACTACATTGCTATTAAACAACAACCGTCACAACATCAGATAGAACATAGATAAATGAAACTACATTGCTATTAAACAACAACCCTAAGATACAACATCAGATACAACATTTCATACTAAAGTACATTGTTATAACCACTACATAGTACATAACCTTACAACCTTAATACCCAAATACACCAATTGAAAACCAACCGATAATGAGAATAAAGAAAAATGCCAATAAGCTTACAATCACTCTATTAGATGTGTTTGTTGTTCATGGTTGGCCGTATGAGGTAGTTAATTCATCTTTTTCCAATTGTGTTAATCTTTTTGTGAAATTGACCGTGAACCTAGGAAATACACAAAAAATATAAATTGAAGGTAAATTTGTAAAAAGTTAAGACTCAATGGAAAGTCTGATTTCCATAAGTTTCCCTATTAACTCGTTCTTTCTATAGTAAGTCAAAAGAAACACCCGTTAACTGTTTATTTATTAAAATATCATGTCATTTATTAATTTTACAAATTACAATAACAAACCAATATTTGGCTGTTCTATTTATGGAAATTTGTTGTACACATTTTCAGGAAACCGAGCAACTCCGAATTGCATTAGAGAAAGAGCTTTTTAAAATTAAGGTATGAATAAAGACAGTTTCCTTTCTGGAAAGAATGAGAGTAAATGATCACTTTACCCTTTTGTCTACAAGTGATGCTGAATGAAAATCCACCTTTATTTGAAAACTGTTATAAATTGAGACTGTATTAAATCGACATGACTTTAATACAGATCAGACATATAATGCAATTTGCTAAATTTGAAATAAGCAAAAAACATACATGATTTAACTTGGTATTATACAGATGCAACAAAACAATTTCGTTCCAACTTTGGCACTTTGACAGATCTTCATAGGTTGAAAAATGAAAACATACTTTGATTAACTTTCTTTACAACATGGGACACTCATTTTTCGCCTATTACCACATCGTACTTTTATAAACCAATTAACTATAACAAGCAATACCAACGGCTTATATTCCACAATGACTTACCACCTCAATTACTACTATCCACCATCCATCAGTCCGTACAGTTACATAAACAACCCCTGCCCTCTCAACGCCCATAACAATAAAAGTTGCAGCAAAATGAAACCATTCAGTAACATCAGGTCTTTTATATGACAATAACATTCCCATATACCATAGTATTCAACAAAGAACAACAACAACACATATTAAAAAATATAAGGTAACCATATAAAAGATTGACACGTACACCAATTATCATAAACCATATAAAAGTTTGTACATACAACATACCTTCAACACCAAAAAAAAGATCCACCATGTATGCACGAACGCCTACAGCAACTTACATACATACAAAGAATATATACGCATCCCAAAACCGCCAAAAACCCAAAAACTACCAGCTACACAAAGAACAAACCACACCTAAACCCTCCTATAAGTCCATACACGAATGCAATCGAACAAATCTTCAAAATAAAACTCTTGATGCAGACGAAGGTCTTCCAAAAGGTAACTTTCATGACGCATCCCTGTACCATGTAATCAAAATAAACCCTATAACACCTACCGTCCTGACGATGACCATCGAAACGACGATACCTTCCCCTCCACCAACCATTGTTGTGCCAGACGTCAAGGACGTCGCCAGGAAAGAAATTCACAGCAAAGTAGCTAGATAAGTACGAATAGACACTCACGAGCTCCTCCAACGGCATATCGTCTTCGTCATCAAAAAATGTCTCATACCGAACCCCCAAAAAATCCAACCAAGCAACAATCGTAGCACCAAAATACGAATTTTCAAATCCAAGTTCAGTATTGAGAACCTCCACACGATCACACAAATGGTAACCATTGAATGCCATCCTACAAATACAAACAAACGACAATGAAATACCGAACAAAAAACAAAAACCAAATAACGAAAAGCAAATACACACACAGACAACAAGAACACCGATCGAGAAAGTAACTAAAAGAAGACGAAAAAGAAAACTAAAAGACACGAACAATGCAAAAGTAATAACAATCAAAGCCGTAGGTGGATCCAACTTAAAACACAAAGTACAAGGACCCGCGAAAAAAAAAACCCCGACCCACCCCATAACCGGACCCGTGTGTAGCATGGATCCAACCTAGTTTCAGTTAAATAAAAGTTAACATTTTGAAATACCGTTTAAAAATATATATTATCAAAATAACCATTTGCTTTTTTAATAAGTTGATTTCGAGACTTATAAGAATTAGGATATAATTTTTTGATAATTTTTACCAATTTTTGACCGGCTTTGACAGTCGAGTCAAAACCAGTGTTGTAGAAATCGGCTTTGGCGGCCTATTAATCGACGATTAATTATGTGACGGTGTGCAACCAATTACGATTAGACCTAATCGGTTAGTCTTGACGGTTTGGTCAAATATCGGCATTGGCGGTCATTATTATTATTATTATTTGTTTTTTATATTTTTTTTATTTTTGTCAACTATCGGTCTAATAAGTCAAGAAAACTAAAAAAAATAAAAATTAAAGAATGAAAATACATAAATGTATAATCTTTGATATGTATCTAAGAATAATATGAATCATACTTTGTTATTTTAATATATTTATTTACTTTTAAATAAATTCTTTTATAATTTAGTGTCTCCGATTAATCCCTTAACCCCACTTGACCGCCAAGCGATTTTTACAACCTTGATCAAAACTATTGATTATTTTGTGTTCTTCATGTGTAGATATCCCTCTTTAAACCACTTAGTGCTACAAAGCTTTTGACATATGTAATTAATTTTGAAGTCTCGAACTCGATATGTAAGTGGAAAGACTTGGAAGGTTTACAAGTTGTGTCCTTGATAGGGTTGAAGAAAACTATCACCAACATTAGCAAAAGCTATAAAAACTTTAATCATCTAAGTGTTTATGTTCCTCGACTCGATGGAGATGCGGCGTTGGTCAACGCGTCTCAACTACCTAACATTAAGACATTAGAATTACAGTTCTCTAAACTTGAAAGGAACGATACAATTGTGACCCTAAAAGGGTGCCAGAAACTTTAAGCATCTCGATGTAAGTTAGTGTAAAGGTCTCACATATGATGATGAGAAACGAACCTTGCATGTTCAAGTCGTGTCTTTATTCACGAGGGTTCTTACTTAAGTAATTAGTATAAATGTTGTAATTGTACTTTTATTGCTTATACATATCTTTGTTTATAGATACACACTCAATAAAAAAAGTTGTAATCGCCAATAAATTAATGCATTAATTTTGTTGAATAACTGAATACTTAAATAGACAAACTAGCAAGATGTTAGAAAACTTACAAAAAGTTTTTGGAATTTTGAAGCCAAGAATCCTAATTCACAAAACAAAATTTCTATTCCAACTAGAAACCAAACAAAAGAAAAATCAACAATGTTTTCTATAATCCAATATTGCTTAGTACTTTCCGAGTTGAAGAATGTCTGATTTCGAAAACACCATAGGACCCAATAAGTAGTCATCAATATAAGAAGAACAATGTCTTTCTTCTTGGACAAATAATTTCCAGATTGGAGCCAATAAAATAGTCATATCGGTGAGTATAATCTATCAGCAATCGCATTCCATATTCTAGCAGCAATCTCGAACTCCTTGAAAAGGTTAAGGGCTGTTTATCAATGAACCAAGCAAATAGGACAAAGCATAATGGAGGGATTAAAGCATCTAGAGGAGAGATTAGTTGGGGTTGGAAGTCTATCAAGGGAAACAGTCTCCAAAAAAAGATATTAACCTTTCGGAGAACAAGTTTATTGCAAATGGTCTTAGAGGGACCATCTGGAACAAGAAAGTCCTCAATATGACACCTAGTGGAATGAACCAAGAAAATACCATCATCTCTAATATCCCATTGTTATATATCAGACTTAGAGGAACTCGCAAAGTTGTAAATAATAGAAAGCAAGAGATTAAACTGATCAGTTTCCATCCCAAGCCTCAGAGGTATCCACCAGCTCCAAAACCAACCATTTGGACCCCACCGGTCATAAACATGACAATATCTATCATAATCAATCAAGAATAAAGTTGAGAATCTGATGTAAAGAGGCAGGCTATATATCCAAACATCTTTCCAAAAGAAACAGTTTTGTTCATTTCCAACTGTTTTATATATGTCAAAAAGAGAAATAATACCTTTATTGTGCTACAAAAGAAAAGAAGCCAAAATCTATAAATAAACCCCACTTCTCCTTTACGACTTTAGGAAGAGCAAAGGGAGTATATGTTTTCCTCCCTATATCCATGGATAGCACCAATAACTTTTACCCAAAGAGAGTTAGGCTTTGAAATGTATCTCCACCTCTACTTTTGAAGCAAAAGTACGATTGGCACCTTGCACCAGCCCAATACCACCTTTTCCTTTGGAGAAGTTACAATATCCCAATTTACCCAATGAATTTTCCTATAAACAGGATCATGACCCCAAAGGAAGCTAGCCTTGGGAGCTTCTAAGTTCTTTCTAACTTGGACAGACATTAGAAAAAAGATAGATAGATAGATAGATAGATAGATAGATAGATAGATAGATAGATAGATAGATAGATAGATAGATGTCCCAATAGCACCAAGAACGTAGGAAGTTAGAACTGCTGACCTACAATAGAAAGCATATTAACTTTCTATTGCGACATTTTAGCTTCAAACTTATGAATAAGGGGATTCCAACTAATAGACCGAGATATGTTTCCATCCAGTAGAATACTGTGGTAAGAGAATGGGAGCTTTTGGGCAGTAGAACCCATGATAGAAGAAAATTGTGTAATCCTAGAAGGGGTAACACCAATCCTAATCAAGCTGGACTTATGAACTAGAGTGTCTAGGGTTGGGCCAGGAGGGTCTCTTAACGCCTTCTTTTTTCTTCTCATTGGAGTTATTTCACAAAGACTTGCCATGGTAAGGAATTAAGTTTCAACCCCTAGACCATGTAAAACAGTTCAAATTAGCCACCATATAATCAATATTATCAAATGACAACTCTCTCATGAGTAAGACATCAGCTGCATAAAAAATGGGAAATATGAAGATTATCATGGCCAAGATTGACCCCACTAATTAGATTTGCAGCCATTGCATCCGCAAAAGCTGCATGAGGCCTTCCATACAAATAATGAATAACAAAGGGATAGGGGATCTCTTTGTCTAAGCCCACACTCAAGTTGGAAATCCTTAGTAGGGCTTCCATTAATTAGGACAGAAGCTCTCGTTGAAGACGAACACATCTTAATCCAAGAACAACGTTTTCCACCAAATCCCGTAAAGTCCATAATTTTTAGAAGATACTCCCAAGAATCGAATCAAAAGCTTTTAAAAAATCAAATTTGAAAAGAAGCATTTTTTGATTTTTGGTCACTGCCACAATTTCAAGGATGAATAGGATCCAAAGTAGAATCCCTCTTATGATTCACACCCAGGATCTCCAAAAAACTATACAGATCAAAGTTTCCGCTTAAGAAAGGAGGCAAAAAACTCTAACCCTAGAGAGTGAAGAGTTTTCATAGAAAGGAGGGAGGGAGGAGGTTTTGGAGGCTCACTCAAGGCTTGGGTTTCAAACATAAGGAGCCTTTGGTGGCCGCATCCTGGACTTGCTTCTATTAATTAAAGCTTTAATTAATTACAATCTAGTCCCTTAAGTTAATTACTACAAATTAATCCCAAATTAATTTTTCAATAAATTTACCGATTCAGTTTATAATTAATTTATTTCTCAATAAATTAATAAACTAATTATCCTTTTATATTTTCTGACTCTGTTTGTTTTTCTGGGTTATGAGGGCAACCCAAAAGGACCCTGTTATTATTAGAAATATTACAATTAGTTGATGACCCTGGACACTAATTCCAACACATACTACCCCAAGCAGTGAATTATGGATTCCAAGCAATGAACAATGAACCCGAATACGAAGCATTGATTGTCGGCCTACATCTCGTTAGGGATCTTCACATCAACAACATCCAGGTTTATGTAGACTCTTTGCTTATTGCTAACAATTTCAATGGTGCCTATGTAGTAAAGGGAGAGAAGCTATACGAATACCTATAAATAATAAAGGGATTAGTAGTAAGATTTCAGAATTTCAAAATCAATTAAATACCAAGAGAAGACAATATTGAGGCGGATGCATTGGCTAATCTCAGATCAGCCCTCAGGATCCCTCGTGACACGAAGATCCCAATAATTCACATAGCCACTCCAGCCATAGAAGAAAGGATGAAGTCCATGATATTGAAGACACAGATCCGACATCCCAACCAGGATCTGGAGCAACATCCCAATCAAGATCTTGGATGTCACCAATCAAATATTACATACAAACCGAGATCATTCTTGATAATGAACCTAATCTGAAGGCCTTCAGGTTAACTCGTGCTTTGACGTAATTGATAATATTCTCTACAGGAAATCTTTGACGGGTCCGTACTTTATAAATAAATATCAACAAAACACAACACAATGGTCTTAATGACTTGTTTATACACAACATCATCATATGAAATATACAAACAAACATTTTGTTTTTCTAAGGTAAGTTTATACAACCAAATGCATGGAAAAATTGGTTGTATAAAAAATAACAATTATAAAACTATGAGTTGCCAAAGAACTTATATTTGGTGATTTCTTTGCCAAAAGAAATATCAAACATATTTTCCAATGCCAAAGGTTATCATACATGAAAATAAATCTTTCTAACAGGTAAAAGAGGCTCTGATACCACTGATGGGATTTGATAAGCTAAAAACGATCTTTTGTGTAAAACAATTTTAAGCGGCAAATGGAAGCAATTTTAAAATAACTATTATTTTAGGACCATTTTAACAAAACCACCAAGAGGATCCAGGTACATAATACAGAAAGATTATTTGACAACCATAGGTTGTAAAGAAGACAACATTTGAAGAATTTTAATTAATGCAACGGATGGGTCTTACAAGCATGGTGCTTGTAAGAACAAAGTCAAACAAACAACACGTGCACTTCAAACATGTGGTCTGCCATGTGAAGGAGAGAGGGGAAGGAGTGGCTTACACTCCTTATTTATTCCATACATGCATAAGTTTTGGCTAGTGGACTTCTATATGTTCAAAAACTTCTACACAACATATTTAATCATACAATGATTAAATAGCTAGTTATACTCTCTAAAATATTGTTTTCATAAAATAATAATTTCCTAAAATTATTTTCACAAAATAATAATTTCTCGAAAATTTAATACAAGAGTTGAATATATTTATTAATAATCGAATTCTTAATAAATAATCAATAAGTGACAACTTGCTAAAGGTGTGACCCTATAGGATCATATGTTATTGGCAGACATCATTCTAAAATGATTCTTGAGCATATAGATCCAACAATCTCCCACTTACATAAGATTCATTATAGATTGACATAGACAGTGGTTACCATCTAGCAACAGACCACTGCCCCCAATAACAAACAAAGAGGTTCCATGCAGCAACTACCTATTCACAAGTGCTCCAAGTGACAATTGGTTATAAGGTGTCGATATCAATTATCCCTTTGTTATAAACATCATGTTGAACATGAAATATATTGCAATCAATCTCATATGGTGTTTAACTTTTAAGTAAGGCCTTGAATGTCTAACTCTCAACAAATAAGAGGAACAAATCCCATCTTGACTACATACTCCTATCATGTAGTTCATGCAATACCCAACAATAGCCCTTATAACTGGCTTTTATGAAAGAACGTTAAACCATGACAAAGCACAACAATTCCTACACTCAAGTCCCAAATATGTATCTCTGGTTGAAGAATACAAAGATACTACCTTAATCAAAATCACTCATGACATCCATAAAGTGATTTTGATGTGGGTCCTATCCAATAGTTATTCTTTAATCAAGTACCTATGAATTGGGTTGCAACCCTTTGCCATTTTCATCTCCACGAATTTAGTCACACGAGATGTGCTTAGTTACAGTGAGCTCACTGTGAAAATCATATACTCATCACCGAGGGTTGAATGTATGTCTAACCAGCTATAGGAAACATATATCGGCTGGCGATCAGGTTACCACCAGACGAAAGTGAGGAAGGAAGGTGTACAGAAGACGACATTCAGACGGGATATGACCATAAGGAGTTGCTAGTGATACCTCTTGGGCTCACTAGTGCAACGGTAGTCGTCATGGGTCTTATGAATCGAGTGTGTATCCCAGGTTCGACTAAATGGTAATCGTACTCGTCAACGACATCGTGATCCACTCAAGGACTAAGGGGCAACGTGAAGGGCTTTGGATGTGGTGGGAGGTCCTAAAGACTCCCTTAAGATTATGAACTCCTTCAGTTACGCGACTGACCAAGAAGATTATTGCATGCAGATGGGAGGATGACTAACAGACAACTTTGAGACCAGTTGATGTCTACGTTTAGGATGTTAGTATTCATCAGGGAATATCTAGGTTGGGATATCAGATAGAGATGTGAGATTCATGTCCAGGTGTTAGAATAAATTTCATGAGGGTTTGGGCGTTTAGTACCACGTATCGTATTCGTATCGATGACCACAGGTCAAACGAATCCAGTTCTCAGACGTTGGGGGAACGGGATTACCCGTGAGTCGGATGGATTTAGTCATCAGGAGTTAGCGGGATGGGAGTTTCCCTATAGGTTTGATGGTTCTAGTCTTCTGGCGTTGGCGGATTGGAATTAGACTGAGAGCCATTGTGAGGTGTGTGGTATCAGTTATAGTGGGAGCAGGAATTTGTACCTCCAACGGGTAAAGTCCTTTACTACAACCACTTCTGTTCGAGTATCGACTTGTTTGCGATATGTATAGGGAAGGTTAGGATGTTACCGATGTTGTGCACCAAAACACCAAGGTTACTTGTAAATTAGAAAGGGAGACTGCTGGTTGCTCAAGTTGGTAGAGGATCTATGCAGACAGTCGTCGTGGATGGATTGAGGGTCTCAGATCGGAGATTATGTTTTCTAAAAGTATCATCCTATTAAGGAAGAAGAAGACGTAGAGCGACAAGGTTATTGGACTGGTGAAGGTGCAGTGGGTGGACAATGAAAACGTGAATGGGGAATATATGAGTACTAACGAGAGGGATTCGCAAGTTACGGTTTCGGGGAAAAAATCTAGATAAGTAGGGGAGAGTTGTAAGACTCGTTTCCAAGGATGAGTTAAGTTTTAATTAACCAAGTTACTTAAGAAGATTAAAGAACTCTCCACCTTCGCGACGCAATCGCATATGCGACGCAAGGAAGGGTTAGAAATAGTTTCACGATGAGCTATGGATAGCGACGCAACGCGACGCAAATGCAAAACCATAAATCTCAGGCCTTGGGCCTTATTTAAAGGCACTTAACTTCTAGGGCAGCATCTCTCACCTTTCTTCTAGCCTCAGAGAAAACTGTAGCTCGAGTTGTAACCTCTCTATTGTGTTCTACTTCTCATTTTCTTTGCTTTTGAAGGTTTTTTGAAGAAGATAAAAAAGAAGAGTGTTAATGCCAAGGAGCATGTACAGCCTAAGATCCAGTTTTTCCTACATCTTTTGGACCACTGTAAGTAAGAAAGTTCCTTGTTTGATGGTTCTTATGCATAGATCTAGGAGCTAGCGGTAGTTTGTGGTTGATGTGCTCCATTATTGTCATGTTTCTTGATTTTATGGAACTCCAAGTCATTAATTTGGTTTCCATATGTCTTTTTTGGAATTTCTGGACCTTGCAAGAGAGCATATACAAGCTCTCTTGAAGCCATGCAAGGTTTTGGTTGTGATTTTGGACCTCTTTTGACTTAGGGTTTGGGATTGGACATGCATGTCTAGAAAGTTTGTATTTTTATCTATTGGGAGGCTTATTGGACGAGTCTTGGAAGGTCTTAGTCAATGGCTTAAGGGATTAAGAACTTAATGGAAAAAGATGGACTACTTAGGGTTCGCGAAGCGATCACCATGCTCCGCGGCGCGACCTTCGGCATATTCCCGATTCTGGTTTGCGCCCCTTCACAGCACGAAGGGCTACGGACGCGTCACAAGGCACGACTGTTGACTTTGACTTTACCATTCATTCTAGTTGAATTTTGGTCAAACTTGTATGGATTAGGATTTAGACTAAAGGGGTCAGCCTTGCGCAATTTGGGTCACTAAAATGCTTAAATGTTGGTTAGAGGACCGCGTTGATCGAGTACAGGAGGTTCGTGTGTATATTAGTATCGCTCTACGATACAGGTCAGTCTCCTTACTACACTATGTGTGACGTCACATGGTACTCGGTACAGTAGGATTGTGTGCTTAGATTGGTAGGTCTTGCTTGCTGTTTGTTAGTCGTAGGATGTGTTCCTATGACAGTTAGTGGTCGGCGGAACCGGTTTTCCTGTGAGACGGGCACATGGTACTCGATAGGGTAGGACTGTGTGCTTAGATTGGTAGGTCTTGCTTGCTGTTTGTTAGTCGTAGGATGTGTTCCTATGACAGTTAGTGGTCGGCGGAACCGGTTTGCTTGTGAGACGGGCATATTCAGTCCTCAGGCGTTGGCAGCATGAGGTTTGAGCCAGATGGATTCGGTCCTCAAGGGTTGTCGGAACAGGATTGCCTGTGAGCCGGATGATTTAGTCCTCATGTGCAGGCGAAACAGAACTAGACCAGGAGTCATGATTTGTTATGTGGTTATGGGATGGAACGTGTGACATTTTGGAGAACTCACAAATCTTTGTGCTTATTCTCTCAAGTTTAAACGTTTTTCAGGTACATCTTCTTATAAGGGAAGAGCACGGCATGACTATATTGTATCTGAGACGTTGTTTTGAGACTTTCGATGTTATATGTTCTGTACTAGATTTGTTATTACGGATTTTAGATATGTTGGTTTTTAAACACTGGACGAATGTTTTATGGTATTTAAATAATTTCTACATTTACACTCTGATTTCAAAATAAAAAATTGTATCTTAAAGTTTGGGATATTATACAAATGCCTTCGTGTGCAAGGCACAAGAGGCTATTTAACAGGCCTCTTAAATGACCGTTACCTATAAGAATATGGGGTGGTACAAATCCATAAGTTGAGACCATTGGTGCAAGATAATTTTCATAATAATGATTTGAAATAAATTTTTAAAAACAATAGCCATTTATGTAATTTAGTATAATAATAATAATAATAATTTTAATTTTAATTTGGTTACGTTAACCATATATATTTATCTACATTTTTTCTATATAATTTGTTGAAAACATTGGCCTCGTATCTATATAAAAAGAGGAGTGATTTGTACACAACAATTTTATCCGTATACAACAATTTGATGTCTTATAAGCAAAAATTATTTTGTATGAAAAAAAACTTGCTGTATACAAATCACTTCCTATATAAAAAGCCAACATATATCAAATTGCGGTAATTTTTTAGATAAAGCAAGAAAAGCAAATTTCTTAAAGTGGGTGTTATTGAATTTAATGATTATCAAAGTGAGGGGGACGCCTAAAAAATCTTTCCTCCATTTATTAAATGATTCTTTTACAAAAACATTTAAAATGATTATGCAACATTAAGAACAATCTTTTATAGCTAAAAACAATTAAAATCATTATGACAAAAACGTTTTAATCTATTTTAACAATATTTTAGAGTGAAAAGGCATAAAATAATATTTCATCCACTTTCACAAATATTCTCATGTAAAAAAACGATACTTATAAATATTCTTAAGAAAAACGCGTCAATGAATTAAATGTCATCACCAATCAACTTATTCTAGAAGTCGATAAATCTTCACATAGACTCGAATTCTTCAACGACAAGCTTTCCGATACAATGATGCAACGAAACGCATCCGTGTACAAATCTAGAGGAAGTATTCCGTGTGATATTGTAAAAAATTAACGTATGTACAACAGTCGAGATAATCTATAGTAATATTGAATTTAATCATAAATAAAATGTATTTCTTGATTTATAAAAACATATATATAAAATGATATTTTATTGCGTATTTTTATAACCTTATATTTATAGAAACAAAAATATAAAAAAAATTGAGAAACGAATTAAAAATTTTGTAGAAGCTTAAAAGATTAAAAAACATGCATAAACATGAAGTTAAAACTTTGTAAATAATTTTTTTAAACATCCAATGAAAATGAAGATGGTCCGATGTTGGAGGATGGTATGTTGAAGAACACTAACCGCGATGGAGATGAACATGTGAAAGCCAGTAACGACATGGAGGATGCCGCCTATGGCGGTGCTGTGTCCGCCGCCCAATCATCGCCTGTTGACATCAATGGCTGCTCAACGGTCATGCAAGAAAGTGGAATAAAGAAAAAAGCTATGATACCCCACTTGCATGACTTCTCAAAGAATAAAGGTATTTCTCTTACCAATAAATACTATAATATGAATACTTTAGAAAACCAGTTGCACGCCTACAAGAATAATGGGACATATTTGCCTTTTAACACTTCAAATTTTAAATTGAATAATTTAGAAACAGGATTTAATATACCTTCAAATTATTGCCCACAATCCCCACATGAAGAAAATATGATTAATGGTTTATCTCACAATGTGGTTATGCAGCCCATCATATCCTCATCTTTGCTAGGAACTAGCCCACCACATTGTCTATCTCTTTTGGGCCATCCACCTAAACTCATTATTCCTAATTATAAGTTTAATAAATCGGCTCACTCTAATGCTATTGGTGGTCCTTCAAAGGAATCCCATTTGACTCATAATATTAATGAGACCTGTCCTAATGTTGCGGATAAATTGGAAACTGTTGATTTTAAAAATAAAAACGCTTGGTCCCGTAAACTTTTGTTGCTCGTTAACTCGCAAGCAAACATCTTGAGTGGTTCGCACAAACACTCTACTGCCAATTTTCGATTCATTCCTAACTTAAGTAATGATGTTGATGTGCCCGTTGATATCCCGGTGACGGTCGTTAATAAGATTTGTCAGACTCATGCGCGGACCATATGTGGTTATTTTGTTGGATGCAAAATGAATTATTCGGATGTCCGTTTTCTCGCTTCTAAGATGTGGTCCCAACATGGTCTCGAGGACGTTTTATTAAATGGTAATGGAGTTTATTTATTTAAATTTAACAACAACCAAGGTCTCCAACATGTTATAACCCACGGCCCATGGACTTTTAGGGGTGCTTCCATTGTCATGCAAAAATGGAGACCAGGACTTAACATTCATAAAAATAACCATGACAAACTTCCTCTATGGATAAAAATACATGACATCCCTTATGAGACTTGGAGTGAGGAAGGCTTAAGTCACATTGCTTCTAAAATTGGAAAACCGCTTGCCATGGACTCTTATACGGCAAACATGTGCACTTATGCTGCCGGTAAAGCCGTTTATGCACGTGTACTCCTAGAAGTACCCACGCGTCCCACATGGGTTGACAAAGTGATGATTCGAATCCCCGATCCAGATACTCTTGAGTTTTCTACACATACTCTTAGAGTTGAATATGAATGGAAACCACCTATGTGTTCTCATTGTAAGGTGTTTGGTCATGAAACACATGTGTGTATGCAAGTTATTGCTAAATCTAATGCTACTTCTCCCACAACTAAGGATAAGCTAGAACAACCTCACTTTTCTACCATTATAGACAAAAGTGATGATTTTATTACGGTTTCAAATAAGAAAAAATATTCAAAACATGATTATAAAAATGACAAGAAAAACAATGAGTCTTCTAAAAGTAATCCGATTGGAAAATACCAAAACACTAAGCAAGAAATATATTTTTCCAAAATTAATAATAACTTTAAAACTAATAGAAATAAATCGCGATTTGAGTTCAGACCTGTCCCAATTAAGAAGCGCGCCCCCATTCCCCCCCCCCCCCCTTAGTGATAATCCCCCTCCCGGTTTCCCTACCCCCATCGTCCGCCATTCTTCCACTAAGCCAACGAAACAGTCTGAGTGCTCCACTACTATCTTCAATGCATTCTCCGTTCTTGAGAGTTGTTCAACCCACATCACAGATCATACAGCTTCTACTTCCCACCTCCCTCATACGCATTCTCCCTCCCCCATTATTCCCGATGATTTAGCCACGGATACTGATGACATCATCGATAAGGATAATTGCATTGAGGTCGACTCTGATGATGGGGAAACTGCCCAGTTCATTGTAGGAGATATTGGATCACCTCATGATCACCTTATGATAGCTCCGTTGTCCGAGCAGATGGACTCCACCCCCCTCTCGGTTTCCATATGATGCACGTCGCTGCGTGGAACTCTCGCGGTCTCTGTAAACTTTCCCATCAGAAAGCTTTGAAAGAGCTTATCCGCGATTAAAATATTCATATTTGTGCCGCCATCGAGACTCGTGCCTCCTTCTATAATCTACCTCGTATCTGTAGTCATGTCTTTGGCTCTTGGTCTTGGTCTTCCAACGGGCTTTTTTACAATCGAGGGACGAGAATTGTGGTTTCCTAGGACCCGCTGGCTGTTGATATGATGCTTCTCGACTCCAATGATCAGGTTATGCATTACAGTGTTAAAATTCATGCTTCTAATAAATCCTTCTTCTGCTCTTTCATCTATGCTCATAATAATCACATGTTGCGCCGCTCTCTATGGGATTCTCTTGCGGCTCATAAACATTTTGTTAAAGCTGCCCCTTGGATCGTGTTGGGTGATTTCAATGTTGCTCTTGACATGAAAGATAGCACCGCTGGTGCGTCTGGTATCTCTCGAGGCATGGATGATTTCAGGGACTGTGTGAATCGGATTGAGATGGAGGACCTTAATTTCAAAGGTCTCTTCTACACCTGGACCAAGTCTCCTAACGGTTACAGTGGCATTCTTAAGAAGCTTGACCGTGTCATGGGTAATCCGCGCTTCGTTGTTTCTTTTCCCTCTGCTTCTGTCACTTTTCTCCCTTACCGATCGTCCGACCATTCCCCTGCTGTGCTTTCTCTCCCCCTCAGCTCCCCGTTCAAGCCTAAACCGTTCAAGTTCCCTAATTTTTTGACTTATAAAAACGAGTTTAAACATGTTGTTGCTTGTTCTTGGGATCCCCATATCCCCGACCATCAGATGTATAAGGTTTTCCAAAACCTGAAAAATCTGAAAGCGCCTTTGCGTAAGCTGCTGCGTAGCCAGGGCAGCCTCTTCTCAAAGGTTATCTCTCTTCGTACTAAGCTTGATAGAGTTCAGATTGCTCTGGATCGGGACCCTTTCAATAGGGCTCTCCGTGACGAACAATGCAGGTACCTTCGCGCTTATAACGACGCTTGCCTGGATGAAGAGAGGTTCCTGAAACAGAAGGCTAAGGTTGACTGGCTTCGTGAGGGTGATAAAAACTCTGCTTTCTTCCACAAGTCTGTTAAAAGCCGTAATTCTCGCAATCGTATCGACTCCATCCAGGATGCCCAGGGCAGCTGGATTTCTGGGGATGCCCTCCCCAATCTGTTCGCCTCCCACTTCCAAACTTTCTTAGGCGTAGCCCACCCCTCCATTGCTATTCGTGACCCGTGTTCCCTCTTCTCCAATAAGCTCTCCCCCCTTCAATCTGTCGCAATGCTTACTCCTGTTACGGATGAGGAGGTTAAGTGCGTCTTGTTCCAGATGGGCGATCATAAAGCGCCCGGCCCAGATGGTTTCTCGGTTAAGTTCTTCAAGTCGGCTTGGGATATCGTGGGGCACGATGTTTGTTCGGCGGTTAAGGAGTTCTTCTCTTCTGGTAAAATCCTTAAGTCGCTCAACAACACCGTGCTTGCTCTCATCCCTAAGGTTGACTCCCCGTCTAAAGTCACTGATTTCCGCCCCATCGCCTGCTGTAACGTTGTTTACAAATGTATCAGCAAAATCATTGCGGACCGTATCAAGAACCACCTCTCTTCTCTGGTTGATGAAAACCAGTCTGCTTTCATTCTGGGGCGCCTGATCACTGACAATGTTCTTCTTGTCCAGGAGCTCATGCGTGATTATCATTGTCATCGTGGACCCCCCAGGTGTGCGTTTAAAGTCGATATCCAAAAAGCTTACGATACCGTTGACTGGTTTTTTCTTCGCACCATCTTGGTTGGATTTGGTTTCCCCATTCGTATGATTGACTGGATCATGACGTGTGTCTCCACTGCTGCTTACTCTGTGAGCATCAATGGTAATATGCACGGATTCTTCGACGGTCAAAGGGGCATCCGTCAGGGTGACCCCCTCTCTCCCTATCTCTTCACTCTTGTCATGGAGGTGCTTAACCTTATGATCAAGAGAAACATCTCTGACTCCGATTCTTTTAAATTCCATCGGCAATGTGAGGAGCAAAATATCACCCATCTCTGCTTTGCCGATGACCTTCTTCTCTTCTGTCATGGCGATCGCTCTTCGGTTCGTGTCATAAATGACTCTCTTGCTGAATTCTCTAGGGTCTCTAGCCTCCACCCTAACGAAGCAAAGAGTGAAGCCTTCTACTGCAATGTTGGTGAGAGGGCCAGAGCTTCCATTGATCGTATTGTTAGGTTTCCGGAGGGATCTCTACCTGTCTGATACCTTGGTGTCCCTCTCATCACCACTCGTCTTGTCCACAAGGACTATAAACGCCTAGTTGATAAAGTCAAATGCAGGATTAACGACTGGAAGAACAAGTCTCTCTCTTTTGCCGGTCGTCTCCAACTCATCCTCTCTGTCCTTTCTTCCATGCAAATTTATTGGGCTTCCATTTTTATTCTTCCTAAATCTATCTCTAACGAGATTGAGAAACTTACTAGGGGTTTCCTCTGGTGCAACGGTGAGATGAAGCGTGGTAAAGCCAAAGTCTCATGGAAAACTGTATGTCTCCCTAAGACCCATGTGAAAGGTTTTCCACAACCATGAACTAAATAACCTAAGTTCAATGTGTCCAGACTTCTATTTCTTGTCCGTTTTGCTCCGTAACTTCTCCAGAATTGCACTAAAACCCCTGTATTTACACTAAAAACATTTCCAAGCACTTTGGCACAAAAGTAAGTGATATTAGTCAATTAATAAAGATAAATTAACTAAAACACGGCTAAATAACGCCTAAAATACTTGATATTACTAGGCGTTATCAAACACGATGGTGGTCTGGGTATTCGTAACCTTGCTGTTTGGAATATTGCCCTTATGGCTTCCCATACCTGGAGACTCCTTTCTAATAAGGATTCTCTCTGGGTCAGGTGGATCCACTCGTACCGCCTCTGTGGGCATAACTTCTGGGATGCCCCCAAGAAGCGCGGTACGGGCTATGCGTGGCGCAATATCCTCGATATGCGGGGTAAGATTAGGGCCTTTATTGTCTCCAAGGTTGGTGATGGCTGCTCTACGTCTGCTTGGTTCGATAACTGGCATCCTGCTGGTCCCCTTTCTCAGTTCTTATCCGCCCGTAACATCCATACTGCGGGCTTCACTGCTGATTCTAAGGTTGCTGACCTCGTCCTCAACGGGTGTTGGGTGCGCCCCTATTGCTGGCTGGACTCCCATCCCGTTCTGCTTTCTCATAACCCCCCTTCTCTTTCCACGTCTGTTCCTGATAAACTCCTCTGGAGATCTTGCGACGGTAAGGTCTCTCCATTTTCGGTCCGTTCTGTCTGGCACTCTATACGCCCCTCGGACCACCCTGTCGACTAGTATCATCTTGTTTGGTACTCCCAAAATATCCGTAGACATGCCTTCATTCTCTGGGTTGCTCTCAAAGATCGACTCAAGACCCATGATAAAATCAGAAGCTGGGAGACTAACGCCAACCTTATCTGTGCCTTCTGCGGTGATTGTTCCGATTCCCTTCCACATCTTTTCTTTGAGTGTTCTTTCCCTTCTATGGTTTGGCATGATCTTGAGCATGTTATGAACCTCTCCTTCCCCACAAATTGCTTGTCGGATATCATCAATCTCCTCAAGCCCATCACTAAGGGTAAGACCGTTTGGTCTATTATCCGAAGACTTGTGCTTGCGGGAGCTATCTACCATATTTGGCAGGAAAGAAATAACCGGATTTTTAAAAATAACAGAAGATCATATCATGATGTTGTCAAGACTATTATTGATGATGTCCGTTGTAGATTGGTGAGTCTCTCTATGAAACCTTCTCCTAATGTTATTTTGGCTAAAAGAGTATGGTCCCTACCCTAACGTTGAGAGATGTATCTGCTATTTTCCACTGTGGTCTATTATTCTCTCCTATCTCATCTTTTCTATTATATATTTCTCTGCTTGTATGGTTTTTTTTTTTTTTTTTTTTTGCAGGATGTTTGCTTTTTATGTTCCTGTTATGTTCTCTGGTTCCAAAACCAGTTTTGGTTCCTAGTATTGCCTTGTTGACCATTGGGGCCTGTCCCAATAGGTCTTTTTGTTGTTTATTTGGTGGGGAGTCCCCAGCCTTAAATTGTATTTATTCTTTTTATTAATAAAATTTGCCAGAGGTACCGTCCTCTTTACCCAAAAAAAAAAGAAAATGTAAAATAAGTTGTAAGAAAGGTACTTCAAAAAAATTAAGTTCTAAAAGATATATATTTTAAAAAAAAGTTGGATAAAATTCGTAACAAAATTATAACTAGTGTTTTACCCGTCCATAGGCCGGGTAGCAACGACCATGTAAAAAAATCAAAATAACGTATTTACTTCAAAAAAATTGTTAGTGGGTGCGCAATACATTTTTCAATATACACTCTTCAAACATCTTAACAATTATCAACATGTGAATTAATCACTTAATCATATCTTTTCAACACAAACATTTTATACATTTCAAATTATAACATTATACTTCCATTTTTTTTACTATAATTACAATATTTTAGAATAATCAAAGCAAACTTCTTAATAAAATGGGTTTGCAAGTGGTTTAGAATAATATGTAATGTGCACTTAAAAATCACAATTGCAAGCATGGAAAGTTTTGTATACAATCTTCAAAAGACAACCAACAAACATAACTTAGCTACAAATATCGTATCATTGAAAATATGTATAAACAACATAATATAATGAACTAATGATATTGAAAAGCCACAGTGATAAATATTCCTAATATTAGAAATAATAATTGTGACACAAAACATTCATCTACCTGTAAAGTTGACTGGTTGAAAATCAGACAGAATTGTAAACACTTGATATGATTCCTGAGTACTTACAACTACAAAGCATCAGAGGGTGAAAGTCTCCACATGGAAATCACAATGATAAGTAAACTGCACCCACAAACCCTCATCTGTTAACACTCAAGCATCTCATTGACCATCAAAATACTAAGAAGCAAATACTAGCTTCCCATGTTATTTCAACAGTTTTCTTGAACAATACAACATACTAACAGAAACTTGTCGAGGTGAATCAACAATTACCTAATCATCCACATATGCATCAACCTTCAAAATATTGCCGGTATCTAACAACATGTAAGCGCAACCTCCTACAAGAACTGCTTCATCATTCGTCGGAGAACAAAATGAGGGCAGACTAATTCGCTCAAGTTGATGCCATGCACATGATTGTGAGTCAAATACTTCAAAATTATATGTAGCATATTTAATATCGGCCTTGATGATTTCACTAAAAGAAAAAAATTATAAGTATACATTACATACGAGCCAATAAAGTAACAAAAACATTAATTTAAATCAATGAAGATAGTAAGCAAAATATAAGCAAACAATGTAAATAGTGACGTACATTATCCTAGAGAAATTACAATCAGATTATCTTATAACGCAAAGGATATCCACCAGTAAACACAAGAGCAGAAATAAGAGTAAAGTACTAAGTTTTTGGACGAGGAATCTCACTGAAATGTCTCTTGATGGTTTACAAACATAGTAAGAAATATTCCTATAATAAAATCGATCCTGAGGGCATTCTATGACCAAGCTTCCTTGTTCGGATGAAGCTAAAATTTTAGAGGCTGGTGGTAAAAATAAGTCAAGGTCAATGAATTTTGAGTATATTGACGATGAAAACATATGATTTATAAAAGGACCAACATCGACGGAATTGGATAATCAAACCACTAAACTGTTGGAAAGAGTGTCCAAGGTCATCAACTAGTGGCAATATTCTAATAGTAGCAGGGTCCTTTTGGGTTGCCCTCATGACCCAAAATAATAGACAGAGTCAAAAGGAATAAAAGAAATGATGATTACTTTATTAATTTACTGAGAAATAAATTAATTAGAAACTGGATCAATAAATTAATTGTTAAAATTAATTAGCATTAGTTTAGAATCAATTAAAGAGACTGGATTGTAATATATTAAAGGTTTAATCAAAGAAAACAAGTCCAGGGGGTGCGGCCGCCAAAAGGCTCCTAAGTTTGAAACCCTATGAGCCTATGCAGTATAAACAAAGGCCTTGGGGTTCAACCCTAAGGCATCCCAAGCAGCTATTTGTGTCGCTGCATCCCCTCCCCCTCTCTTTTCTATGATGTCTCATCCCTCTCTAGGGTTTGAGTTGCCTGCTTCCTTTCCCAAGTGGAATTCTGTTCTGTCTGGTTTTTTAGATATAATTGGGTGTGAATCATTAGAGGGATTCTACTTTGGATCTCGATCATCCCTTACAATTGTGGTCCTGAACAGAGTGCAACGAATGAGACTTGCTGAGGTATATTCTGTTTATGTTTTGAGTAGCAATAATTGTGATGAACTGCATGATCCTGAACAATGTTCATGGAATGTTTTTTATTTGACCTTAATTGTCTTCCGCTGCATGAGTTATGTGTTGATATGATCGAATCCGAACAGTGATATCAGAGCCTCCGTTCATATGTTTCTGCACTTTGATCTTAAACGACTGAATGTGATTTCATTTTTGATTTTAAAATAAAAAATTGCATAGGGTTATGCTAGAATTTTTTGATTTAAACATGTTATGATTTTAGGTTTTATGCTAGAAACTTGAATGTTCATATGCATGCCTATTATTTTCAATTTTGCCTAGTTTCTTTGTGCCTCCTTGTGCGTGTTGAAAATATGCGAGGGTTAGGAAGGGTTTATGTGCCTCCTTGTGTGGTTGGCGGCTAGGGTTACTGCCCTAGCTTGCCTTGCAAGTTTCCTAACTTGCCTAGCTGCCTATATGCCTGTTGCCTTAATTTGATTATTCTAATAGGATATAATTGTTTATTTAATTAATTGTTAAATAGTATTAATTGATTTAATTAAATAAAATATATTAAATTGTTTAAAATACATTTATATATTAGAAGAATATATGTATATATAAAAAATAAATTAAAGTAAAAACATTGGTCAAACCATGACTAGGCTCACTCACAAAATCGTGTATAGGGTTTGAAGGAAGGTTCTTATGAACCTGAATGAGGTTTTTTCTTAAACGAGATTCATTGCCTACCACCTTCACCGCCCAGCACCTTTTGCTATGTGGAGTTACCGAAAGGGTTTGATAGGGCAATTTTTCTCTGACTTAAAAGTATTAACTTAAAGTATTAAAACAAAACCCGTTTTAATAATAAATACAATGTGAACCATGTGCTACCCATGAGAAACACACATTCTCTTTATGACCTGCAGGTGGAGCTGTGTGGTTAATTGACACGCCAGATAAGGTTGTAGTCGATGGTGATGTGACACTCGCGATTCTCAAGCATATCTTGAGCCGGGCATCACGCGGGTTCTACATGGTCAATTCACCGTCTGATTCATGATCCAAGACATCCCTGTCATGAATTTTGAGATGGGCACGAACGAGATTAATATTCCATTGACTGTAATCAATTTATCTCACAGATCTAAGAGTTTCATAGTGAATGAAACTGACAAAGAGCTTTGTCTACCTTAATGACCATTCTGGTGTGATTACGACATCCCTCTTCACATCACAACTGGATGATTTTGGATCCTAGCCTTAGTAAATAAATTGGGTAATTATTTAAAAGGATTAAGACTCAAACTAACTAAACTAAAAGTCTGTTTTATAGATGTCTACCAATAACAATAACAACAACAACTCGGGTCCTACTCCTCCTCCTCCACCTCCTCCTCCTCCTGCACCAACAAACACCTCACTATTATCCGTCCTCTCGAGGGAGAAGCTTACGTGGCAAAATTATCTTGACTGGATCCGGGCCTTGAGGATTGCTTTGAGATTCAAGGGCAAAGAGTATGTCCTTGATGATGAAATACCAGAACTAGCTGATGATGTTGCTGATGAAGATGTAGCTACTTATGATACGCACTATGATGACTCAACTAAGGTTGCTTCCCTGATGTTGGCGACCATATCCTCGGAACTCTAAAAGGGCTTCGAGAACGCTGGCGCATACGACATCTATCTGCAGCTCAAGGAAATGTTCCAAGAGCAGGCTAGGCAGGAACGATTTGAGATCGTCAAGTCTATGATTGCTTGTAAACTGCAAGACGGAGCGTCTATGTGTATGCACGTTCAGAAAATGAAGTCTTACATTGTCCAGTTGCCTAAGGAGTTAGCCATTGATATTGTCCTTAACTCGCTTTCCAGTTCATATCAACAGTTCATCATTCATCATGAACTATAGTATGAACAACTTTGACAAAACCTTGATGGAGTTGCATGGGATGCTGAAGACAGCATGAGGTAGGCTCGTGGCACTATCTCCCCTGCTCCCATCCTAGCCATTCATAAAGGTTATGGCAAAAGGAAGAAAGGTTCTCATCCTAGAGGAAAGGGAAAAGCCAAGGGAAAACCAAGGCTTTAAGAGAAAAGCTGATTCCGATATTGCCCCTACCAATGACCTGAATGACGATGTCTGCTTTTACTGTCAGCAGAAGGGACACTAGAAATGTAGCTGCCCAAAGTACCTGGAGGACCTGAAGAACAACAGGGTCAAAGGTGGCACCTCAGGTATATTTATGATTGAATTACATAGTACTATTACTTCTAATTCTTGGGTCCTTGATACATGATGTTGTACCCACATTTGCACTGATATGAAGGGACTGAGGGAAAGTAGGAAGCTGCAGCATGGGGAGCTCAACCTGACCATAGGAAACAGACAGACTGCTGTTGACAAGAATCGGGAGCTATAAGTTGATGTTGAATGATAGTAGTTCAATTAGCATATTAAATTGTTGCTACTAGCCAAAAATGACACAAAACATTATTTCATTTATGCTTTGTTTGAGGATGGTTTCAAATTTTTGTTTGAAAATGATAATGGCAATATTTTAGTTTATAAAAATGGTTATCTTTGTTTTAAAGCTAGTCCTTGTAATGGCATATATGAAAGTGTTGTTTGCATTGGTAGAAATAATAATATAACTTTAAATGTTGATTCTGACGAAAATGTACTCGATAAATCACGTCTATGGCACTATTGTGTTCGTCACATAAACAAGAATCGCATCGCCAAGCTCCAGTCGAAAGGAATCTTGGAATCATTCGAATTAAAATCGGATGATGTATGTGAATCTTGCTTACTTGGCAAGATGACCAAATCACCATTCACAGGAAACTGTGAAAGCGGCAAGGTTCTGTTGGAACTAATCTACACAGATGTTTGTGGACCGTTCAGATCCGCCACTAGACAAGGTGAACGCTACTTTGTGACATTAACTGATGATTTCAGTAGATACGGTTATGTTTATCTGATTAAACATAAGTCAAAAACTTTTGAAGTGTTCACAGAGTTTCAGAACGAAGTAGATAATCAAATGGGCAAGAAGATTAAGATGCTCCGATCCGATAAGGGTGGAGAATATCTTAGTCAGGAATTCCACGATCATATTAGGAATTGCGGAATAGTTTCACAATTCTAACCTCTAAGAACAACGCAACACAACGGTGTGTCTGAATGGAGAAATTGAACGCCGTTGGACATGGTTCGATCTATGATGAGTTGCGCTACACTTCCAATAAGTTAGTGGGGTTATGCCTTAGAAACTGCAGTTCACATCTTAAACCTTGTCCCAACTAAGAAGGTTGCTAAAACACCCTATGAGATGTGGAGTGGGGAACGTCCCTCACTAGCACACATAAAAGTCTGGGGTTGTGAAGTCTTCGTTTGACGCGAAGCTCATGACAAGCCTGAATTGAAAGTAGAGAAGAGTTATTTTGTCGGTTATCCACGAAAGTCATTTGTTGTTTTATAAGCCTTTTGAGAACAAAGTGTTTTGTTGCTCGAAGAGGAGTATTTCTGGAAACATATCTCATATCCAAAGGGGCTAGTGGGAGTAAAATCGATCTTGAAGAGATTTAAGAGTCAACCAACGAATAACCTATAGTTAACACTAGCACTCAACCCGAGGATGAGACTCCTGTTAAGAGAATTGACATATCTTCACCGCCTCTTCGCAGATCTAGTAGAGTTAGTCATCCTCCTAAGTTTTATGGTTTCCATATTACTACACAAGGTGACATACTGATCAATGATAACATGTTGGCTAGTGAGGATGCTCCATCTAACTATAAGGAAGTGATGGCATGCCCTAAGGCTGCCAAATGGAAAGAAGTCATGGAGAGAGAGATTCAGTCCATGTACGATAACCAAGTTTGGAACTTGGTTGATCCAACACCAGGCCTAAAAACCGTTGGGTGTAAATGGATCTTCAAGAAGAAGACCGACATGGATGGGAATGTACACACATTCAAGGCTAGGTTGGTTGCGGAGGGTTTCACTCAAACTCAAGGAATTGATTATGATGAAACCTTATATCCAGTAGCCAAGATTAAATCTATTAGAGTGTTACTTGCCATTGCTGCATTTTATGATTATGAAATATGGCAGATGGATGTCAAAACCGCTTTCCTTAATGGAAATATGTTAGAGGATGTGTATATGACATGGCGTGAGGGTTTTGTACATAGCAAGTACCCAAATAGAGTGTGTAAACTTGAAAGGTCCATTTATGGACTTAAGCAAGCTTCTCGCAGTTGGAACATCTGCTTCCACAAAAAAGGTTAAAGAGTTTGGATTTTCTAGAAGTCATATGAGTCTTGCATATATGTCAAAGCCAGTGGGAGTAACATAGTAGTTCTAGTACTATATGTTGATGACATACTCCTTATAGGAAACGACATCTCAACATTGCAAAGTGTAAAGACTTGGCTTGGGAAATGTTTCACTATGAAGGATCTGGGAAATGCATCTTATATAATTGGTATAAAGATCTATAAGGATAGATTGAAGCGTCTAATAGGACTAAGCCAGAGTACATACTAAGATAAAAACTTGAAGAAATTCAAGATGCATGATTCCAAGAAAGGGTTCTTGCCCATGCAACATGGCATAAAGCTGAGTAAAGAGCAATGTCCAAAGACTAGTGATGAAAAATGAGTCGAATCCGGTACGCTTCGGCTATAGGACCGTGTTGGTATTTTCATACAGATTAACATAATTCAATCAGGTAGCAAAAGATAAACAAATTAAATCCCAAAACTGAGCAGATTAACTAACAAGATCATATCATGTTCATAACCAGGATCATAATTCAAAGCTTTTGCATTATCAACAAGATGAATATGAATTCATACATTTGTGTCGATGTTAAAGATCATACCAGAATCCCTCTAATGATTCACACCCAAGATCAACAGAAGAAGAAGCAGACAAAAAATTTCCTGGCTTGAAGATTTCGATCCAGAAACCGTTGGAAAGGGTTTGTGGATTTCGACAAGAAGGGAATAGGGAGGGAGAGGGAGGTGGCAGATCACAAGGGGCTTGTGATGTCTTTGGGTTGAACCGCAAGGCCTTTATTTATAGTGTAGGGATCCTAGGGTTTCAAGCTTAGGAGTCTTTTGGCGGCCGCACCCCCTGGACTTGTTTCTAATAATTAAACCTTTAATTAATTACAATCCAGTCACTTAATTAATTTCTATAAATTAATTTCTATAAATTAATTTCACAATTAATTTATTAATTAATTCTTGATCCAGATTCTGATTAATTTATTTTTCAATAAATTAATAAATTGATCATTCCTCTATTGTTTCTGCTATTGCTTGTTTTTACTGGGTCATTAGGGCAACCCAAATAGGACCCTGGTATTATTAAAAATATCACCATATTTGATGACCTTGGGCATATGTCCAACAATCTCCCACTTGGATATGTCATCAACTTTGTGTGATCTGATATATTCAGATAATTTGTAGAGAGTGTAACATCCACTGCGACTACCGAACTCTGATCGATATCATGATCATGAGACGATCCCTAGATAAGAGATTAATTATTCCTTTGTTCTACAAGATATCTTTTGATTAACCTGGGACATGGATAATGGTAAATTTCCAATAGCTGAAAATTCTTTTTCCGATAGAGACTTATGATGACCATAACAGACTACTAAACCAAACACATCAATCTAGTCCGGTTAGGTGACCTTTATCCCATTAGTAAATATAAAAACACTTCGGTTCGTCATAAGACAATGTTAATAGATAAAGTAACCCAAAATCTACAAGCATTGCACAAACAATGCACTAGTGATTTTTAAGTGGATTGCATAGATTTGAAGTTTCGGAATAAGGACTTTATAAACGTTTTATTATTCTAGCATTTTAAAAAGTTTTGTATCATGAATATTTCATGCATAAAATATCCCATGGTAGATAATATAAGGTTCCGAATGTATAAAATTAAATCAATATCTTATACTCAATTTTAGTTGTTAAAATTAATACCCAATATTAAGTTTGTCGTTATAACGATAGGAACCAATTTTAAACTTTTTAATAAAATGTCATTTTATTATAAAGTTATGGAGTTTAGATTTAGTTTAAAAAACACTTTAAACCTTTTTAAATATTTAAAAGTTTGACTATTTGAAGAGTTTCAAAAAAATTAAAACTCATTTGAATAAATAAGTCAATTTTATACATCTTATGTAGAAACTTTATTATTTAAAATTTCAAACTCCAACTTGATGTTATTTTTGTTAAAATGTCCTTTTGCATGGAAAACATATTTTCATACACACAACATTTAAATAACAATAAAATAAACATCACAAGCATGCATGCCACTTCTAATAACAAGTATTGTGAGTCATCACAACAATTATTAAGTCATTTTCTAAAGGACTTAATAGGACACTTCAATGGTCTTCAAACAACCATGTCTTGAAAGGATCTTCATAAGCTCCATCTTGTTGCATTTTGTAAAAAATAAACAAACTAGTCAAAACTAATCTAATACATACAAAATGAATAAGATGAAATAATACATATTTATCTATTACATCATCATATGAATAAATAAATAACAACCACAAGAGTCCTAATGACTTGTTTAGGCACCACATCCTCATAGGAAATAAACAACACTTTGTTTTTTCTAAGGAAACTTTTACATAACCAAAATGTAGGGAAAAATGGTTAAACAATTTCAAAATTACGAGTTACCAAACAAAACAAATATGGAGATTTCTTAGCCAAAAGAACTCCATCCTTGTTTTCCAAAAACCAAAGATTATCAAACATAACAAATCATTATGACATGAAAAATACCGCTCTAATGCCACTGATGAGTTTTGATAAATAAAATAGAGTGTTTTACGCTAAAAGGGCAATGTAAGCATTTCAAAAGTAACAAGTTATTTTTATATCATTTTAAAACAAAACCATCAATGATCCAATTACATATGTTAGAATGATATTTAAAACAACCAAAGAGTGTTTTCTAATGATAGCCTTTGGAGCCTTTAATCCCACTTGATGGCAAAGACAATAAGCTTTATCTTTTCTACAAGTATCCACCACCAAGAGTAAGGCAATTGGAATGCTAGTTCCTTTCTTGTATAAAGAACTTCTTATGCCTTAAAGTGATTCACACAATTATGCACTAAAGGAGAAGCAAATTAAGTCACTCAAACTTGCAACTAGCTTCAAAAGATAAGCAAGAGAGGGAGAGAGGAATGAAGGCCGACAGTTTGTGTATGGGAGAGGAAAAACTAGTTCATAACTTTGCTTAACACTCTCTTATATACTTATATGTGATATCTAAGACCCATACCTTCATTAAATGCAAAGATATGTTTCCTTAAAGGTATAAGTTGTGTAATATGAAAGTTGACAAGCAACCTCCATTCCCTCGCATGTAAATTCGACCAACTCATGAAGAAAATGACAACAGGTGTTTCACACACACTACCATAATAAAATAATATGTCTAGTATAAATTAATGGAATCTAAAGTTCAAATGAGTTAGGTTGAGGACTGTGTGGATTATCCCTTTGCATCTTCTTGTTTGTTTTTTTCTTGGGAATTTGAAACACGGTATGGATACCCGACTCACCATTTTCAATAATTTTCAAATAAGTGATAAAAGGAGAAAGATGTGATGCGTACAGTTAGTCGGAGATAAAAAGGAAAGTGATTTAAAAATATCCATGTTTATGTGACTCGTTCTTGGTAGTTATTCATGGCAGAATATAGCCTAAGGATATGTTCATGAATTGCATGTTAGAATTTCCTGATTAGTAGGGATGCATTATTGCCTTAGATGTTGTTTTCTATGTGCTACTTGTAATCTATGCTGATTTTGTTAGGTTGTTAAGTGAATGCTTTAGGATTGTACACAATTAGGATCAGATAGCCTTATAATTCTTGATCTAGCGTTATCGGTTGTTCCTTATTTGGTTGTGACTTTATGGTAGGGTCACTTATTTTACTATCTATTTATTCTCGATTATGTATGATGGTGCATTCATAAGGCGACTCGACGATGTTAATAGAAATTTCTCTTGGCACGTGGGTGGTGTGGGATCGTAGGAAGTCTAAAAAGATCTATAGGACATATACGTACGGACCTGTATGAATGAGATATAAGTGTCCAGTAGTGGTTGTAAGGGGTGACTTAGGAGCTTTGGGGTAATTATTGGGGCAAGTGTGAATATGTGTGGAAGTTAGTACATGACCTGTACTATTAGAAGCACAAGATGTATACGTGAATCAAGAAGAGTTACGAGGGTTCTAAGGAGCAGGTAGGTGAAGGAATAATGTACGGTTAGCACTATGAACATGTTACAACATGCTCCTTCTATATTTCTAGCATGGTGACGACTTGTTGAGAAGAGAGTAGTTTAGGATCCGATTCAGGCGTGAGCGGCCAAGATGGGTCAGAATTTAGTGACAAGGATGTGCGAGATTTGGTCGCCATTAAGGTGTCTAGGAATGTGTTTGAGTTGATTTCCCTAGTAGTCGACTTGATCAAGACAGAGTTGCTAGCCAAGTTCGATAAGCGGTATGCTGCTCTCGATGTCTCAATAATTAGTCATGATGAGGACAGAGATCAGAGAGTTAGTCAGATCAAGAGAGATGGAGCGTGAGACCTAGCAGGGACAGAAAAGACAGACTTAGGTTCATGTACAGCTGGCAGCAAAGAAGCTCAAGGCTCTTAAAGCGCGAGTAGGAGGACAATGGGGCGACGGACGCTGTATCGAGTGTGGGAATGCCCACGATGGTCAGTGTCATTCATTCTCATACCACAAGTGTGGCTAGGAAGGTCATTACAGATTTATAGTCGTGATTGTAAGAAGGAGATAAAGGTGAGTTTCCATTCCGAACAAGCTGGCCACATTAAGGCTAGTTGTCCTAGATTGATGAGGGGAGCGATGTAGAAACCAACACTCGTTGCTCTAAGTATCGCTGATAGCTGAGACGCAAAGACGGAGGCCTTATAGAATGAGGGCAGTGCTTAGTAGCTCTTAGCGGAGAAGGTGAGAGTAGCACCAGATGTTGTCACTGATAAATATCCATTTATGTTCTATGTTTCTCTCTATTTATGGTTGGATTGGGTACATTCTAGTTAGCACTATATTTGCCTTAGTATTGTTGACTCAGGATTGAGTCCTTTCTTGTGTTGGTTATCTTTAGAAACGACCCTAATGTTACTCTAGGAGTGCTGGGCTAAACTCTTGGTGGATTGTAGATGATTGGACGGTTAAGACGTTGGAGTCTACCGTGATTGGATCCTGGAATTTCTTTGGGGTGAGGTTTCCAATAAATTGCATCCCTATCCTGTTGAGCAAGGATTAGTGTAGTGGTAGGTGTGGATTGGATGATCCATATCGAGACATCGATGGTTGTGAGTGGCAGTAGGTACGGATTGGAATCCCAAGTAGGGGAGAGCTGACAGTTCATAGTAAGGGGACGAGAGGCGGCACGAACTTATGTTTGGCTGCGAGAGCATGGTGATATATCTTTAGCACGGAGGTGTTGTATTTTCTTCTTACATTGTCGACACTCGAGGAGAAAAGAAGACGACTATGGCAAAGCTAACTGCAGAGGTTCAGGAATTTCTTGTGTGTTTTCTGATAGTTTACTGGGTATCTCTCCTGAGGGACAGGTGGAGTATTGTTTAGATTTGGTTACGATGCGGCTCCAACACACCACATCTTCTAGCATCGTCAGGGATGCATGAGTTATATATGCAGCTTCAAGAGCTATAGGATAAGGATTTATCATACCCAATAGTTCACCTTAGAAGGCGAAAACTTTGTTCCACAAGAAGAAGGACGGAGTGCAGGAGTCTGAGGTATTTGTCTGGTCAGCCGGACCTGAGCATTAGGCAGAGGAAGTGGCTTAATGTAGTAAAGGACTACGACTGCGATATTTTATACCACTCGGGTAGGGCCAGCATGGTGGCCGATGTATAGACCGTGGAATACTTGGTGCATTTTCGTGACTAGCATCTAAGGATGATGTAGTCACGCCTTTATTAGATGCTCAAGAAAGCTCGGTCGAGCCAAGCAACATAGAAAATCAAAAGGGGCAAAGGATCACCGAGAAGATGGCAGATTTGTCATAAACAAACGAAACTTGTTGATGTGGTACAGCCACATATGGGTTCCTTCGACTAGTGGAACCCAGTAGACACTGCTAGATGAGGCGCAAGAATCGAAATTTTAGTCCATCCGGGCACGACAAAGGTGTACAAGGATCTGCGAGTGGATTATTGGTGGCCTGACATGGGGCGAGACATAGTATGGCATGCGAGAGGTGATTGACCTGCCGAAAGGTCGGGGCTAGGCATTGGAAACGTTAGGTCAAGCTTCAACCGTAAGGGATTCGTGAATAGAGAGGGGAGAACCACACACTGTGTTTGATCATCAATTTGCCAAAGACTTCTCCAAATGTAGATGCAATGTGGGTCACAGTGGATAGATTGACCAAGAGTGCCTATTAATTATCTATACAGGAGATTTCCACATTAAACAGATTGACCAATAGCCATGTTCTGGAAGTCATATCCGTCATGGTAAACCTGGTTCGGCAGTATCGGATAGGAATGTCAGGCTTACCTCTAGGTTCTGGAAGATATTTTGTGACGGTTTGGGCACCAACTTCGTCTCGACATTGTTTATCATCCATAGACGATGGCTAAAATGAAAGAACTACTCACACACTCGAGGATACGTTGGGTGCATGCATTATCGATATTTGTGAGGGTTGGGATTCGTATCTTCCACAGACAGACATAAGTCAGATTGGAGCCTCATATCAGATATTTTGTTCTTCTTGTGGTGTTACCGTGGAAGAGAGATATTCGATTCAAGAAGTAGGGCAAGTTAGACCCCAACAGATCGAACTCTAGCAAGTCATTGCTCGTGCGGGAAAGGAGGCCTGCCATTTAGAGATGCCTGATCAGGTCGATCAGTTCCAAAATATTCTTTCTCATGTTTCTTACTTGTAGAAGTGCATAGTTGATGAGAAGACTATGGTACTTTTTAGGACCTCTGTATTGATTAATAGCCTAGATAGATGAATTCTAGAGAACCCTAGCCACTGCTTAACAGATTAACTATTACGCACTTAACAAAGAAGTTGGAATGATCAGAGATAGTGTCGATAATACCATGGGATAGCAACACTACCTTTGGAGTAAACGTGTTTCAGATGGCGTCCCGTAGAGACGCTATGGTCCATAGGACGCGACGCGGTGTTCGTGCATGAATTTACCCGTTGACCCTTGACTTCGGGCAATTGACTTTGGTCAAACTTTGATGGATTTAAGATAAGGATTAAGTAGCTAACTTTTGAATGGTTTAGGTCACTAAGTGATGTCAAATGATGATTTCAGACGTTTGTGTTGTTGAGTTCTCGAGGATGTGTGTGTGCTTACTTCAGCTCTACTATTCATGTGAATATTCTCAATATAATATGTGTCACGTTGCATGCATAGGTAACCTGAGACCCATTAAGGTAGGACTGTGTGCTTAGACAGGTTTAGTCTTTGCTTGTTGGTTGTGTATTCGTATGATTTGTCCGACGGTAGTGTTCGCCTGATACCTGGTTGGGTAGGACTTTGTTTTCCTGATGCCTACAAGGGTAGGTCAGTACCTAATGTCCGCTATGCTAGGAATAGGATGGAATAGTGTTAACCTGATTCCTGGTTGGGTGAGACTGTATATGCATGATGCCTGCAAGGGTAGGTCAGTACTCGCTCACTATTGTAGGCTTATTATTGGAATGTGTTCACCTGATGTGTGGTTGGGTATGACTGTATTTGCCTGATGCCCGCAAGGTTAGGTCAGTTCCTGATGCACCTTATGGTAGGCTTATGTGGTATGTTTCTTATGTGATGGAATGTGTGACATTTTGAGGAACACACTAAGCTTTGTGCTTACTTTCCCAAGTACATGTTTCTAGGTACTTTTCAGATAAAATGAAGGATGCGGTTGGACTGTACTCGCATCAGGCATGATCTTGATTTCAGACTTTCGTTGTCATATGTCTATCAATTTGAATCTTATTACTATGGATTTGGAATACTATTTTCATATTTTGAACAAATGGATTTTAGGGTAATTTAAATGGTTCATACGTCATTTGAAATTGGTTTATATATATATATATATATATATATATATATATATATATATATATATATATATATATATATATATATATATATATATATATATATATATATATATATATATATATATATAGGTTCAATACAGAACCAAATTAAATCACCTAACTGCATAATCACATTTATAACCCTTGGATAATTATATCAATGGTCTAAATTAAAACGGATGCACCAAAAAAATTATACTCCTTATGCAGGGAATCCTATCCAAGCAAGGGCATAATGGGGTTTGTATCATTCTCATCTCCTTCATCTCGCTTCTTTCTCCTGTACTCAAAACCACATCTCGCTTCTTTCCCTAAATCGATTTTAGAAGTAATCGATTTCACCCAAATAGCCATCAATCAGTAGCTATTTGTTGGATAATCCTCTCGGCGCTCCTTGTTCTAGACATTTTCTCTTGCAATTCAAGCAAAAGAGCTTACTTCAGACTTCTGGTGTGAAACCTAGTACATATGTTCATCAATGAACATATGTTCATCAATGAACATATTGATCTAAACTTTCCTTTTCTCGTAACAGTTTAACGTTGCTTTCAATTTCTAAGGTGAAAGTAGCTTGTTAGACCTTACAATACAAATTCAACCTCTTTTAGGAATGAATGCGTGCCTTATTTTGGCACTACTATGATTAGATTTGTTGGCATCACAATGATTTCTTCTTCTGTTTGCTGTGTAGACATTTTACTGGAGAAATTGAAAACACATGTTCATCAATGAACATATTACGACGCAGTGGTTTCTTTCTTCTTTCTCGTATTTCTATTTTACCATCATACCCTTAATGAAGGAATCAAATCTAACGGTTAAGAACATGGTTCTGCAGTTAGGTGATTTAATTTGGTTCTGCATTGATATATATATATATATATATATATATATATATATATATATATATATATATATATATATATATATATATATATATATATATATATATATATATATATATATATATAAAACGCACACACACACACACTTTGTATTTTAGAAATGAAAATTTTGTCCTTAAAATTTGGGAAGTTACATAGATAGATTTAGGAATTTCTTCTGGACACTTGGAGAACCCTACTTACTATTGTCAATCAAGGAACTCAACCAAAATTAGTCAATAATTTAATTTCTTTAGAAGAAACCCTTAACCGAAAATCATTAACCTTAAATACCTAGATCGAGAAATTGAAGAAAAATACCGAGATAACCCTCGAATCTCTTTGGATTCACGAGAACATTCTTCCTGAAAAGGAAGTTATTTTGGCACCCGTGTATAATAGCTTAAGGATTTCGGGATTAACGATATTAATAACGGGGCATTTTTATACAAGAGAGTGAAACTCCAATGAGTCTAAAAGGATCGCCAGTGTTTGGATGCAAATTTGAATCGAAGAACAAAAGTTATACGCAGTCGGAGAAGGATTTGGGTTAAGGATAATCATCGTAACCGATCAGCGCTGCAGAATGCATTCGACATTTCTTTATTTGGAATCTAGTTTTAACCTTTTTTTGGAATACGTTGATAGCGTTGAAGAAGAGACGTATTTTTTATTTAGGATGGTTTTCCATTTTGACTTGACCCCACATCAACCAATTGGTTAAAGTCCACATCAGCCTTTATATGGTCAAAGTCCACATGAGCTTCATTTTATTTGATGACCTTTAAAATTTTTGCTAAAGTTTTTTTGACATATAATATTATATTGAGAAATCTTATATCCTTCTAATTTTTTTTACTACTCATCCTTCTAACTATTTGAAATCATGACAAGTGTCATGTTCAATAAAATTAATAATATTTTAATCTACTTGTCACTATTTCACAAGATTAAGAGGATAGTTAGGAGGATATAAGATTTCTTTATTATATTTTAATGGCTTAGAATGCCAAAAAAAAAAAAAAAAGAAGAAGAAAAAGAAGTCGAGTGACCATTTAAAACGGAAAACATGAGTTTGTAAAGTTTTGATTACAATAACCCACATACAATATGCCCCTCATTTTCGAAAACGGTGAAATTGTGAACTGAACTAAAATTTTTGTACATGTTTTTTGTGAGAAAAGAATTGGTTCAAAACTAATTTTTTTTTACTAAAAGTTACTTCAAAACTTTAATAATTTCGAACCTATTCTTCGTGTGTCTAGTTGAGATTTTGAACTATTCTTCCTGTTAGATATCCACTACAATAATATAAAATCATATTTTCCATTAAAGTGACGATGAAAAACCTTAAAAAAACCTACAAATTTGTTTCAAGAAAGGATAAAAATAACAATGATGAGAGAGATATATGTTAAAATTAGTGTGTATTTCGATGTACTTTGAAAATTCTTTTTTAACTAAATGATCATTTTGATATTTTGTTAAAAGATGGTCAAATTGTCATAGTCACAGTTTAATGAATATTTTTTTAAAATGATAAATGTTAAAATTAGGTAACCGATATTTTTATAAAACCACTTTTTTTAAAAAGCACCATAACAAATTATTTTCCTTTATCTCACAAAATACTATTAAAACCAATATAATGATGATATTTTGTGAACATAACGTTTAAGTTGCTGATGATAATTTTTTTTAAATGGTGGTGTCTTATGAAAAAAATTTGTTCTATATCCAATTAAAAAATTAAAATTTTCAAAAATATTCAATTTAACGGTTATATTAACAATCCAATTATTAAAACCGCAACAAAATAAAATTAGAGGACAATACTTGTAAAAGATGGGAGGTTAAAATATTAGTGTATTATCCATTATACCATACGGACCATGTTATATTTTATACAAAGTAACTATTAATAAGCAATTACTTCTAATTCAAGATAAATTATAGATAAAACTAATAAATTATTTTAGGTATCTTAATACTCAATTATATAACGTGGAACCTACTTAAAACCATTTTAAATTAAAACAAAAAACAAAAAACAAAAAAAACAAAAAACAAAAAAACAACAAAGAAAAAAAAAACAGTTTAGGAGGAGCTTCTTCTTGACAAAAGTACCCAAATTACCTGGCCAATAATTTAACATCATGATTATACATCACAAAAGTTTTTTATTTTTTTATACAACTGGTCCCACTAATTAACGCCTCGACTTTATGCCAATTACAAATTTTCTTTGTCATAACTGAATGACACATGATTCTTTATTCTACATACTCCCGTATATGAAGCCATGCATACAATACAAACAATTTTACAGTTATCATAACATATTATTGATGAACAAAAGAACCTTGAGATCCCTCGTGTTTGAATACACGTATACGGCTTGCAAGTTCCAGTATCTCATTGTCGCCTGCTACACCTTTACAATTGCTCACATCTAGTTGCTCAAGTTCCTGGCATCCTTTTAGAATCACGATTAGAGCGTCCCTTTCAATAGTAGAAAACCTTAAATCTAGTGTCTTAATGTGTGGGAGTTGGGACGCTATGGCTAATGCCACATCTTCATCCAGCCAAGGAACATAAATACTTAAATGAGTGAAGTTTTGACAGTGTTTACTAATGTTGGCAATAGTTTTCTTCAAGCCGATCAAGGACGGAACTTGTAAAGCCTCCAAATGTTTCCAGTTGCATATAGAGTTTGAGACTTCAAAGTTAATCACATAACTCAAATGGCTTGGTAACACCAAGAGCTTTAAAGAGGGACATCTACACATGATAAAAGAAAATAAAAAATCCAGTAATCTTGATGAAACGGGTCAAAGCATACGACATTAAATCCAAGAAATGACATTTGTCAAGTTATCTTAAATTTTATCTGGTATAATGTGTGCTATTTTAAACTTACCAAAAATGAAACAACTAAAAATGGGTCGAAATTCACAAAGTATGTTATTTATAAATGTTTATAAGTTTCGAAATTCACACACCGACCCACGTACCTCTAATAAATTCACTCTTATATCAACTTACCGTTGTGCAATCCATGCAACTTGGCCTTCTTTAAGAACCGATTTAGGGTGAAAGACAATCATGGTTACAAGTCCATGGCTACGCCCAATTGCAAATTGAACAAACTTTTGAAGAGAATCATCGCCATACTTGTTATGGCCAAGTGGCACCACAAGACAACAATCAGATTGTAAATCACTGTCTAATTCCAAACTTGGGATGACAGATTTAGAGCTTCTTAAACAAGGGAATTTAGTAAAGACGAGTTGTTCCCAACATTTAGGATAGAATGTAGCATCATACCAAGATTTGCAGACTAAAGGAACGGTCTCTACCAATGATTCAATTCCCACTTTTCCAAAAACCTCAACCAAACAGTCAATTGGCAGCTCGTTCCAATGTCTTTGCTCCATCTTCCAAAAAACAAGAAATCATTATTGGGATTTGGCATTAGTTTTACGGTACATACATTATGCATCAATCACATCAAAAAGATTATTTTAATAGGTGAATCAGATCTTTTCAATAATATATTAAATTTAAACCACATGGATAAATTAAAGGATAGATTAATGTATATAAAATTAAGATCCAAAAACTAAGAAACCACTATTTTAAGGCTCTAATGCTAGAAATAAATTACTTATCAATATAAATAATAAATACAACCTAGTACAGATATTCAATGTTCCGTATTCTGCATTTGTTTAAATATTAGATAACTCGATCACATCGAGACAAGTATATATCATGCAAACTAAATTAAAAAGACGAATATGAAACTGTTTGTTTCGAGGAAACCCACTTGTAAACTCATAATTATCAAGTACTTTTTTGTTGAAGTTTAAAACTTTTTCATTTGACCATGAAAGTCATGCTGATCCCTGCTCGCAAATTCAGCAGCATGCTTTCTTTAAACAAAATCACTTTGGGAGATGAAGGAGCATAAAAGAATTAATAGAAAACACTGTATACTTGAAATAGAAAGAAAAGGAATCGTGATAAGCCTATCGGAAGAATAAAGATAACGAACGAACTTGATTTGGCGCTGAAATAATCACCAATTATGCTGAACAGGATGGAAAATGGCGCATCTATATTAGTATATAAAGTCGGATATGAAAAAAAATATAACCGCAGATATGTTTTGTGGAAGATGGGGTATTATTTAATGGCAGAAATGTATCAATATATAGTAGTGCCATGGACATCAGGTTCGATTTTAGCCTCCAAATTTGACCATAACTTATAATATCCTATGTGGCCCTTGACTCTGGACTTTTTACTACTGTATAGATTTTTCATTCTACAAGTGTGACTGATCGGGTAGTATGTTAAAGTAGTTTTAAGGTTTGTGTCTTAAATAATAATGATACAATTGAATTTATTTATTCCTCATAAATGATTTCAAATTTTAGAATTTTGTTTGTAGTCAATCCGTTGTTAAATATAACATTTGTTTGTTTTGAGTTGTAAAATATAACATTTGTTCTTATCATTATTTTTGAAAAAAATTATTCAACCTGCAATTATCAACCCAAGTCAATATAGACTTTAAATCCTTCTAAACCCTCAATGGTTTCTCCCACTATAAGGCAATTTCTGACCAAATTTCCTTGACCACTCCATAGGAATAAAGATATGATCTCCTTCACCATCTCAAATAAATAAAAAATGAAAACTTAAAAATTTAGGTTATGAGGTATGCCAATTTCATTCTCACACTAAGAGTATATGTATGGTATACGTCATACATGCTTCGTGTGAGACTTACATGATATGTATTGTGGCAACATATAAACATCACTCCCACATTATACGATATGGTGTTGCGTTAATATGGTGTGGTACGTGAGTTGCACAAGTCCTCTCTCTCTCTCTCTCTCTCTCTCTCTCTCATAGGAATCTAATAATTAAAAAAAATTATTAAATAATTAAAAAATAAGAATGATTATGTTATACGAAGTGGCTCGTATTTTTTGGGTGTTGCGTTAATGTGACTACACTTTTGATTTAGGAAAGGTGATACTCACAAGTCTAAAAATATTGTCACTTCAACGTTACATCGTCCTTATTTCACCACCATTGTAGATATGAAATATCACCATTCCACATCACATATTCATTTTTATTTTATAATTATTTAATAAAACTAATATTAGTTGAAATAAAAATATAACATCAAATAAAAAAATTACATCAAATTTGAAAAATTAAAAATTACAAAATAAAAATTAATCTTTGTTGTCGTCGACATCCTTATCACCATCGTCATCCTCTTCATTATCATTGTCTTGGTTACCATTTTAGTTTTCCATTAAAGTATTTGCATTAAACAAACTATATATTATTTTTACATATTCATGCTAATGTAGTGGTGCAACCGGTTATATTCGATCAAAATTCAAATATAAAAGAAAACAGCGTCCTTCAGACAAGGGTTTAGCGGGATTCTCTACGGCTTTGACACAATTTAAGTTACTTCAAGAGCTTTTCTAGGAGGCATAAGTACAGGCTTAAGTACATGAAAATGATCAATTACAGGTATGCTTTCATAGCAAAGTACTTTCGAAAATTTTCATGAAATAGTATTCTACTTATAAAAACTTCGAGAAATAGCAATGTACTTACTAAATGTTTTATATACGTGAAAATTGATCTACATGTTTTTGTGATATTTGAAGTGTGTGTGTATGTGATATGAACTTTTTGTGTATGTACTTTCATTTATCTGTAAAAAATTGGAATACACTTTTATTTTTTCACAATTTTTTCGGTTTTTGTCCCTGCTTTCATAGTAGCCACAAAATGCGCGCAAACACACACACACAGGCAGTGGGTGCACACAGCAACAGCCCCTTGGCCGGCGGGCACTACATTACTCGCTTGGCCCGATCTTATGGGGTGCTCACGGCCGCAACCATCGATACTTTGACGGCGATACCCCGTATGCGCACATCAGCGTGATCTTTGGAGAATGACAACGCCTAGTAATATCACATATTTTAGTCGTTGTTGAGCCCTATTCTTGATGAAATTATATCATATATATTGTGGTATACTCACTTTTCGTGCCAGTACTTGTTTGGAAGAAAATAATGAAAACAGGGACTAAAAGCGTGCAAATTGGAGGAAGTTTGAAGAAGAAGGCAAAATCAGGAAATTATGTACGCGCGCCGCGGACATCACAAAAGCGCGACGCGGATATAAGGCGGTGGAACAAATTCAAATGCCGATAAAACGGGGATAAGCCAGCACGTGCGACGCGGGATCCACTTATGCACGGCACGACTGCGGGAAATTTGCAACTATAAATAGAGGCTTTTTCAGCCGAAAACCCTAGCAAAGACCCGGTGGAAAATCGACATGAAGGCTCTTTGACTCCGTGATTAAGCTTCAGCAACGTCTTATTTGGTATTTTTATGTTTTAGAATTTAATTTCATTTAGTTAATAGTTAGCATTAGTGGCTAGGGTCTTTGGGAGTAACAACCACTGACCTTGAGCATGTTAGTTTACTGTTTTTCAGTGTTGGTTACTCTATTGGATCATTGGAATTCGTTTTTGGTTTATGAAAATCATTTGGTTACAAGTAATCTTGGTTTTCGGTGTTTTATGCTTTATATTCGATTGTGCTTGTTTGATTGGTGTTGGATGTTTGTTTTGACCTTGTTTGGACTGATTCCCTTGCTGATTTCAGTAGCCAAGTAGGTTAGCTTTTTAGATTTGAGCTTTAGCCAGAGACTGTTCCATTAGACTTTAGTTATTGGTTTAGTTTATGCCACGTTTTGGTTTATGTTTGCTTTGGTTGTTTGTGTGCCTTTGTTTACTTCTGGATTAGAGATGTACTTCTGACTTTAGAAATTAACTAGGTTTGGTTTGAAGTTTAGCTTAGTCTATGCTTGTTTTGAGATTGTTTGGTTTAAGTTTTCTGGGTTTAGTAGTCAAAAGCTTATAAACTAGGTCCTCTGACTATAGCGTGACATTATAGTTGGTAATCTGTCACCTATCTTGACCACGTAACTCCTGCGGATCGACCCTGACTACCACTGTGCTAGTGAGTGTTAGGTAATTCTCTTATTTTTGACCGCACGACGACCGCTGCGAAGTCAAATTTTGGCGTCGTTGCCGGAGAGTTGTGCGCTTAGGATAGACGATCAGTAGGGTTGTTTCTTTTGATGTTTGATTTTAGTTTTTTGATTTTCGGTATGTGTACGCCTTCATAATGGGTGATTACATGTACCCGGATCAGTATTATGAGTATTATGAAAATCCGGCCGACACCTATTACGAGGACGATTACTACAATGGATCATTCGATGACAATGGATGGCGGACCAAGGAGTCGTTTCAACCTGAAAATTCTGTAACTTGGGCCCAAGTATTGGAGCTCATGGCTAGCACCATCCAAGTGTAGAAGGACCAGGCTGATGCACTTGAAAGATTGCAAGTTTCATTAGATAAGTTAGAGGAAAGTTGGAAATGTTCACCACCCTCGCCAGAACCTGAGGCGAGTGATTTTTATACCAATTATAATGTGTGTGAACTTGCATCACCTAAATATGTGATGGAAGGGAATGCACCGTGGGAAAGTCAAGAGACCATTGAGAGGGCCAAAAATGTTGTTGAGGAAGAGGTTGTAGGTGACAATGTTTCCCCTGACTCAATAGCTTTTGATGTTTTTGATGTTTTTGAAAATGTTGATAATGTTGATATGGTGATGAGTGAATCCATACCATCACCAGACAATTTGGTTGATGAGGATGTTGAGGAGGAGGCTGTAAGTGACAGTACAGACCCCAGCCCAACAATTCCTGAAATTTTTGAAAATTTTGAGCATTTTGAAAGTGAGGATCTGGTGATGAGTGAATCTGTACCTTCACCAGATCAAACCAGTTGCTCACTCTTGGTACCGATCCACCTGTTGGACGATTATCAAGAAGATGATGCCAATGAGTTGGTCTTTGAAAACAATAAACATGATTTTATCGTCACTCATGATCCATTCATGAATGGAAAATTAGATGTGATTAATACCATTGATGAGGACATTCGGGAGTATACCAACAATATGCCTCCCGATCCCAATCAATTGGAAAATTTCTATTGGCACTGCAAGCCAAAATTGCAAAATGAAGACACCATGCGAGATGCGAGCAACAAACAACTTGGGGAACACTTACTGGGAGAAGCACTGGGCACGCTTCACATCAAGCCGGTAATCTTGAAGAGATACCGAAAGAAAGATCGAGCTTGGAGGTTTAAAGCTACTTCTAAGCATTACCGCGGATTAATCAGAAAACGGCAACCGAGCAGCAGCAGCAGAACCGACAAACCATTTGACCCGGGGAAATTGGAGTATGGAATCAACGAGAGGACGGTGGTGACTGAAATTCAGTGGAGTCAAATGGTGTATGACCCACCGTAGCCGCAGGAAGGACGGTCCAGCTAAAAGACCGAACAAAGAAGCGCTTGTTGGGAGGCAACCCATCGTGTCATAGAATAGGTTTTGTATTCCTTAGAAGTAATTAGGAAAAATATCATCATTAATTGCAGGTACTAGTAGTCTAAGGCAAGTGTGGGGTTATGTGAAGAATTTGAAAATTTTAATGACCGCGCCGCGGTTTGTTCATATGCGCGACGCGGGATCGTAAACCAACCCGATGCGCAGGGCTTGATTTGGGGACACGCGCGTCGCGGGTTGTACATTTGTGCGACGCGGCCATCTATCGGTCGGAATTCCTTGATAAAAAGGTAAACCGTGTCACTATTCACACACACCACGCCTCGGAGCTCTGATCAACAAAAATTTCTCACGTTTTTTCTTGCTCATTTCATTCCTACTATTACGATGTCGTTCAGATTGGATCACGAGTTTCTTCAGTTTCCAGAGGGACCAGCTAGCTCAGTAGACTACCGATCACGGAGAGACGCCCTCATCAGTCGCCGGGTTCTCGAGGCGACAGTCATCGACAGAGACATTCTACGAGACGCGGGGCTCTAGGGGGAGATTGAGTCGTTTTTGCATCGCACCTGGACCCATGGGGACGCTTCATTTACATGCCGGGGCTGGGATAGGCTCATGGCTACTGAGGAGGACACAGTTTATACCGAGCTTCTTTTGGTGTTCCTGTCTACGGTTCGTTTTTCACCAGGGTCGACGGAGCCCAGTGCCAGGTTGATACGGTTTCGATTGGGGGGTGTGTACAGGGAGTGCAACCTCCGGGAGTTCGGGAGGCGCACCGGTATATATACGGAGGCAGACCTGCAGCACCGCCACTTCACGCAGTTCCTTACAGCGTGTGTTCAAGGGCAACTCGAGAGGGCTGCCAACGCAGAGGTTTGGGCACCATTGTCTAACATTTTCTATGAGGCGGGGACCTCCAGGGAGAGCCATCTCCGTGATCCACTCCACCGTCTCATGCACCTCATCGTCTCCACCTCCATCATGCAGCGGGAGGGGGCGAGAAGGTGTCGGGGGATGGCATGACATACCTCTGGGTCCTTATCGACACCTCCAGATTCCTCCACCTCCCATTCGCCCTAGCCGTTGCCTTGTCCACCCATGCGACGGGTGCGTCCGCCAGCAGTCCATTGGCCCGTGGGTACTTCATCACCCGCCTGGCCCGGTCATACCGGATCCTCACCGCCCGCACTGTCGCTTCTTTGACCGCTTTACCTCCATCTCGCACTACGCCGCGAGCATTGGAGAATGTGGGGCTGATCGAGCAGCAGCGCCCGGGACAGTTTGTGAGGGTGGCGACAAAGGCTGTTCAGGGTCCCCTGCCAGCGTATGCTTAGCCTGGCAGGAGACGCAGGAGGCAGCCCGCACCAGTAAAACCAGCACCACAGCCACAGCAGCAGGAGGATCCATCGGCTATCCACCGATTGGGAGGTGCTTCTACAGATCGCATCATCACAGGGCCAGCAGACCCGACCATTCCTAGCCAGAGCCCATGACCATGAGGCTGGACCCTCCAGGCCACCAGGTGGCACTTGATGTATTCTTTTTCTTTTTCATTTTTGGGATATATGTACTGTATCTATGACACACTTTTATCTTTTGCTTGTTTATATTTTATCTGTTATGTTTGCATTTAATGTTTCGTTGAGTCATGCATGTTATACCAAATGGGAAGAAGTTGTCTCAGACAAGTGTGGGGTCACCGTGCCCCCTCCACTTGTCTTGACCACCGGCGTGTTTACTGTTGCGCCACAACTCCATAATGTGAAATCAAGGATCTTTTGTTCGTAATTTGTACATGTGATACCGAGCACCTGTGACATCCGCCTAAAATGGATTCGGGTCAACCCAACACAATTGGAAATTTGATAAACCATACTCGAGATTTCTCGATGCTAATAGGATCAAAACACTTACACTACGATATAAATTGACGTTAATAGCCATAAAGCATAGTATAACGTTATAACTATAATCAAATTAAATTATGATACCATATTAAAAACAAATCAAAGTATGATGCTCTAATTAAATTAAAAGAATCAAACTTTAATGCTATAATTAAACTTCAAATCAAAGTAGATTGTTATAATCAAATAATAACCTATTATTTTTATAAAACTCTATTTTTATAAACACTACATTAAATTTTATAAAACTCTTAAGATGCTTGTGTTAGTGGGGAATTATGAAGACCACCAAAAGTAAAAAGTTATTCTCATTGTCTCCCACTCACACCTCCCATCATCTTTCCTTTCATTTTTTTCCCAACACATTATTCTCATCACCACTCAAACCATATCTATTCTTCCTCTCACTCTCAATCTCGAAATTCATCCTAGAAATCATCATTTTCAGCCAAGAACACTCCAATATACTCAAATCTCCATCCCTCTTGAAGCATTCATCAAGGTATGTTGTTAAAAGTTCCAAATTCGTACATGAAACAAATTAAATCCACCAAACTATCTAAAACTCATTTTATGTATAAACCTGATTTTTCTCAGAATCCCATAAATAAAATAAGAAGTTCTGGAAATTTTCAGAAAATAACTTATTTTTATTGAATTACTATAATTATTGCAATATAATAAGGCAATAATTCACATAAAATACCTTTTTAGCCAATAAATTCTGGGACAATTCTAGGATGACCCATACATTGATTAAAGTGGATTTGTGAAGTTTCATGCATGTATATTACTGTTTTATGCTTATTTTGTATTTTATTTTGTTGTAGATAAATAAGTATAAAAATATAGTTATGTATGTTAAAAACTAGATTTTATATTTTTCACACCTTATTAACATTTTAAAGACTCCATGACAAAATTTACAGATTTTAGTAAGAATGTTTGCTTATTTTTCCTGATTTAATGATTATTTAATGGTTTAAATTCATAATAAATAGCTACACATGTCCAAAAAATTATAAAATCTTATCAGACTATAACATATAACATGTTAATCATAAATAAAAAGTTTAATAAATTTATCTTAATATGTTCCTATTATTTATGATTTTATTGATTAGTTAATAATGAAAAACATAAGAAATACTTCCTATAGTCAAAAATATCCGAAACATTTACAGTAGGCTCAATATAATGTTTGCAAACTATGGTTATTTTTCCAGAAGTTTTGGGAATCATTTGTTATTTTTCCCGAATTTTGTTATTGTTTCATCATTAAAATACTAAATAAATACTAAAGCAGTTAAGAAAAATATGAAAATTTTAGAGTAATTACTATTTTATGAAATAATGATTTTATGATAATTTCAGAATGTTTCATTACTGTTTAGTATTTAAAACCATTTTCCTAAGTATCTAAGCATGTAAAAATGCATTTTTAATGATTATTTCATATAAATAATTGTTTATAGTATATAAAATCTGTAAATACTTATAATTTGACAAGTTCTTATTTTAATAAGAAATTATTAAAATCTTGCCTAAAGTGAAAATATAAATTAATTAAGCAAAGTAATTAATTCAATTTAAAATTCATCTAACCTATGAATACATTAATATTCAAAACAAAATTTGATTATTGTTAATTCATCTAATATAAGAATATGTGTCTAATTATTTTTATTAATACTCCATTCCCGTTTAGTAGTTCCTAAACCAAAAATATTAATTATAATAGGTTTCACGTCGTTTTGACCCGAGCCGTCTATCGTACAACACGCGTATTCCGTTTGGACTAATGTGAGTTATCTACCCCATATTTTATAATTTTCAATACTTTTGGGGTGTATCATGTGGTTTTAATATGTTCCAACTTCATTTTATTATTTTAACACAATTGAGACATTGTTGGGACATTTATACATGAATCATTATTTGTATAATTATTATTTGTTTACGCTACATGTACTTGTAGTGCATTACCATTTTTAGTCTAATCTCCATGACTATGCCCGTATTCTTGAGGTACGTTATGGACAATAATAGCGCTATTGGGTTGACCACCCCACCTTGTTATCTCAATAACACTTGCTTGCCAACTTCAAAAGAAAACAAATTTCAAATTATTCAAACTCACAATTTTCTTTAATAAAACTAGATTACTCACCAACTCTCGTAGTTGACATGATTTTACCCATGATGCAGATTTGAATAACGAAGTTGATGAAAAGTAGGGTTTACCTTAGAAACCCACAAGACTATTTAAATTTGATGTAATAAATGTTATTGTATTTTGATTTGTATTTGTATGTTGTGGATCTTGTTTGCATACTTAGTACTTAATTGAATCTAATCATATTATAACATAGTTGTCATGAGACTTTGAACAATATATCACGCCTTGATCGATTTCGCTAAGGATCGGGGTGTGACAGATTGGTATCAGAGCCCTTGACTATAGGGAATTAGGTTAATTGCCTTGACCTAGTCTATAGCCTCTAGGGTCCTCTCGTATGCTAGTTTATAAAATTCACACACAACTGCATGCAACTCGCACTTAGAAAATCCTAGGAATACCTTTGTGTGGTAATTGCTCCCTTATGTGCTTACGTATTATTCTCGACACTTATATGTGTGCATACACTTGTGAATTTTCTCCTCTTTCTCTTAAAATCAGACACCTACTCAAATGGTTTCAAAATAAAATTTTATATACATATATATTCCTTAGAGCTCATAGGAAATTAAAAGTCATCCACTCTAGTTGGGTGGGATCAAAGTAATGGACGCGTAGTAACATCCCAATCAACTGAGGGACCAATTTGCTTACCTGGGGACCAAAGGCGAGAGTTCCCAAACCTATAGGCCAAAGCGCGTTATTCACATTACTTTTGAGCCATCAAAATACCCTACCTTATCAAACGTATCCGAAAGGATACACTCCAAAATGGCAAACTCATTGGACTATTAAGTTCCCTAATGGGCCTAGAAGTGGGAAAAACATGTGAAAACTTAGTATTGTGGGGGCCCACGCAATTGCTACATGCTTCACATTTAGTACCCATGGAAAGCCCAAAAGGTGCCCAACACTCCTAACCATGGCCCAACAAGTGTTTTACAATCATTTTACCCAACAATGTCTACAAACTTAATTTACAAATAACTCACAAGTCCATATGCGTGTTTCTCATAGATGGCATTACGACCCCCTCTGTAACCATTGTAACTATCACCATATGTGCACCAGCCCGTGTCGCCTTTGTACGACTTGTGGTCGCTATGGCCACTTGGCGGACACATGCCGTACACCAAAAACTCAGCGACCATTCGCTCTACCCTCAAATCAGCAAACACAAACCCGCTATCCAACTGGAACATGCTTCAACTGTGGTGACCCCACCCATTTCAGAAACACGTGTCCTAGGCTTGTCAGTACTTTTTGATTCAGGTGCCGATAAAAGTTTTGTGTCTTTGGAATTTGAACCCATACTTCACACACCTCGCACGATTATTGATGAAAACTTTACCGTAGAAGTCGCCAATGGAAGATACATTCCACTCAATGCAGTCATCGAAGATTGCACTTTCGATTTTTGCGGTCATAAATTTTCCGTCAATTTAGTTCCTATGGAACTTGGTAGCTTCGACATCATCGTGGGAATGGATTGGCTATCCCAAAACCATGCTGAAATAGTATGTTACGAGAAGTTTATTCGTATTCCTCTTGCCGACGGTCAAAGTCTTCGTATTTATGGCGAGACTCGTTCAAAAAAGCTTAGTCTTATGTCATGTACTCAAGCTCGATCATATCTACGTAAAGAATACATGGCTTTCTTAGCCCATGTGGTGGAAACAAAGGTCAAAGAAAAGAAGATCGAAGATATTCCGATTGTACGAGACTTTCCCGACATCTTTCCCGATGACGTATCTGGACTCCCTCTAGTACGTGAGCTAGAGTTCCGCATCGATCTAGTTCCTGAGGCTGCTCCCATAGCCAAGTCTCCATATCGGTTGGCTCCAACCGAGATGCAAGAATTGGCAAGTCAGCTCCAAGAATTAACCGATAAGGGATTTATCCGCCCTAGTACTTCACCCTGGGGAGCCCCAGTTCTCTTCATCAAAGGGAAAGATGGTTCGTTTCGTATGTGTATCGATTATCGGGAGTTAAATAAATTGACCATCAAGAACCGATATCCGTTACCTCGGATCGACGACCTTTTTGATCAGCTTCAAGGAGCTTCATGTTTCTCAAAAATCGACCTCCAGACAGGTTATCACCAACTTCGAGTACGGGAAGAAGACATCCCTAAAACCGCCTTCCGAACCCGCTATGGTCATTACGAGTTCACCGTTATGCCTTTTGGCCTAACGAATGCCCCTGCCGCATACATGGACTTGATGAATCGGGTATTTAAACCTTATCTCGACCGTTTTGTTATCGTCTTTATTGATAACATCCTCATTTACTCCAAGACAAAGGCCGACCATGAAAGACACCTTCGTCTAACTCTCCAAACATTGCAAGGAAATCATCTCTATGCCAAATTTTCGAAATGCGAGTTTTGGTTAAATGTGGTACAATTCCTCGGTCATATTGTAAGTGACAAGGGTATTTTAGTCGATCCCGCAAAAGTTAAAGCAGTTAAGAATTGGAAAGCCCCACGTACCCCCAAGGAAATTCGGTCATTCCTCGGTTTAGCTGGCTATTACCGGCGTTTCATTTCAAATTTCTCAAAGATCGCTTTACCGCTTACTTTTCTCACTTGCAAGGGTACGCCATTTGATTGGGGACCCAAGCAAGAAGACGCTTTCCAAACCCTTAAGCAAAGATTGTGTGACGCTCCGATTCTTACACTCCCTGAAGGATCCAAAGATTTCGTGGTATACTGCGATGCCTCCAATCTCGGTCTAGGTTGTGTTTTGATGCAAAGAGGAAAGGTTATAGCTTACGCATCGCGACAACTCAAAATCCATGAAAGGAATTACATGACTCATGATTTGGAGCTCGGTGCCGTGGTTTTTGCTCTTAAAATTTGGAGGCATTACCTTTACGGCACTAAATGCGTAATTTTCACCGACCACAAGAGCTTGCAACATATTCTTAATCAAAAGGAACTCAATATGAGACAAACACGATGGGTCGAACTCCTAAATGATTACGAGTGTGAAATACGCTATCATCCGGACAAGGCAAACGTGGTAGCCGATGCGTTAATTTGAAAAGAACATGCCAAAGCATTTCATTTAATATGTTCTCCTATCTTGTCCAATCTTAGTGACCGAATTCGAGGATCCCAACACTCGGCAATTACCGAAAATGACATGCCCACGGGATTGATGGCGAGTTGGAAAGTAAATCTGATGATATTTTCTATTATCAAGATCGCATCTGGATCCCAGATCGCGACAATCTTCGTACCTTCTTGATGGAAGAAATCCATAAAACTCGATATTCCATTCATCCTGGTGCTGACAAGATGTATCATGGCCTGAGGACCAATTATTGGTGGTCGGGAATGAAAAAGGATATTGCTTTATCCGTGGCCAAATGTCTTACATGTTCTAGAGTCAAAGCAGAACATCAACGACCCTCTGGACTATTGGTCCAACCGGTAATCCCCGAGTGGAAATGGGAAGCGATCGCCATGGATTTCGTAACCAAACTTCCCCGTACCACCAAGGGACACGACAGCATTTGGGTAATCATTGACCGTTTGACCAAGTCCGCTCATTTCCTTCCCATCCGTGAACATTTCAAGGTCGAACAACTTGCTCGAATTTACATCGACGAGATAGTTAGTCGGCATGGCATCCCTCTCAGCATCATTTCAGATCGTGATAGGAGATTTCTCTCTCGGTTTTGGCAATTACTTCAAGCAGCCATGGGAACCCGCCTCGATCTCAGAACCGCCTATCATCCTCAAACCGATGGTCAATCTGAGAGGACAATTCAAACACTCGAAGATATGTTGAGGGCGTGTGTCTTAAATTTCGGAGGAAACTGGGACTCTCATTTCCCATTGGTGGAATTCTCCTATAATAACAGTTATCATTCTAGCATCAAGATGCCACCATTTGAGGCATTGTATGGCCGTAAATGCCGATCTCCTATTTGCTGGCATGATATTAGCGAGTCCCACGTGATTCGCGCAACAGTGGATTCTCCAATCGTTGGTCCTGAGCTTATCCAGGAAACAACCGACAAAATCACTCAGATTCGCAATAACCTTCTCGCAGCTCGTAGCCGACAAAAGAGTTACGCCGACAAGCAATGCAAACCGCTTGAATTTACCGTGTGTGACATGGTCATGTTAAAAGTGTCCCCATGGAAAGGTGTGGTTCGATTTGGACGCAAGAGTAAATTGGCACCACGCTATGTAGGCTCGTTCAAAATCCTGAAAAGGATCGGACCAGTAGCCTACGAGTTAGATCTACCAATAAAGCTTAATAAAGTTCACCCAGTATTTCATATAGCCAACCTCAAGAAGTGTTTAGCATACGAGAACCTTCATGTTCCTCTCGAGGATATCCAAATCGACGAGACAATGCAATTTATCGAGAAACCCTTGGAAATTGCCGACCGAAAGGAAAAGCAACTCAAAAGAAGTCGCATTCCCCTGGTCAAGGTCAGGTGGCAGTCAGCACGTGGACCTGAGTATACATGGGAGCGTGAGGATCAAATGCGTACCAAATACCCGCAACTTTTCTCTTAAGGTACTCTCTTCTTAAATTTCGGGACGAAATTTCCTAAAGTATGGGAGACTGTGACATCCGCTAAAATGGATTCGGGTCAACCCAACCCAATTGGAAATTTAATAAACCCTACTCGAGATTTCTCGATGCTAATAGGATCAAAACCCTTACACTACAATATAAATTGACGTTAATAGCAATATATCATAGTATAACGTTATAACTATAATCAAATTAAATTATGATACCATATTAAAAACAAATCAAAGTATGATGCTCTAATTAAATTAAAAGAATCAAACTTTAATGCTATAATTAAACTTCAAATCAAAGTAGATTGTTATAATCAAATAATAACCTATTATTTTTATATAACTCTATTTTTATAAACACTACATTAAATTTTATAAAACTCTTAAGATGCTTGTGTTAGTGGGGAATTATGAAGACCACCAAAAGTAAAAAGTTATTCTCATTGTCTCCCACTCACACCTCCCATCATCTTTCCTTTCATTTTTATCCCAACACATTATTCTCATCACCACTCAAACCTTATCTATTCTTCCTCTCACTCTCAATCTCGAAATTCATCCTAGAAATCATCATTTTCAGCCAAGAACACTCCAATATACTAAAATCTCCATCCCTCTTGAAGCATTCATCAAGGTATGTTGTTAAAAGTTCCAAATTCGTACATGAAACAAATTAAATCCACCAAACTATCTAAAACTCATTTTATGCATAAACCTGATTTTTCTCAGAATCCCATAAATAAAATAAGAAGTTCTGGAAATTTTCAGAAAATAACTTATTTTTATTGAATTACTATAATTATTGCAATATAATAAGGCAATAATTCACATAAAATACCTTTTTAGTCAATAAATTCTGGGAACATTCTCGGATGACCCATACATTGAGTAAAGTGGATGTGTGAAGTTTCATGCATTTATATTACTGTTTTATGCTTATTTTGTATTTTATTTTGTTGTAGATAAATAAGTATAAAAATATAGTTATGTATGTTAAAAACTAGATTTTATATTTTTCACACCTTACTAACCTTTTAAAGACTCAATGACAAAATTTACAGATTTTAGTAAGAATGTTTGCTTATTTTTCCTGATTTAATGATTATTTAATGTTTTAAATTGATAATAAATAGCTACACATGTCCAAAAAATTATAAAATCTTATCAGACTATAACATATAACATGTTAATCATAAATAAAAAGTTTAATGAATTTATCTTAATATTTTCCTATTATTTATGATTTTATTGATTAGTTAATAATGAAAAACATAAGAAATACTTCCCATAGTAAAAAATATCCGAAACATTTACAGTAGGCTCAATATAATGTTAGAAAACTATGGTTATTTTTCCAGACGTTTTGGTAATCATTTGTTAGTTTTCCTGAATTTTGTTGTTGTTTCATCATTAAAATACTAAATAAATACTAAAGCAGTTAAGAAAAATATGAAAATTTTAGAGTAATTACTATTTTATGAAATAATTGTTTTATGATTATTTCAGAATGTTTCATTACTGTTTAGTATTTAAAACCATTTTCCTAAGTATCTAAGCATGTAAAAATGCATTTTTAATGATTATTTCATATAAATAATTGTTTATAATATATAAAATTTGTAAATACTTATAATTTGACAAGTTATTATTTTAATAAGAAATTATTAAAATCTTGCCTAAAGTGAAAATATAAATTAATTAAGCAAAGTAATTAATTCAATTTAAAATTCATCTAACCTATGAATACATTAATATTCAAAACAAAATTTGATTATTGTTAACTCATCTAATATAAGAATATGTGTCTAATTATTTTTATTAATACTCCATTCCCGTTTAGTAGTTCCTAAACCAAAACTATTAATTATAATAGGTTCCACGTCGTTTTGACCCGAGCCGTCTATCGTACAACACGCGTATTCCGTTTGGACTAATGTGAGTTATCTACCCAATATTTTATAATTTTCAATACTTTTGGGGAGTATCATGTGATTTTAATATGTTCCAACTTCATTTTATTATTTTAACACAATTGAGACATTGTTGGGACATTTATACATGAATCATTATTTGTATAATTATTGTTTGTTTACGCTACATGTACTTGTAGTGCATTACCATTTTTAGTCTAATCTCCATGACTATGCCCGTATTCTTGAGGTACGTTATGGACAATAATAGCACTATTGGGTTGACCACCCCGCCTTGGGACGCTAAGGTGATTGATTGCACGTGGTTGAGTGTGTATGATGATTAGATGCTCCATCCTATATATATATATATATATATATATATATATATATATATATATATATATATATATATATATATATATATATATATATATATATATATATAGGGTGAGGACTTATTGTTGTTGTTATCATTTGTTAATCAATTTTTGATTTATAAGCTGTTATCTCAATAACACTTGCTTGCCAACTTCAAAAGAAAACAAATTTCAAATTATTCAAACTCACAATTTTCTTTAATAAAACTAGATTACTCACCAACTCTCGTAGTTGACCTGTTTTTACCCATGATGCAGATTTGAAGAATGAAGTTGATGAAAAATAGGGTTTACCTTAGAAACCCACAAGACTATTTAAATTTGATGTAATAAATGTTATTGTATTTTGATTTGTATTTGTATGTTGTGGATCTTGTTTGCATACTTAGTACTTAATTGAATCTAATCATATTATAACATAGTTGTCGTGAGACTTTGAACAATATATCACGCCTTGATCGATTCCGCCAAGGATCGGGGTGTGACAACACCAACCAAGCAATCTACCGTCCAAAGGGGTAACTCTTTCTCCCTTGTTCTAACTAATTTTTTGTACAACGGGGACGTTGTACGGGTTTAAGTGTGGGGTGTGGACGGTCGAAAGAGTTTTTTTATGAAATTTTTGCGAGAAATGATCAATTTTCAATATTTTAGCAATATTTTTCAAAATTTTATTAGATTATAATTTTGAAATGGATAATTCGTGGCTGTCTATAGCACTAGTATTTTTCAAGAGATACTATGTAGTTGTAATCATGCTAGTAGTTTAGTCAAACAAGTTGAGTTTTAGGAGTTAGACGATTGGAATGTTTTAGGATTGGAATTTAGGAAGGAATTATCAATCTGTGGCCTTTGTTGTTCGAGCCGGTAGGTCCGAAAAGGGTGGCCTCGAAAAAGGCATTTATGCACCTTACCACCTAAGATCGTCTGGTCTGGGATGGTATTTCTGAAAGCTCGTTAGACGGACAACATCGAAAGTCATGGATAGTTCCTTAATGGCCTTTAGAATCTGAATGAGTATGTACACTTTATTGTGGACAGAAAATTTGTAATCAAGGGTTCTCTAGAAAGCCATAAAGTCCAAAGAGCATTCTGATTATGTTTTCACGAACTATCTTACTCTAACTCATAAAGCTATAAACTTTGAAACTGAACACAGTCAAAAATTATTTGAGTCTTAGTTAAAATCTATTAAACACACTCTTGCTTGGGGATAAGCAAGGCACAACTGTGAGGTGTTTCACAATGCCTAGTAATATCACGTATTTTAGTCGTTGTTGAGCCCTATTCTTGATGAAATTATATCATATATACTGTGGTGTACTCACTTTTCGTGCCAGTACTTGTTTGGAAGAAAATAATGAAAACAGGGACTAAAAGCGTGCACATTGGAGGAAGTTTGAAGAAGAAGGCAAAATCAGGAAAATGCGTACGCGCGCCGCGGACATCACAAAAGCGCGACGCGGATATAAGGCGGTGGAACAAATTCAAATGCCGATAAAACGGGGATAAGCCAGCACGCGCGACGCGGGATCCATTTATGCGCGGCGCGGCTGCGGGAAATTTGCAACTATAAATAGAGGCTTTTTCAGCCGAAAACCCTAGCAAAGACCCGGTGGAAAATCGACCTGAAGGCTCTTTGACTCCGTGATTAAGCTTCAGCAACGTCTTATTTGGTATTTTTATGTTTTAGAATTTAATTTCATTTAGTTAATAGTTAGCATTAGTGGCTAGGGTCTTTGGGAGTGACAACCACTGACCTTGAGCATGTTAGTTTACTGTTTTTCGGTGTTGGTTACTGTATTGGATCATTGGAATTCGTTTTTGGTTTATGAAAATCATTTGGTTACAAGTAATCTTGGTTTTGCGGTGTTTTATGCTTTATATTGGATTGTGCTTGTTTGATTGGTGTTGGATGTTTGTTTTGACCTTGTTTGGACTGATTCCCTTGCTGATTTCAGTAGCCAAGTAGGTTAGCTTTTTAGATTTGAGCTTTAGCCAGTGACTGTTCCATTGGACTTTAGTTATTGGTTTAGTTTATGCCACTTTTTGGTTTATGTTTGCTTTGGTTGTTTGTGTGCCTTTGTTTACTTCTGGATTAGACATGTACTTCTGACTTCAGAAATTAACTAGGTTTGGTTTGAAGTTTAGCTTAGTCTATGCTTGTTTTGAGATTGTTTGGTTTAAGTTTTCTGGGTTTAGTAGTCAAAAGCTTAGAAACTAGGTCCTCTGACTATAGCGTGACACTATAGTTGCTAATCTGTCACCTATCTTGACCACGTAACTCCTGCGGATCGACCCTGACTACCACTGTGCTAGTGTGTGTTAGGTAATTCTCTTATTTTTGACCGCACGACGACCTAGGCGTGTCAGAGAACATGCACCTTATCCATCAGCCACAGGCGGGCGATATTTGAGGGTAGCGACGGAGGCGCCGAGGGCACCTCGACCAGCCCATGCTCAGGAGGAGGGACCACCGAGGCGTCGCCAGAGAGTTGCTGCACCACCAGACCCACCAGCACAGCCACAGCAGGAGGAGACGACAGCTCTCCGACGATTGGAGGTCAGGGTTGCCAGGATTGAGGATCAACTTGAGTGGATTGGGGAGGTCTTATTGGAGATGGCCTCTCAGCAGGGACGACACCCCCGACCATTCCTGGCCCAAGCACACGATCATGAGGCAGGTCCTTCCAGGCCACCCAGGGACGATTGATGTACTTTTCTTTATTTTTGGGATATATGTACCGTACCTATGACACTATCTTATTTTGTGTTGTTTTTTATTTCAGTTTAGTTGTTTGTTTTCTATTTGCATTAGATATGTTTGTGAGTGATGCATGTAATACCTGAATGGAGAAAATCTGGAGGAGTTGTTTCAGGCAAATGTGATTTTTATTCAAAATTAATCATTGATCTTTCAAATACTATTCTTTCTAAAATAATATACCTTCTTAAACTAATCGAATATTTGTTATTTTTCTTCATTCATTGTAGAAGCAACATTGAAAGTCATGACCGGATATATTAAAAAATATTACTAAAGCATGTCATTTTTTTATAATAAAAACTAATAGATTAGAAGTAAAAACGCACTTACAAAATACTCAATCAATTTTCAATCAAGTATTTTTACAAATGTTTTAGATAGAATGTTTTTCATCGAATGACTAAACATTTTGAGTTGTATTATTGAAAAATATATTGTTTCCTTACTTAGCCTATGAAATTCGATGGATTTTTGCAATAAACAAATTTGTATATAATTTATCTTTGTGACAACGCCTAGTAATATCAAGTATTTTAGTCGTTGTTAGGCCCTATTGTTGGTGATTTTATATCATATATGTTGTGGTATTCTCACTTTTTGTGTCGGTGCTTGTTTGGAAAGAAAAGATGTAAACATGGGCTAAATACGTACAAAATGAAAGAAGTTTGGAGATAAGGACAAAAAGAGTCGAATTCACACACGCGCCGTGGGGAAGCATAGGGCACACCGCGCTGAGTCAACGATGAGGCAGTGAGAAGAATTCAAAATGCGGAAAAAACGGATATAACCCTACACGCGCGCCGCGGGTATCATAGTTGCGCGACGTGGCCACTTATTTTCCACAACTATAAATAGAGGCTTCTAGGTCAAAATCAGTAGCAAAGGAACGACCCACAAGGTGGATACAAGGCTTCTTTGACTCCAAGTTTCGGTTTTCAATCGCCATTCGTGGTATTTATGTTTCTTCATTTAATTTTCATATAGTTTAGTTGTTTTAGTAGCTTAGCTTAGTGTTATTGGGTGTGACAACCATTAGCATTGGGTTAAAGTTTCTGGATTTTCATTGTTACTATTTTGGATGCTTAGGATTCGGGTTTATGCAAGTTAATCATTCGGTTAATGTTTATTTGTTCTTTTTACCTTTTTATTGCTTTGGATGTGTTGGATGTTTTGGATTGATCTTTATTGTTTCTGAGTTTGAATCTGATTTCTGATTTCAGTAAGCAATTTAGATTAGGTTTGAGTTTAAGTTTCATTTTAGTTCATGCTTGGAATTGGATTTGTTTGGATTTTGGTTTTTAGATTGTTTTTGGTAAAAGTAGAGACTAGTCCCTTTGGTTGTAGCGTGACACTACAACTAGTAATTTGTTGCCTACCTTGACCATGAAACTCCTATGGATCGACCCAGACTAACATTGTACTAGTGAGAGTGAGGTTTTACTTATTTTTGACCGCACGACGACCTAGGCGTGTCACTTTGTCATTCCATAATTTGACTCAAATTTGAAAATTAATATTTTTTGCTTAAAATTACACCGTTTTTAAAAGGTTCTGTACCTAAGCTTAGGTACATGACAGCCACATATTCACTTTTTCCTATATATATATATATGAAAGGTTTTATGCAAACCATGAACTAAATAACCTAAGTGCACATGCAACCTATGAGGATCTATGTTTTCTTCTAATTGAACATATAACAAAAACCTAGAGGCCAATAAAAGAAACTGAAGATCAAAACAGAAAAACCAACCTTAATTTCTTGAAAGTTGAGCAGCAAAATTATCCTGCCTCAAATGGAAGTCACACCCAAGCTAGAGGTTATGCAGATCGAAAATCCCAGAGAGAATTATGAAAGTGGCGAATTCAATATGGTGCCCAGGGACCCTTATTTATAGTTTTCCAGATGACCAGTTGATAAGTCTTAAGGATAAACCTTTTTGAATTCAAATAAGATAAACCTTTTATCTTATATTCAAAACCCTATTTATCCTCAATATATATAAATCAAAATTATCTATATATCCTTATATAGATTTCGATTTCTACTGATCACTCCCACTGTCACTTACTCAACTATTGAATAATTACAGTTTCTGTCCCTGCACCTTTAGTTAATTAAATTAATCACCAAATTAAATCCAATTAATTCTAGATTAATTTCTAATTAATTAATATAGTTTCTAATTAATATATTATGACTTTAATATATTAATAAACCATATATTTAATTCCTGTTGATTTATTAATCCTATAATAAATCAATCTTTCTCTCTACCGAATTTTCTACCAAACCTCCAGCCATGAGGGCAACCCAAATGGACTGTGCTTCTATGAATTAGGTAAATACTAATTATTAGTCATGGCTTAGACACCTAATCCAACAGTCTCCCACTTGGATAAGTCTATGACTATAATTACCAATTTAGCCTCTAATTAACCAGCACCTTAAGCTTTCTAGAAACTACTGCGAAACTCTGACTTAGTCAGTTCTGTCCAAAGATAAGTGATCAGATGATCCTCCGTCCAACTAGATATTTTTCAGACTCAAGACATGGATAAAATCAATCTGGTCTGATTTACTGTTCCTCGATTTCCGATTTGTATATGACTCTTAGACTACCAATTTAGTCCCGGTTGGCCAACCATTTTAGTCAACTTCAAAATCATCGAGAGGCCTTCAGATATCTGTTCCCCGTTAGGGTCAAGGGACGAATAAACTTTGACTCATATACTTATGTCTTTTACCAGACAAATTACTCACAACAATACGTTTTATAACACCGAGTTACCGATGCGTTTTCGTATTATCAATGAACAACCGTCTAGTAAATCATAACTCATATGTCTTAGCTTAAAGATCAAAAGATATTATCGTCTCAATATTGCTCGTTATGTAATCCATGAAGCAATCCATTGAGCGCGGGTTTATCCAATACTCAAATCTCCATTTCCAAGTACTCATGAATGTTGCAGCAATCTTATTGCAATGTCTAACTCCTTAGACAATCTACAACTAATTCATGACAGCCTTGCTTCATACTTACTCCCTAAAAGTATGAACGACTGCGGATATTTAAATAATCCAATTATTCAGGAAGTAAAACATGCAAAATGAAACACAATGATATATTATTGACAAAATTAGTAAACCATTACTCATTAATAAATCTCCATTATTAAATCACAAAAGTCAAATACAATAACATTGTTACAAGTTTCAAGAATCTATCTAATTACAAAAACTTATATCATCTCTTAATCCAATGCTCCTAGCATGCTGATTATGCTTAATCCTACTCAGAGCCTTTGTCAAGGGATCTGCAGGATTATCTTCCGATGATACCCTCTTTACAAGGAGGTGACCTTCTTCTACCCTATGTCTGATGTAGTGGTACTTTCTGTCGATATGTCTGGACTTTCCATGATCTCGCGGTTCCTTTGTCAAGGCGACTGCACCTTCGTTATCGCAGAATAGTTCCTAGGGCTCCTGAATACTCGGGACTACTCCAAGGTCACCGATAAAGTTCTTCAGCCAAGCCGCTTCCTTTGACGCTTCACTTGCTGCTATGTACTCTGATTCGCACGTAGAATCAGCCACTGTTTCTTGCTTGGAAGTTTTCCAAGTAACTGCTCCACCGTTCAAAAGGAATACCCAGCTCGACTGAGACCGACCACTGTCTCTATCTGTCTGAAAACTGGCATCTGTATATCCTTCAACTCTCAAGGTATCACTGCCACCGAGGACTAACACCATGTTCTTGGTCCTTCGCAGATACTTGAGTATATTTTTCACAGCTATCCAATGTGCCCTTCCAGGGTTACCCTGGTACCGACTGACCATGCTTAAAGCAAAAGCCACGTCAGGGCGAGTACATGTCATAGCGTACATGATCGATCCTACAGCCGAAGCGTATGGTACCCGACTCATTTCAGCTATTTCTTCGTCTGTACTCGGACTTTGAGTCTTACTCAATTTTGCATTACTTTGGATAGGTAGCTCTCCCTTCTTGGAATTTTCCATACTAAACCTTTTCAGTACCTTTTCCAAGTATGTACCCTGACTAAGTCCAATTAGTCTCTTCTTCCTATCTCTCAATATTCTTATCTCGAGAATATAGGCAGCCTCTCCTAGGTCCTTCATGGCGAAACATTTCCCAAGCCAAGCCTTGACATCTTGCAAGGTTGGAATATTGTTTCCCATGAGCAGTATGTCATCGACATACAGCACCAGAAAGGTGACTATACTCCCACTAGCCTTGACATATACGCAGGACTCATCCTCGCTCCTAGAGAAGCCAAACTCTTTGACTTTCTCATGGAAACAAAGATTCCAGCTGCGAGAAGCTTACTTCAATCCGTAGATTGATCTCTCAAGCTTACACACCTTATTGGGATACTTTGCATCGACAAAACCCTCTGGCTGATTCATGTAAACATCCTCAGTCAACTTTCCATTAAGGAAGGCGGTTTTGACGTCCATCTGCCAAATTTCATAGTCATGAAATGCAGCTATGGCCAGCATAATCCTAATAGACTTTATCTTGGCTACTGGTGAGAAGGTCCCGTCATAGTCAACCCCTGGGGTTTGAGTAAAGCCCTTCGCAACCAGTATTGCCTTGAAAGTGTGTACCTTTCCGTCCATGTCGGTCTTCTTCTTGAAGATCCATTTGCACCCGACTGTCTTTCGACCCGGTACGTTGTCAACCAAGTTCCAAACTTGATTGTCATACATGGATTTGATCTCGCTATCCATGGCCTCTTTCCACTTGGCAGACTCAGGGCCCACCACTGCTTCCTGGTAGTTAGCTGGTTCATCCAAATTTATCAATATCCTATCACTGAAAAATGTGTCCCCATCCGAAGTTATATGGAACCCATAAAACTCGGGTGGCATGCTAACCCTACCGGAACGCCTAAGAGGTAAGGATACATCTGTCGGACCAACACGAACTTCTTCCTCATGTTGGTTGCTAGTTTCTCCTAAGGTTGCGTCATCTGATGACTCTTGAATTTCTTCCAGATCAATGGTACTCCCACTGTCCTCTTTGAATATGAGCTCTCTCTCTCGAAGACCGCTCGTCTAGCTACAAAGACCACGTCCTCGCTCGGTCTGTAGAATAGATATCCAAAGGACTGTTTGGGATAACCAAGGAAGAAACACCTTTCGCTTCTTTCTGCGAGTTTGCCTTGAGTCTCTCGTCTAACGAAAGCCTCACAACCCCAGACTTTGATATGTGCCAACGAGGGAACTTTCCCCGTCCACATTTCATGAGGTGTTTTAGCAACCTTCTTGGTAGGGACAAGATTGAGGATATGGGCGGCAGTCTCTAAGGCATACCCCCAGTAGTGAATGGGAAGTGAAGCTCGACTCATCATGGAACGAACCATGTCCAACAGGGTTCGGTTGCGCCTCTCCGCAACACCGTTCAACTGTGGTGTCCTCGGAGGTGTCAACTGCGAAACTATTCCGCATTCCTTTAGATAGTCTAGGAACTCGATACTTAGATACTCTCCGCCTCTGTCGGACCTGAGCATCTTTATCTTCCTGCCTAATTGATTCTCTACATCGTTCTTAAACTCTTTGAACTTTTCAAAGGTGTCCGACTTGTGCTTGATCAAGTAGATATAACCGTATCTACTAAAATCGTCGGTAAAGGTTACATAGAACCGCGTGCCATCCTTTGTCGTTGATCTGAATGGACCACACACATCCGTGTGAATGATGTCCAACAGACCCTCACCTCTTTCAAAAGACCCTTTGAAAGGTGATTTAGTCATCTTTCCCAACAGACAAGATTCGCATACATCATCCGACCTGAGGTCGAATGATTCCAACACTCCATCCTTTTTGAGTTGGGCGATGCGTTTCTTGCTGATGTGCCCGAGCCGACTATGCCACAGACATGCCTTTTCTACACCACTAGTAGAATCAATATAATTTACACTGTGTCCTAAATTGTCAACACATTCAACAGTTTCATACGCACCATCACAAGGATAAGCAGTAAAAATCAAAATACCATTTTTGAAAACAGAAATCGAACCAATTTTATTATCAAAAGAAAATTGAAATCCTTGTCTGAACAATGTGTGAAATGAAATAATGTTTCTTGCCATTTCTGGTGAATAGCAACAATTAAATAACTCTAAGCTAACATCACTTCTAAGCACTAAACTATAAACGCCGATCTTGGTAACAGGGGACGATCTCCTATTGCCCATGATCAGGTTCAGTCTACCGTGCTCCACCTCCCTGCTTTCCTTTAGGCCCTGCAGATCAGAACAAATGTGAAAACCACATCCTGTATCAAGGACCCAAGAATTAGAAGATGGTGAGTTTTTAGAGATAGTGTATATACCTGCTGTTGATGGCTTTACTTTCCCATCCTTGACATCCTGCAAGTATTTGGGGCAGCTTCTCTTCCAATAGCCCTTCTATTTGCAGTAGAAACAGTCGGCTTCATTGGGGTTGGCTACACAAGGAATGTGAGAAGACTTGGTTCTCGAGCCATTGCTGGACGACCCGACCTGAACCTTTTCCCTCCAATTTTGCTTAGGAGGGCCCTTCCTTTTCTTTCCTTTGCCACTTCCAATGGCTAAGACGGGCTGATTGACCGAGGGTACACCTTTACCCTTTATCCCGTCCTCAGCAACCCGAAGCATACGATGCAACTCAGTCAGGTTAGCCTGATTGTTGTTCAAATGATAAGCCAGCCTGAACTGGTCATAAGAACTCGGTAAGGAGTTAAGCACTATGTCAACGGCCAGCTCCTCAGGTACAGGCATCGCAAGCTTTCTAAGCCGCTCCACGTAACCTTGCATTCTTTGTACATGAGCATAGATGGACTCTCCATCTTTAGGTTTGCTGTTCGTGAAGTCTTTGACCACCTCGCACCTCTCGATGCGCTCTTGCTTGCGGAACTTTTCCGCAAGCTCCTTGTGCATCTCAAAGGGCCACTAGTCTTCGTATATACTTTGCAATTCGGGGTTCATTGTGGCGATCATGATGCAGGCCACTTTGGTCGCATCATCAGAATGTTTTTGGTACGAGGCAATCTCCTCGGGAGTAGCAGTTTTAGGGTCAACATCGACAAGCCCAGTCTCGAGAACATACTCTTTGTTCTCGTACCTCAAAGCCATCTTGATGTTTCTAATCCAGTCATTGTAGTTTGTCTCGTTCAATTGAACCTTGGAACACAGTGAGAGGATAGAGGGAACACTGGAGTTTGATTGGGGAGCGGATTGATCAGCAGAAGACATCTATAAAGAAGGTAAGTTTAATTAGATACATGTCGGTCTTTATAATAACCCAATATAAAATAAGGCTAGGATCCAACTATAACAATTTGCAACATAGAAGAGGGATGCCGTAATCTATAAGCAAATTTTATAAAGGTAGGAGAATGACGATTCAGCCAATTCCACCGCGGAAAAATAATCTTATTATAAATGGAATTCCTAGTTTCTTTTGAGATTTATTGAACTGTTCAATAGCATGTTTAATCTCGGATATGCCCCACCGTTTGTGACTGGGATCAAAAACTTGTTGTGCATTCTGACATACATATAAAACATCTAAAAACGGCACCAAGAAACTTGATGTGTTATTAGCGTTTATAAGATTTTCGAAAATGATTTCACATTAGTTTTACATTTATGAACAGGGAAATACCATGTATGAATAGAACAACACAATTAGGCAAGTGTACCTAGTCGATTGTAGTATAGTAATGGTAAATCCGGGTTGTCGACCCAAGGGAAAACGGCTATCTTTAAGTTAAGAAAATCAATTATCAATTAACAATTATTCAAGTAAATACTCAGGGGCGAGTTTTAATGAAAACTCGTAAAACTTTGATAATAAAATAAATGACGAAATAATAAATGATCATAACAAAAATAACAAGGGAAACTTTCGTCTAGGATCTGTTGATTCATATAAACCTATGTTGACTAGTTTTGATTATGTGCAATGAGTTTAAATAGGTTGCATTAAGTTGTAGGATCGTATGGTCAAGTCACCAATTCTATGACTAATAAGTTAAAATAGCACAATGGTCATGTAACTAATTAACTTATAATCATCAAGTATTAATACAATCTAGCATGCAAACATAGCCCATATCCTAATGGTCAAAGTGATATGTTCATACAATCAATGGTCATGAGTTGCAACTAAATGTGATATAAGTCTTATTTCACTAATCGAGTTTATAACTTAGATAACCTTCCTAGTTAAATGGTCAATAACTAGTCCGATGATATATAGTTGTCAATTATACATCATGATGGTTCATGTGATCAATACGTTTAAATGGCCATTTAAACTTAATCATATGAAGATGGCAATCAAGAATACAAACTGTAACCACATTTAATATGTATAGCATGCAAGTTATATATCCTAACCGATATTAAACTCGAATCAAGGACTAGATCAACACATATTATATTAATGAATCAACATTACCTAGGAAAAAGTTACGGGAAATATAAATTACAAAATATAAAAGTAAACATTACTTAGATTCGATTGAACCATCTAGTTATGTTTGATATGCTATTAGTGCAATGGATATTAAACTTTAAATACCGATTTCTAAAGTGATTAGATGTTTTGGTCCAACTACCTAATCCTATGATTATAAGGTCATTAATGGCAATGGTCATGCGATTATGTATTCCAAATAATCATGTATTGGTTCGTATCATACAAGGTTCATTCGAGATTTTGATCTCAATGGTCATGATAATCAAATTGGCGTCAAATGAATTATGCGAGATAAAATATAAAACGTTCAATATCCGATAAATAACAATCAAATCATAACCAAACAGTAATCAAATCTAAGTAATAAATAATACAGATAACATAATCTGAAGAATACGGCTTAGGAAATCATAATAGAATGCTAAATATATATAAAGCAAACCGAATGAAGTCCCGGCCGAACATTCTTCAAGCTCTCGATTCCATAGTTTCCCCTTCGATTCTACAAGCTTTCTGGCCGAGTTTGGTGGTGTGGAAGTGTTGAGATACGATCTGGTCTCCAAGTGGTGTAAGTGTTCTCCTTAAAGAAGAGCTGAATGGCTTGCTTTTATAGCTGGAACTGGCGTTGGGCGGGGTGCGCCCAAAGTGAGGCGCAGTGCGCCCAAAAAGCAGATCTGCACGTGGTCAACTGTCGCACGAGGGAGCACGTGGTTTGCAGCTTTAATGTCGGATCTGAGGCGCGGTGCGCCCAAAAAGTAGGCGGGGTGCGCCCTTGCACATGCTTGGCAGGTCGGTTGAATCATTGGATAAACGCACGCTCGATTATTATAATCAAAAGTCTGACGAAAAGCGGGTTCCAGATCTATCTTTGGGCGCGGTGCGCCTGCATGTGGGCGGGGTGCGCCCTTGGTGTCCGGCAGATTTTTGCTTTGCTTCTTTTTAAGCTCAAATGTTCGTGTAATTCGTTCTTTCGCTCCAAACGCGTATTTTTATCTTCAAAACGAATATTTAAGCATATTAGGTATCTTTTAGTTCATAACATGTATAAAATTAAACTAAAATCACACTGATATCGTGCGGAAAATATGTATAATTTACGCGATATCAGATGCCAAGGATCACAAACCGGGTGTGAATAACCATGCAAATTAGCTTGGTACTCTCGGGGTCCATTATCATCTCAAATGGATGTGCCGGTAAACCACACACGCTCCATCAACAATGATAACACCCGATACACCCATTGCCACTCTTTATGAACCCCCATTGGTGTGCCGGTAAACCACACACGCTCCACCAACGTTTCATAAAGTGCAATGTGCAATTTCATGGGTTAGCATCAAATTCACATTTTTTCCTAAAGTAACTAGATTGGGATTTTTGTAAATAGTTCTAGTACTTTGATCATTATACTTTTAATGATTAAGCGGTTCTGTCAAACCTGTTCGGCTAACAACCCTCCACTGATCAGGTGAGCGGTGGGTGAGAGTGTTCACCCATTAAATTACCATTTTATAGGCAGTCTCCTTATACCCACTTTATAGACCAGCTTCGTGAATGAGGCCTACTATTGATTTGACTAACCAAATTTATCTCATATATATAGTATTAACTTTTAATAACATATATAAGATGTATTTTAAAACCCTTTAAAATATTCAAGGTTTATCTTTTAATTTTACCAAATTTAACAATTAAATTTTGAATTAAATTAAACCTTCAAATCGATTTAATCAATTTTAATTACCAATTAATTAAATTAATTAAATCTAAATATTTTAAACATTTTAAAATATTTTTCTGGATTTATTCCATTAATGTCGCAAGTTTAAAATTAATTAAATCCCTTTTGAATTATCTTTTAATTAACAATTAATTAAATTAATTCAAATGAAGATAGGTTTATCCAAATTAATCAAATTAATTAAAACCTATCCTAAACCCCCTAGATTTCGAATTCAAATAATGGGGTTTAAGGTTATCCATTTAATTAACAAATAAAGTTACCAAAAATAGAAAACCTCCTAAAACCCTAATAGAAATTTTCGAAATTAACAAGGGGGATTAGGGTTTCCAAAACCCTAATCCTAGAAATCGATCCATATATATATTATGGTTTATAGGCCTTAAACCCTAAAACAGTTATAGCAATTCAACAAGAAAACAAAACAGGCTCTGATACCACTGAAAGGTTTTATACAAACCATGAACTAAATAACCTAAGTTCACATGCAACCTATGAGGATCTATGTTTTCTTCTAATTGAACATATAACAAAAACCTAGAGGCCAATAAAAGAAACTAAAGATCAAAACAGAAAAACCAACCTTAATTTCTTGAAAGCTGAGCAGCAAAATTATCCTGCCTCAAATGGAAGTCACACCCAAGCTAGAGGTTATGCAGATCGAAAATCCCAAAGAGAATTATGAAAGTGGCGAATTCAATATGGTGCCCAGGGACCCTTATTTATAGTTTTCCAGATGACCAGTTGATAAGCCTTAAGGATAAACCTTTTTGAATTCAAATAAGATAAACCTTTTATCTTATATTCAAAACCCTATTTATCCTCAATATATATAAATCGAAATTATCTATATATCCTTATATAGATTTCGATTTCTACTGATCACTCCCACTTTCACTTACTCAACTATTGAATAATTACAGTTTCAGTCCCTGCACCTTTAATTCATTAAATTAATCACCAAATTAAATCCAATTAATTCCAGATTAATTTCTAATTAATTAATATAGTTTCTAATTAATATATTATGAATTTAATATATTAATAAACCATATATTTAATTCTTGTTGATTTATTAATCCTATAATAAATCAATCTTTCTCTCTACCGAATTTTCTACCAAACCTCCAGCTATGAGGGCAACCCAAATGGACGGTGCTTCTATTAATTAGGTAAATACTAATTATTAGTCATGGCTTAGACACCTAATCCAACAATATATATATATGTATATATATATATATATATATATATATATATATATATATATATATATATATATATATATATATATATATATATATATATATATATATATATATATATGCGTGTGCGTGTGTATGTGTGTGTGTGTGTGTGTATGTAAGTAGAATTCACTTTTGAATCATAGTATATTGTAATTACCGTTGTTTTAGTTTTTGGGCTTATTTTTTCTTGAAAAATTGAATATATAGAAATTTATAACTTTTTGTCATCTACAAATAGATATCCATATTGATATACAAAAAATGGTTTTTTTTCGAAATTTTAGCTAATCCAGATTCACATGTCAAATTAGATGTGAATCTAAACTATGTTGTAATTACCGTTGACATTTACAATATCATAGATATTGACATTTGCATCTGAACAAATTTGTGTGTGAATGTAAGTAGAATTCACTTTTGAATCATAGTAAAATCATTATAAATTATTAAAATATTGATGTAACAAAAAAGTTTTAAATAAATTACTCATATTCATATTTTGAGTAAATTCATAATATCATATGATATTGACATTTGAATCTGAATAAATTTTTGTGTGAATGTAAGTAGAATTCATTGTGAATCATAATCTAAGTAAGGTCTCAATATCATATGGTATTACATGTGAATATGAGTAAATTTTCGTATTAATCTGAGTAAATTAAATTGTGAATCATAGTATATTCTTTATAAATGGTTAAAACATTGACATAATAAAAACTTTAAAAGTCTATTACTCATATTCATATTTTTACAGTCTAGATTCACATTATGATTACAAACAAGTTGTATTCATGAAAAACAAAATTTATTTTTGTATCGATATGGATGTCTATTTGTAGAAGAAAAACATTATAAAATTTGGTATATTCAGTTTTTGTTTTCGAAAAATGATAATGTAGAAAGTTAAATAAAATTAGGTCCTCATTGAACTCATCATTTATATATATATATATATATATATATATATATATATATATATATATATATATATATATATATATATATATATATATATATATATATATATATATATATATATATGTATGTATATATATATATATATATATCACATATATATATATATATATATATATATATATATATATATGTGATATATATATATATATATATATATATATATATATATATATATATATATATATATATATATATATTTGGATTAGGTGTCTAAGGCATGACTAATAATTTGTATTTACTTGAGTGATAGTAGCAAAGTCCATTTGGGTTACCCTCATAGCTAGAAGTTTGACAGAAAAACCAAAAGAGAGAGAGATTTATTTATTATGTGATTAATAAATCAATATAAATAAAATAAATAGTATTAATTAATTAGAAATTAATCTAGAATTAATTGGAATTAATTTGGTGATTAATTGAATTAATTAAAGGTGTAGGGGCTGAATTGTAATTATTCAATAGTTCAGTAGTGACAGATTTGGCAGCTGGGTGGTTTGCGAATTCAAGGATGGAATAATCCTTGATTTCGAAAATAATATATTAGATAAATAGAGTTTGAATTAAATGATAAAAGGTTTATCTAGATTTGAATTTAAAAAGGTTTATCTTTAAGGTTTATCTTGTAACCACCTAGAGACTATAAATAGGGGCACCTGTCTCCCATTATTCTGCGCCAACTTCACTCTTCTCTCTCTGTGGATTTTCGACTTCTTGCTACTGGGTGTGATTCCATTTGAGGCACGACATTTGTCGTGCTAAGTTTTCAAGAAATCAACTAAAGGTTAGTTTTTCTTTTATATTCTTTTTAGTAATTTTCGATTGGCCTTAGGTATTTAATTATATGTTCAAATAGTGAAAACATAGATCCAAGTTACGTTGCATGTGAACTTAGGGTTTAAGTTTATGGTTTTGCATAAAACCTATCAGTGTTATCAGAGCATTTGATTGTTTTCTGTTTGAATTGTTATAATAGTTATATCTTAAATTCAGGGTTAATTAACCTAAACCCTAATCTTGGCCTAATCGATTTGGGGGTTAGGGTTTTCGAAACCCTATCCCCTCCCCACCCTTATTTGCGAAATAGGCATTATGGTTTTAGAAGGTTTTTTTTATTTTTGGTAATTATGATTAATTAATAAATAAATAACCGTAAACCCTTTATGTGTTTTTCGAAATATCGTGGGTTAAGGATAGGATTAAATTAATCTAAATAATTTGTGATCCCTATCTGATTTAATTATTTAATTAATTGTTTAATTAAAAGATAAATATTAAATCAATTAAGGTTTAAATTTAAATTTTAAATTAAAAGTTAATTTTCGAAAATTTAAATAGTTAAACCAATAATATTTTAAAAGTTTAAAATACATAATATATATATATATATATATATATATATATATATATATATATATATATATATATATATATATATATATATATATATAATTATTAAAAGTTAATACATATATGTATAAGAATTGGTCAGTTAAATCCCTAGTATGCCTCATTCATGAAGCTGGTCTATAAGGGGTATAAGGAAACTGCCTATAAAATGGTGGTTGAATGGGTGTCCACTCTCACCCACCGCTCCTTGATCAGTGGAGGGTCGTTAGCAGAACGGGTATGATAGGACCGCTTAATCTCATTTAAAGTATAATGTATTAATCAAAGTACTAGAACCAATTTTATAAAAAAATCTCAAATCTAGTTACTTTAGGAAAAATGTGAAAGATATACCAACCTATGAAATTGCACATTACACTTTATTGGTCATTAGTGGAGCGTGTGTAGTTAACCGGCACACTAATAGGGACTGGTAAATAGTAGTAATGGGTATCTCAAAAATTTATCATTGTTGATGAAGCGTGTGTGGTTTAACAGCACATCAATTTGAGATAATAAACGACATTGAGGTTACCAAGCTAATTTGCATGGTCATTCACATCTTGTTTGTGATCCTCGGCATCCCAGTCACAAACGGAAGAGCATAGTCCGAGATTTAACATGCTATTGAACAGTTCAATAAATCTCAAAGATCTAGGAATTTCACTTAATATGATTGATTATCTTCCGCGGTGGAATTGGTGAATCGTCATTCACCTACCTTTATAAAATTTACAATTAGATTACGGCATCCATCTTCTAAGTTGTGAATTATATAGTTGGTGTGACATCCGCCTAAAATGGATTCGGGTCAACCCAACCCAATTGGAAATTTAATAAACCCTACTCAAGATTACTTGACGCTAATAGGATCAAAACACATACACTACGATATAAATTGACGTTAATAGCAATATAGCATAGTATAACGTTATAACTATAATCAAATTAAATTATGATACCATATTAAAATTAAATCAAAGTATGATGCTCTAATTAAATTAAAAGAATGAAACTTGAATGCTATAATTAAACTTCAAATCAAAGTAGATTGTTATAATCAAATAATAACCTATATTTTATAAAACTCTATTTTTATAAACTCTACATTAAATTTTATAAAATTCTTATATTAATTAGTGTATTACATAGAGATGCTTGTGCTAGTGGGAAATTATGAAGACCACCAAAAGCCAAAAGTTATTCCCATGGTCTCCCACTCACACCTCCCATCATCTTTCCTTTCATTTTTCTCCCAACACATTATTCTCATCACCACTCAAACCCTCTCTATTCTTTCTCTCACTCTCAATCTCGAAATTCTTCCAAGAAATATCAATTTTCCAACCAAGAACAATCCCTCATACTCAAATCTCCATCCCTCTTGAAGCATTCATCAAGGTATGTTGTTAAAAGTTTTAAATTCATTAATGAAACAAATTAAATCCACCAAAATATCTAAAACTCATTTTATATATAAACCTGATTTTTCTCAGAATCCCATCAATAAAATAAGAAGTTCTGGAAATTTCAGAAAATAACTTATTTTTATTGAATTACTATAATTATTGCAATAAAATAGGGTAATAATTCACATAAAATACTTTTTGCAGTCAATAAATTCTGGGAAAATTTTGGAACAACCCATATATTGAGTAAAGTGGATTTATAAAGTTTCATGCATTTATATTATTGTTTGATGCTTATTTTGTATTTTATTTTGTTATAGATAAATAAATTGCAAAATATAGTTATGTATGTTAAAAACTAGATTTTATATTTTTCGCACCTTATTAACATTTTAAAGACTCCATGACAAAATTTACAGATTTTTGTAAGAATGTTTGCTTATTTTTCCTGATTTAATGATTATTTAATGGTTTAAATGGATAATAAATAGCTACACATGTCCAAAAATTATAAACCCTTATCAAAATATCATAATACTTGCTTGTCGACTTCTAAAGAAAACAAGTTTCAAATTATAAATATTTCAAACTCACAATTTTCTTTAATAAAACTAGATTACTCACCAACTCTCGTAGTTGACCTGTTTTTACCCATGATGCAGATTTGAAGAATGAAGTTGATGAAAAGTAGGGTATACCTTAGAAACCCACAAGACTATTTAAATTTGATGTAATAAATGTTGTTTGTATTTGAATTTGAATTTATATGTTGTGGATCTTGTTTGCCTACTTAGTACTTAATTGAATCTAATCATATTATAACATAGTTGTCATGAGACTTTGAACAATATATCACGCCTTGATCGATTTCTCCAAGGATCAGGGTGTGACAGATTGGTATTAGAGCCCTTGACTATAGGGAATTAGGTTAATTTCCTTGACCTAGTCTATAGCCTCTAGGGTCCTCTCGTATGCTAGTTTATAAAATGCACACACAACTGCATGCAATTCGCACTTAGAAAATCCTAGGAATACCTTTGTGTGGTAATTGCTCCCTTATGTGCTTACGTATTATTCCCGACACTTATATGTATGCATACACTTGTGAATTTTCTTTTCTTTCTCTTAAAATCACACACATACTCAAATGGTTTCAAAATAAAAATTTATATACATATATATTCCTTAGAGCTAATAGGAAATTAAAAGTCATCCACTCTAGTTGGGTAGGATCAAAGTAATGGACGCGTAGTAACTGGAAGGGGGAGGTGCCGGTAGCCCGAAAGTCCTGACTAGGTAAGCATTCGTATACATCCCAATCAACCGAGGGACCAGTTTGCTTACCTGGGGACCAAAGGCGAGAGTTCCCAAACTGTCACACCCCAAACCACGATGGCGGAATCGTCTGAGGGTGGATGACTTCATGAACAGTATCATAACAACGTTTGTACAATAGTGATCAAAGCAAACACATCCATCATATACATAATTGTAAATGTTACAAGAGTTCAAAATACAATATGTTCCAATAACAATATGATATTAAATACATAGTATGATACCATAATGAACCATCGTCAAAACTTGTAGTTACCTGATTCATCAATTTCCTGAGAATACAAGTAGTTTGAAAAAGTGTCAACATTACGTTGGTGAGTTCATAAGATTTTTGTATGAGAAACTTCATAATCCTTTTTCCTTGTAAAGAGATAGTGTTTGAAACCAGAAAATCCAATATTTTCTTATAAATGAGTCGTAATCTTAAAAACCCAAAGACTGAAAATGTATAAGTATTCTATATTTGAAAATAGTATCATTCTTGTATGAAAATTATGTGAATACATGTTTATTCGTAGATTAGTTGTAGATCTAATTTTGTAAAACCTTTACATAGGTGAAATCGTATTTTATTTGTATCTTACTGAATTGTAGTTTTAATTCCATAAAACTCGTATGTATAAGTAAATCGTACTTGTATTTATATCTTGATAAAATGTAGTTTTAATTTCCATAAAACCAGTGTGTATAAGTAAATCCATACTTATATTTGTAATTTGTTATAATGTAGTTTTAATTCTATAAAACTTGTATGAGTAATCCATTTTCTTGTAAAATGTAGTATCGTAATCCAGAAAATCCAATATTTTCTTATAAATGTGTTGTAGTCTTAAAAGATCCAAAGACTAAAAATGTATAACGTAAGTTGTATTCTAGTATAAAACTATTTGAAGTATGTATTTATCCACGTAAACATTTTAATAAGTTGATTGTTTTCCCATGTGAGACGTCCTATAACCATACTGTGACCTTGTAGGCCTGCTGCGACGTTCTTCAGGCGTCGGAATGTTATGACATTTGTCACCCCAGACCCGTCGGTCTAACTGTAGCTAGCAGTTCAGGTGCGGGATTGTCAATCCCGTATAGATCTATACACAATTATCACGTTCTCTTACCGAGACTCTGGTTATAAATGCAGGACTTATATATCATGCTTAAATAAGCACTTGTGAAGACCCGTCTCACAAAAATGTATGTATATCAACTTGTTTACGTAATATTTGTATATGAAAAACCCTTGTATTTGCACAATATAGTAATGTATAATAATTATATATTTTATATAATTATTTGTCTTGTTTAAAACGTCTTAGTAACCTTTGTATCCACAAACTATTCCTATAATAGTTTATTTTTAGTATTCTGTCATAAAAAGCATATATTTACGAATATATGTGAAATAACTTATTTAGATGATTATAAATAACATATTTTAAGATATTTTCTACAATAGTAGTGTAATAATTTGGTTTTACTCTTTATTAATTCCAATATAATATTTCATGACTATCAAATAAAGAACGGCCAGGTAGAAGATCAAATAGGGAGGCAGGACCCTTTCAGCGTATAAGCCTTTCGGAAATCCAACAACCTAGCCCAATTGATCGGCCTAGACACCGCTCTCGTAAGTAGATCAATCGATATTATATTTTTGGAATTATAATTGAATTGTTATAATAATAACGTTTTACCAAATTTGCATTTTGTTTACTATTGTTGCAAATGTTCCATAAATAGTCATTTTTATAATATAACTTGTATTCTTCCCCTAAAAACTTGAATAATGGTAAAAAGAAGGGGTATGAACTCACCTCAATGTCGACTAGCATCTTGTCGTCGATTGTTGTTAGATCGCCCGACTCTTCCTCTTCCTAACTCGAACTTACTATATTTATAACTGAAATAACTACTTCTAACGCTCATTCTTCGTATATATCTATATATATCGAAGAATATTCTAACAATACTATCTAGTGATATACAGAGCAAAATTCTGTGGTGTGAGTAAAATGAGAGAAATGAGGCTCTTATTTATAGTAGATTGATTTTCGTATAGCGGCCCTCAAGATATATAGATTTGATAATTATAGCTTTTAGAATTTGTTTATGACAAAACATACCCTTAAAATACTCTTTAAATAGATTTAATAGTTTTTATAATAAATAAACGATTTTTGTTTAATAAAATATAATCTACGAAAATCGTAGTTTAATAATATCAACTTTTTAACTAAAAATCTCTAACGAATTACCGAAAGGGTATTAGTTGTAAGTTTAATAAAAGTATGAGGTTTAAATGTAAATATAATTTCTTTTTAAAGAAAAAGAAAATATTAAATATAAAACTGATATCCATAATATGAAATTTTGACGTCAGGTTGTTCGTATCGACGATACCGTTGTATCGGTATATTTTGTGTTTTATAAAACAATATATTATTAAACTTAACAATACGTTTTAAATACGTATGGTTCAAAATGAATATATGAATTTTTAAGGGTAAAATATGTAAAATTGGATAATAATGAAGTGGGACCCGCTATATATATTATAATAATAATAATAATTGAAATCGTCGGTTGAATCATCCGTGAATATATATATATATATATATATATATATATATATATATATATATATAATAATCAAACGTCGCTTTCAAGTTAAATTATATGTTTTTCTATTATAACTTTTTATGTATAACGTTTTGTAAAAATATAAATATATATTTGGAACCGTCGTAATTTTATCTACGTTTCGATATAAAATTTGTAATATTACGAAGAGTTTTACATTCTTACCGTTTTTATATCGTAACTTTTTATATAAAACGTTTGGTGCAAATATAAATATATATTTGGAACCGTCATATTTTTATCTATGTTTCGATATAAAATTTGTAATTTACCGTTCACTATTTACTATTTACTATTCGGATACTATTCACTGTCACTATTCACGTTTCACTATTTACTATTCAGATACTATTCACTGTCACTATTCACGGTTCACTATTTACTATTCACGACGTGAAAATAATTAAAATTTTATTTTAAAAATATCTAACTTAATAGCGTTGGTTCGTATAATTGTTTTGAATTTGCGTACATAGTATTATAATATCAAATAATACATTGTATATGTTATGAAATTTATATTTCAATATATTGACATATCATACGTTTCGGTTGACTTGAGTTGACTTTCGTTGACCTAATTTGACAGTTGTCACATTATCTACCCGTTAGAAAGAATTTCGTCCCGAAATTTAGTACTTTGAATAGATTCTCAAGTGTTTAAGAAGAGATGTCGGTATTTCTATTTCACCTGTTCCTTACGTTCCTATGTAAATTTAGTCCATACTTGGTGTTCCCTAGTTTTCGGTTGCTTTGATTTTGTATGTATGTGTGTATGTATGTATCTATGTATGTATGTGTGTATGTATATATATGTATGTATGTAGGTATGTATGTATGTATGTATGTATGTATGTATATATGTGTGTGTATGTATGTATGTATTTATGTATGTATGTATGTATGTATGTATGTATATGTGTGTATGTATGTATATATGTATGTATGCACGTATGTATGTATGTATGTATGTATGTTATGTATGTATGTATGTTTATATATGTATATATGCGTATGTATGTATGTATGTATGTATGTATGTATGTATGTATGTATGTATGCACGTAAGTATGTATATATGTGTGTATGTATGTATGTATGTATGTATGTATGTATGTACGTATGTATGTATGTATGTATGTATGTATGTATATGTGTGTATGTATGTATATATGTATGTATGCACGTATGTATGTATGTATGTATGTTATGTATGTATATATGTGTATATATGTATATATGCGTATGTATGTATGTATGTATGTATGTATGTATGTATGTATGTATGTATGTATGTATGTATGTATGCACGTAAGTATGTATATATGTGTGTATGTATGTATGTATGTATGTATGTATGTATGTATGTATGTATGTATGTATGTATGTATGTATGTATGTATGTATGTATGTATGTACGTAGTGTCATTTTATAGCTGATACGCATAGGAGGAATAAATTATGCAAAATACAGGTGGACCATGAGCTGTACATACGTCAGGTGAGTAGATTCTAATTCATTATTTATGATCAGATTATGATATTATTTAATTAACAGTTCTTTGAATTATTTCCGCTTTTTGGCTATATACATTTTTTTTATATAAAAGTCTTTTCCTTTTCCTGTCTTTATCGGAGTTAAGCAGTGAATGTAAAAAAAATGACAATTAGGGTAGTGGAAAGGTCGCATCTACTATAGGTGATTGAATATTCGTTATTATGTCATTATCGGAATTAAACAGTGAATGTTGAAAATTTTGGCACTTAGGGTAGTCGAAAGGTCGCATCTACTATAGATGGTTGAATTTTTGGTAATAAAGACGCGGATTGTCCTTTCAGTTCCAGCTGTAAGATGCTTATATAAACGAGTATGTATCATCATTCGTATCTACATCTTTTCAGTCTCAGTCTCATTCTTTCTTACTACCAGTTTATTTTTATAAAATCTCAGATTTCCAATCGAGGCATGGAAAACATATCTCATACGGAAAACTTGTCAGAAAGTGAGCGGAATTTCCTAACGGAAGAGGGTACCTCCCTATTAAATCAGATATCTCCATTGGAGTTTGGTAATTATCCTAAACTCTCTTTATTTTCTTATTTCTTTCTCTAGTGTTTTGTTCTAAAACTATGTGAGGTATAGGTGTTCCAGATATATTATCGCTGGATCAGCTTCAAAATGATCCTGAAGTTTTTCCTAGGATGAGTATTATTTCAGAAGATCCAGGACCTTTATCTTTGGGCTTTGCTTATGAGCCATCTCAAAACTTACCTCCAGGTTAACTCATTTTGTTAAGCTTTATGTCTGGTTTGCTTAATTATCTAACATATGTTATGCACAGATTCATTCGTAAATGATTTTACTGATGATCATCTAAGCATGAACGCGCCCCTACTGCATAGTGGAGTAAATTTAACAAATTAGGGGTCTTTAACTAACATTCAACATCAGGATCAAATGCAGTTGATCCATGATGACACTATTGGGTTTGCTTCAACGAATCCTGGGTTTGTGGGTGGCTTTCAATATCAAAATCAGCTTCAAATGATTCAAAGAAATCTAGAGGGATTTCAAAACCCTAAGTTCGTAACTGAAAATCAACAGTTACTGCCGACGGCAGATACTAATGTTATTGCACCAGAGTTTATCTTTGGTTTAACAATTCAGGATAATGCTCAAATGATTCAGAATGACAATAGTACAACCAGATTTGATTCTTTGAGTCCAAGAACCATTGAACTTCGTAGAAAAAGTGGTTTTGACCGTGTGTTGACTAAGGAAATAATATCCATGCATTTTGACAAGACCATTGAACAAGCTGCAAGGGAACTAAATGTTGGAATAACACGGTTGAAGAAATGTTGTAGGGAGTTAGGCATACCAAAATGGCCTCGAAGACAGCTTAAGAGTCTAGAAACTCTTATTAACAATACTCAGGTTAAAATTTGCATTTTTTTTTTTTTTCAAAAGTTTAGTACCATGAGATTGTATTGACTGAAGGTATTTATGTAACAGGAATTGAATAATATTCCTAATGAAGCAGACAAAATACTTGGTATAGAAAATGAGAAAAAAGAAATATTTGAGGGTTCCAGTTCGAAGATGACTGATACCACAAAGAAATTTAGGCAAGCTGTCTTTAGAGATGTTTACAGGAAACGAAAGGCTGAGGAGATGGAGGAAACTTCATCAAGGACCCATGCACAGCAGCAATCTTTGCCATCCGGTTCTGTTATAGATGTTGATTTACTTGGGCATATAAATGATGAAGGCTCACATCCTATAATAGAAAATATGGTTATTCCTATTCTTCAGGAAGGTTCAAGTCGAGTACCTTCTAATGAAGATTGGAATTTCCCAGATCCAAAAGATCTTTGTTCTGCTTTCTTTGGCTCTCAATCTAAGTTTTAGACATTACTCAGTCTGTAATATGTGTATGGTGGTTATCTTTTAATAAGATTAACATAAGATTTAAGCAATCTATATGTCTATGATAGTTGTATTCTAAGGTATTAAGTATCTGCAGCGTGTTTTAAGAAGATTCTTCAATCTCTAAAGCTCTCGACCATTGTAGTGTGTCAAACACATTGATCAACATTGATTGTTCACCGGTTCAACCATAAATAACGTAGGCGATCATTTCATGTTTATTGGTGGTATTCTTGTGCCATTGAGATTAAGTTTTCGATAACAGCTATTGGTTAGGTATTATTGAAATGTCAGGTCGACTATGTAAGGATTTGGGTATAAGAGATCCATAAAGTGTCTAGATGTATGGTTCTATAGTATTGTAAAATACTCCTATCGTATTTTAGCTTTATTTTACTTTAGGACTATATTGTATTGTTTATTATATGACATTCTGTACCACGACATTTGCCAAAATGACAACTCAATCCCTAGACTTAGAAATATGTAGTATGATGGATCTGACATAGTCTTTAACTCAAGGGACTATATTTGTGTGGTTTCAATTTCTTTTCCATAAGGTGTAAATTGATGAATTGTTAATGCTAAGAATATGAAACGATTAATGGAGAGATTTATTTTTTTTTTGGATGCTAATAACATGCTTGATCTTGGTGTTATATAGGGGTTTTAAGACTCTTCATTTCCCCTGTGAGACTCTTCATTTCTCCTGTGAGATATTTTTAGAGTTTCTCTATATATGGTTCTTAGTAAGTTTTTAGACCTGTTGTTCACTACGACTATTTCTAAGTACATGTTAGTCATATCTTGGACAAATAGAGTTAATCAGGCTCTATCTGTCCTAGGTATGATCACATAACTACCTAGGCTTACTCGTAGTGTTCAACTCATCTTATTACTCTTGTATTGTTTTAGTTATGACACTGTTCTAGTATGTATGTACTTGTACTTATACTTTATAAAAATATCATTGTATTTTAAAGTATACTTTGTACAGATTGTTTTAGAGAGTTTTAGTCCCATTGTATTTATAGTTGTATATCTTAAATAGATTGATATACTTAGTTCACTATAAACAATGCTCTGATACCAATCTGTCACACCCCAAACCACGATGGCGGAATCGTCTGAGGGTGGATGACTTCATGAACAGTATCATAACAACGTTTGTACAATAGTGATCAAAGCAAACACATCCATCATATACATAATTGTAAATGTTACAAGAGTTCAAAATACAATATGTTCCAATAACAATATGATATTAAATACATAGTATGATACCATAATGAACCATCGTCAAAACTTGTAGTTACCTGATTCATCAATTTCCTGAGAATACAAGTAGTTTGAAAAAGTGTCAACATTACGTTGGTGAGTTCATAAGATTTTTGTATGAGAAACTTCATAATCCTTTTTCCTTGTAAAGAGATAGTGTTTGAAACCAGAAAATCCAATATTTTCTTATAAATGAGTCGTAATCTTAAAAACCCAAAGACTGAAAATGTATAAGTATTCTATATTTGAAAATAGTATCATTCTTGTATGAAAATTATGTGAATACATGTTTATTCGTAGATTAGTTGTAGATCTAATTTTGTAAAACCTTTACATAGGTGAAATCGTATTTTATTTGTATCTTACTGAATTGTAGTTTTAATTCCATAAAACTCGTATGTATAAGTAAATCGTACTTGTATTTATATCTTGATAAAATGTAGTTTTAATTTCCATAAAACCAGTGTGTATAAGTAAATCCATACTTATATTTGTAATTTGTTATAATGTAGTTTTAATTCTATAAAACTTGTATGAGTAATCCATTTTCTTGTAAAATGTAGTATCGTAATCCAGAAAATCCAATATTTTCTTATAAATGTGTTGTAGTCTTAAAAGATCCAAAGACTAAAAATGTATAACGTAAGTTGTATTCTAGTATAAAACTATTTGAAGTATGTATTTATCCACGTAAACATTTTAATAAGTTGATTGTTTTCCCATGTGAGACGTCCTATAACCATACTGTGACCTTGTAGGCCTGCTGCGACGTTCTTCAGGCGTCGGAATGTTATGACATTTGTCACCCCAGACCCGTCGGTCTAACTGTAGCTAGCAGTTCAGGTGCGGGATTGTCAATCCCGTATAGATCTATACACAATTATCACGTTCTCTTACCGAGACTCTGGTTATAAATGCAGGACTTATATATCATGCTTAAATAAGCACTTGTGAAGACCCGTCTCACAAAAATGTATGTATATCAACTTGTTTACGTAATATTTGTATATGAAAAACCCTTGTATTTGCACAATATAGTAATGTATAATAATTATATATTTTATATAATTATTTGTCTTGTTTAAAACGTCTTAGTAACCTTTGTATCCACAAACTATTCCTATAATAGTTTATTTTTAGTATTCTGTCATAAAAAGCATATATTTACGAATATATGTGAAATAACTTATTTAGATGATTATAAATAACATATTTTAAGATATTTTCTACAATAGTAGTGTAATAATTTGGTTTTACTCTTTATTAATTCCAATATAATATTTCATGACTATCAAATAAAGAACGGCCAGGTAGAAGATCAAATAGGGAGGCAGGACCCTTTCAGCGTATAAGCCTTTCGGAAATCCAACAACCTAGCCCAATTGATCGGCCTAGACACCGCTCTCGTAAGTAGATCAATCGATATTATATTTTTGGAATTATAATTGAATTGTTATAATAATAACGTTTTACCAAATTTGCATTTTGTTTACTATTGTTGCAAATGTTCCATAAATAGTCATTTTTATAATATAACTTGTATTCTTCCCCTAAAAACTTGAATAATGGTAAAAAGAAGGGGTATGAACTCACCTCAATGTCGACTAGCATCTTGTCGTCGATTGTTGTTAGATCGCCCGACTCTTCCTCTTCCTAACTCGAACTTACTATATTTATAACTGAAATAACTACTTCTAACGCTCATTCTTCGTATATATCTATATATATCGAAGAATATTCTAACAATACTATCTAGTGATATACAGAGCAAAATTCTGTGGTGTGAGTAAAATGAGAGAAATGAGGCTCTTATTTATAGTAGATTGATTTTCGTATAGCGGCCCTCAAGATATATAGATTTGATAATTATAGCTTTTAGAATTTGTTTATGACAAAACATACCCTTAAAATACTCTTTAAATAGATTTAATAGTTTTTATAATAAATAAACGATTTTTGTTTAATAAAATATAATCTACGAAAATCGTAGTTTAATAATATCAACTTTTTAACTAAAAATCTCTAACGAATTACCGAAAGGGTATTAGTTGTAAGTTTAATAAAAGTATGAGGTTTAAATGTAAATATAATTTCTTTTTAAAGAAAAAGAAAATATTAAATATAAAACTGATATCCATAATATGAAATTTTGACGTCAGGTTGTTCGTATCGACGATACCGTTGTATCGGTATATTTTGTGTTTTATAAAACAATATATTATTAAACTTAACAATACGTTTTAAATACGTATGGTTCAAAATGAATATATGAATTTTTAAGGGTAAAATATGTAAAATTGGATAATAATGAAGTGGGACCCGCTATATATATTATAATAATAATAATAATTGAAATCGTCGGTTGAATCATCCGTGAATATATATATATATATATATATATATATATATATATATATATATATATATATATATATATATATATATATATATATATATATATATATATATAATAATCAAACGTCGCTTTCAAGTTAAATTATATGTTTTTCTATTATAACTTTTTATGTATAACGTTTTGTAAAAATATAAATATATATTTGGAACCGTCGTAATTTTATCTACGTTTCGATATAAAATTTGTAATATTACGAAGAGTTTTACATTCTTACCGTTTTTATATCGTAACTTTTTATATAAAACGTTTGGTGCAAATATAAATATATATTTGGAACCGTCATATTTTTATCTATGTTTCGATATAAATTTTGTAATTTACCGTTCACTATTTACTATTTACTATTCGGATACTATTCACTGTCACTATTCACGTTTCACTATTTACTATTCAGATACTATTCACTGTCACTATTCACGGTTCACTATTTACTATTCACGACGTGAAAATAATTAAAATTTTATTTTAAAAATATCTAACTTAATAGCGTTGGTTCGTATAATTGTTTTGAATTTGCGTACATAGTATTATAATATCAAATAATACATTGTATATGTTATGAAATTTATATTTCAATATATTGACATATCATACGTTTCGGTTGACTTGAGTTGACTTTCGTTGACCTAATTTGACAGTTGTCACACAAACCTATAGGCCAAAGCGCGTCATTCACATTACTTTTGAGCCATCAAAATACCCGACCTTATCAAACATATCCGGAAGGATACACTCCAAAATGGCCAACTCATTGGACTATTAAGTTCCCTAATGGGCCTTGAAATGGGAAAAACATGTGAAAACTTAGTATTGTGGGGGCCCACGCAATTGCTACATGCTTCACATTTAGTACCCATGGAAAGCCCAAAAGGTGCCCAACACTCCTAACCATGGCCCAACAAGTGTTTTACAATCATTTTACCCAACAATGTCTACAAACTTAATTTCCATAATCAATTTACAAATAACTCACAAGTCCATATGCGTGTTTCTCATAGATTGCATTACGACCCCCATACGCTGCTCGTAACAACCGAAGGCTTGCCGCCCTTATCGCTAAGGAGGTAGCAAATGTCATCCCAACAATTGTAACCCATCTTCAAGCTCTTCAGCCGCAAGCTCCAGCAACCACTCATCGTTGCTCGTTTAAGCACTTTCGTAGCTGTAATCCGCCTTACTTCAAAGGCATCGAGGGTGCCACTGCACTCCTCACATGGATCGAAGAAATGGTGAGTACTTTCATCCACAGCGAGTGCCCTGAGGACCTGATGGTCCGTCATGCTACAAGGTGCCTCCAAGGTCATGCTCTCACATGGTGGAACCTAGAAAAACGGACAAAGGGAGAGGCTGTTGCATTGGGAATGACTGGCCAAAACTAAAGGAACGCATGAGGGAGAAGTTCTGCCCTGACAGCGAATTACAAACTCTCGAGGATGAATTTTGGAATCTGAAACAGGTGGGTGGCGATAACGCGACCTATACCAATAGATTCCATGATCTCTCTAGACTCCTACCTCACATGGTTCAACCTATGAAAACTGCATTACGCCGCTACATCAAAGGGTTACCGCACCAGATCCGTGATTCGGTGACCAGCAGCAGGCCATCTACCCTGGAATCCGCTATTGAAATAGCAGGTCAACTCAACGAGGATAATATGAACGATGGTGTCCTCCCACGCAAGGGTTCAAAGATGACAACTGAAAAGCCGACCCCTGAGACTCCCCTAATTGTCAAGTCCGAGTCCTCACATCGACACGACAAAAAGAAGCGGAAAAGCCATCACCACAACCATGCTGTTATTACCCCTGCTGCGCCTATCACCCAAGGACCTCACCCCCTCTGTAACCACTGTAACTATCACTATATGACCACCAGCCCGTGTCACCTTTGTATGACTTGTGGTCGCTATGGCCACTTGGCGGACACATGTCGTGCACCAAAAACTCAGCGACCATTCGCTCTACCCTCAAATCAGCAAACACAAACCCGGTATCCAACTGAAACATGCTTCAATTGTGGTGACCCCACCCATTTCAGAAACGCGTGTCCTAGGCTAGTCAATATCATCAACACTCAAACCCAGGCAAATCCAACAATGCAGGTTCTAGCTCCCAAAGGCCGAGCCTTTGTCATTATCGCAACCCAAGCACAAACCAATAATAAGGTCGTAAATGGTACGTTTCTCATAAATGACTGCTACGCTTCAGTACGTTTTGATTCAGGTGCCGATAAAAGTTTTGTGTCTTTGGAATTTGAGCCCATACTTCACACACCTCACACGATTCTTGATGAGTACTTTACCGTAGAAGTCGCCAATGGAAAATACGTTTCACTCAATGCAGTCATCCAAGATTGCACTTTCGATTTTAGCGGTCATAAATTTTCCGTCAATTTAGTACCTATGGAACTTGGTAGTTTCGACATCATCATGGGAATGGATTGGCTATCCCAAAACCATGCTGAAATAGTATGTTATGAGAAGTTCATTCGTATTCCTCTTGCCGACGGTCAAAGTCTTCGTATTTATGGCGAGACTCAATCGAAAAAGCTTAGCCTTATGTCATGTACTCAAGCTCGATCATATCTACGTAAAGAATACATGGCTTTCTTAGCCCATGTGGTGGAAACAAAGGTCACATCTACTGTAGTTAGTTTGAATTTCGGTAATTAAAACGTGAGGTGTCCTTTCAGTTCCGTGTGTCCTTTCGGTTCCAGCTGCAAGATACTATATATACAGGTATGTAGTATCATTCATTTTCAGTCTCATCCTCTCTTATCACTAGTTTATTCGTAAACGAACTCATATTTAAAGTCGAGTCATGGAAAACAGATCTTCAATGGGCGATCTGTCGAACCCTGGACCTGGTTTTCTGCAAGGAGAGGGTACTTCAAACCAAGCATTCTTAATAGAGTTTGGTGACTCTAACATTCTAGACATATATCATCCATACTTCGATTACCTTTCTAATGTTTTGTTTGATTTTGAATTATGGTACAGTCTTCCAGATATACTACCAATAGAGCATCTACACGATGAGCCAGAAATTTTTCCCAAGTTGAACATTAACTCAGATGATCCGGTGCATGCATCTGACTTTGCACTTGATCAGACTCCATGCCTTCTACCAGGTTAAATTCTTTTGAATGATCCATTTATAAGTATTCTATTTTGTTTTATCATTTGACATGTGTTATTTGTAGACCCATTTGTGGATGGTCTAACTGAGTACAATCCATTCATGGACGTGCACCCAACAAGCAATGAGTTTGTCCCCATGAATCAAGAATTCATGGCTGGTATTCAGGATGAGAATCAATTACAGAGGACTCATAACATAAATATTAAATTGAATCCCGAGTTTGGGGTTGGTTTTCAATTTCAAGATCATCTTCGGTTGATTCAAAGGAATCTAGAAGGATTTCAGAATCCTGAGATTTTAGTTGAAAACCAAAAATTATTACCGATAGAGGCCACTAATTTTGATGAATCAATGTCCATCTTTGGGTCAAAAAATCAGGATCGTGTTCAAATGATCCAGAATGATAACAATACAATTGGATTTGAACCTTCTAGTTCAGAAAACATAGCAGGTGGCAGTGGAAGAGGTTTCAGACATTTATTAAGTAGGGAAATAATAGCTGAACACTTTAACAAACCAATTGAGAAAGCTGCGAAGGAACTCAACATTGGAACGACACAATTAAAAAAACGCTGTATAGAATTAGGTATCAATCATTGGCCCCAACGACAACTTACGAGTTTGCAAACCCTTATTGATCGTGCTGAGGTAAAGAACTACATTTTTTTAATTCCTTTATATCATAAGGTTGACATTACTAAAGTTATTTGTGCCACAGGAATTTGGTAATGAATTTATTGAGGCAACAGAATTATCGGGAGATTTAATACCCAACCTAAAAAAAGAAAAAAAAGCGATAATTGAAGGGTCACAATCGGGTCTAACAGACGGCACAAAGAAGCTAATACAAGCTGCTCATAAGGTTGTATTTAGGAAAAGAAAAATTCAGGAAAAGGGGGAAACTTCATCAAGAACTCATACACAGCAGCAATCTCCGCCATCTAATTCTGGTATGAGTAGTATTAACCCTGGTTTACTCGAGTCTTCGAATGAGGAGAATTTTTGAGGCTTTGTAGGTGACCTAGCCTGGTTTCCTCCTTCTTATAGCTACCCCCAACTGGTTCTGAATTAGAGCCCTTCCTCATCACTGCCCTACTTACACACGCCCCAAATGAGTCAATATTTAGCCTCTAATCATGCGGTTACAGGTTCCAACCCTAGGTATTATTACGTTACTTATCATATGAATTGTTATTTCATATTTATTGTTTAAGGCACCTCATTTTGTATTTTGAGTCCAAACCCTGTGTACATTTATCCGTTCACAGCGATTTAATGGTTGTAACTTTCGCATACGAACTCCGTTTTTGACGTTCTATATATTCACGGGTTCGTATTTACGAGTAGATCGTTTTATGAATGTTATTATTCTCAAAATAATAATTGTACGATTATCGAATTTTTACGCTACAGCAGTCTGCTGTCCGTGTTTTCGACTTTTAACCGATAATTGTTTGATTTAGCATACGCAATACTTATAATATTAATAATTCACTGCAAAAGTTATGGAAAATAACTTTTCAACATATAAATTAACATACGCTTCGTTTGACTACAGTTGACTTTTGTTGACCAAAATTTACAATTGTCACATCATCTACCCGTTAGAGAGAATTTCGTCCCGAAATTTAACTCTTGAGTGGATCCTCAAGGGTTTGGGAAGAGATGTGGATACTTCTGCTTCATCTGGTCTTCGCGCTCCCAAGTAAATTCGGGTCCACGCTTGGCACTCCAACGGTCCTTAACTATCGGAATGCGGCTCTGTTTCGTCCTCTTGATTTCTCTGTCCATGATCTCTACGGGTTCTTCCACAAAATGAAGGTTCTCGTTCACTTCGATTTCGTCAAGCGGGGTGATAAGGGTTTCATCGGACAGGCATTTCTTTAAGTTGGATACGTGAAAGGTGGGATGGACATTGCTGAGCTCCTGCGGTAATCGAAGTTTGTAGGCTACTGGGCCGATCCTAGCGAGGATCTCAAAGGGCCCAATGTATCTGGGATTCAGCTTCCCACGCTTTCCAAAGCGTATCATTCCTTTCAATGGCGAGACTTTCAACAACACTCGGTCACCAACCTGGAATTCCGAAGGCTTGCGTCGCTTATCTGCATAGCTCTTTTGTCGGTCACGAGATGCTTTCAATCGCTCACGGATTTGAATGATTTTCTCCGTTGTCTCTCGTATGATCTCCGGACCGGTGAGAGCGCTGTTAGGTACTTGGCCTCTGGCTAGTTGAGTATCTCCCACTTCAGCCCAGCACAGAGGGGATCTGCACTTGCGTCCATATAAAGCTTCAAATGGAGCGGCTTTGATGCTAGTGTGATAGTTGTTGTTGTATGAAAACTCAATGAGCGGTAAGTGGGTGTCCCACGCTTTACCGAAGTCTATCACACAGGCTCTTAACATGTCTTCCAGCGTTTGGATGGTTCTTTCACTTTGGCCATCCGTCTGCGGATGGTAAGCTGTGCTCATGTCAAGCTTGGTTCCCATAGCCTTTTGTAATGATTGCCAAAAGTGTCAAGTGAACCGGCTATCTCTATCCGAGATGATTGATCTCGGCACACCGTGTAATTTTACAATTTCTTTGAAGTAGAGCCTTGCTAGCTTATCCATCCTATCAGTCTCCTTGTTTGGCAGGAAGTGAGCGGATTTGGTTAACCTATCGACGATTACCCATATAGTATCTAACCCACCGGTTGTCTTCGGTAATTTGGTTATGAAGTCTATTGTTATCCGCTCCCACTTCCACTCGGGTATTGCTGGTTGAACTAGCAAACCCGAGGGCTTTTGGTATTCTACTTTAACTTTGGCGCAAGTCAGGCACTTGCCCACGTAAGTAGCAATTTCTGCCTTCATGTTTGGCCACCAATACAGTTTCTTGAGGTCCAGGTACATTTTGTCGGACCCAGGATGAACGGAGTATCTAGTCTTGTGAGCTACGTTCATGATAATGTCTCTGAATCCGCCGAATCTCGGTGTCCAAATTCGGTTCATGAGGTAACGAGTTCCGTCATCCTTAACTTCAAGGTTTTTATCCATTCCTCGCAAGGCTTCATTTGCGACATTTTCAGGTTTTAAGGCTTCTAGATGCGCCTCTTTGATTTGAGTGGACAAATGGGAATGGATCATCATTGTTAATGACTTCACTCGGTGGCCCGAGTATTCTTTTCGACTGAGGGCATCAGCCACTACGTTGGCCTTCCCTGGGTGATAACGAATTTCACATTCATAGTCACTTAGTAGCTCCATCCATCGTCGTTGCCTCATATTGAGTTCTTTTTGGTTGAGGATATGCTGGAGACTCTTATGGTCGGTGTATACTGTACATTCTGTGTCGTACAGGTAGTGTCTCCAGATCTTCAATGCGAACACTACTGCTCCCAACTCGAGGTCATGTGTAGTGTAGTTGACCTCGTGAGTTTTAAGTTGTCTTGAAGCGTAAGCAATGACCTTTCCTCTCTGCATGAGTACACAGCCCAGACCTTGGTTAGATGCATCGCAATAGACCACAAAGTCTTCTGTTCCTTCTGGAAGGGACAGAATAGGAGCGCTGCACAAAGCTTTCTTTAAGGTCTGGAAGGCGGCGTCTTGTTTATCTCCCCACTTGAATGTTACACCATTCTGTGTCAGGGTAGTAAGTGGCTTTGCAATTTTGGAGAAGTTCTGTATGAATCTTCTGTAAGACCCGTATCCTGATTATAACATATACTTAAAATAAGAGTGTTAGGAATTATATGATTTTTGGTAGTTATAAAGCTAAGAAAAACTTTAGTTACAATTTCATATGAAAATCAGCATTTTGTGTCGTTTTTAGAAAAATCATAATTAATTCTAGGAAAATCGTTTGGACCTCAAACCAGTGCACAAAGTTTACAAATTGAGTCTAGTACAATTACCAAAAATAATAGTAAGCTTGAAAATGACATTATCTATGGTAAAAAATGCAATCTTTACTGATTAGTTCGGAATTGACAGATTAGATAGTCTGTTTTCAAAAATTCATAATAAATCATATAAAAATCGTATAAATACGTAAAATACATCCTTGGAAAGGTATTGAGATAAATTTCTGGAATATCAAATAAAAACGTGAATTTCATGGGTTTAAAGTCGGCTAAACCAGTCTTGAACAGACTGATTCTAGAAGGTATTAATTTCAACAAAGTTATATTATTAAAATATTTTGTCAAAAGTGTCATGTCATTTTTTATTCAAGAATTCAAGTATAAATATCCCCCAAAACATCTCATAAACCACACCAACAAATCTCAATCCAATATATAGAGGTTTCTAAGCACTAGAGTGTAAGAAGTGAGCGGAAGGAAGGTCAAAAGCCTAACGAAGAAGTTATAGATCTCGACGACCGGTCATAAGGTAACTACAAACCTTTCTATAGCTTAATTAGGTATTGTAAAATAATTTTTGTGTTAAGAAGTAGAATATGTAATAAGTATAACATATTCATTTCCAACAATAGTAAACAAAAACCTTAAAAACGTCCTTATTATAACAATTCGTAATTCTGAAAATAATACCGATTGATTTACTTACGAGGACGGTGACTAGGCCGATTACTTGGGATCTGGTTGTTGGATTTTCCGAAAGGCTAAAATGCTGAAAGGATCCTGCCACCCCATCTAATCTTCTACCTGGCCGTTCTTTACTTGATAAATCATGGAGTATCATGTTGGAATTATTGAAGGGTTTTATGATGCGACTATAATATTGTTAAGGATTAAGAAATGATAGATTTCTATTATGTTAACAGTTAAAGTTGAAAGGAAATACAAAGGCGAGAAAGATAAACGATATAGTCAACTACAATCAGGTGAGTCTTCTCACTATACTATAGGTGATATTGCATGCATAGGAAGGAAGATAGGTTAGACTAAGGTAGTCTTACATGTTATAATAATTGTATGAATTATTTCTATGATAATGATTGTTTGTGGACGGAACGGGAATAGCCCGCAAGCCAACAGGCGGAACGGGAATAGCCTGCGAGTCATTAGACGGAACGGGAAAGCCTGCGAGCGATAAGACGGAACGAGAACTGCTCGTGAGTCTTCAGGCGGAACAGGGATAGCCCGCGAGTCTCACAGACATATGAATGGTTATGATGTGTTCTATGTTGTGTGATGGATCGTATGATATTTTGAGGAACTCACTAAGCTCCGTGCTTACCCTTTCCCTATATAAACTACTGTTTCAGGTACATCAGGTACCATGGATGGCAAGGCGTGACCAGTATACACTGTGCTGCTTCATTGGATGACTGTTTTTGAATGGATGTTCCGCTATGTTGTGATTTCATTAATTTTTGTTAAACCTGGGTTGTTTTCATTAAACTTATAAGTTATGGAATTTTATCAAAATTAATTAAGTGGCTTTTCTTATATTGAAGTGTTCGTTTAAAGTTTTTTTTAATTTTACCCTAAAATTTTGGGATGTTACATCTTCGGTAATAGCCAGCAAGGCCCAAAACTGATGGATTTCTGTCGGAGTTCTTGGTGCTTCCCAGCTTTCGATGGCTTTGATTTTGGAGGGATCCACATGTATCCCTTCTTTGCTGACTACGTGGCCTAGAAAGTCCACTTTTAGAAGCCAAAATTCACATTTCGAAAATTTCGCATACAGCTTCTCTGCTCTTAACGTCTCCAAAACATGTCGTAAATGCTGACTATGTTCCTCCTTACTTCGTGAATAGATAAGTATGTCGTCGATGAACACTATCACGAATTTATCTAGGTAAGGTCGGCATACACGGTTCATCAGATCCATGAACACTGCGGGTGCATTGGTTAATCCGAAGGGCATCACAACGAATTCATAATGACCGTAGCGAGTTCTGAATGCCGTTTTGGGAACATCTTCTTCTTGAACCTTGAGTTGATGATATCCCGACCTCAGATCGATTTTTGAGAAATAACTCGACCTTGGAGTTGATCGAACAGGTCGGCAATTCGGGGTAACGGGTATCGGTTTTTGATGGTGAGCTTGTTCAACTCCTGATAGTCAATGCACATACGGAATGATCCATCCTTCTTCTTCACGAACAAGACCGGCGCTCCCCAAGGCGAGAAGCTCGGCCTGATGAACCCTTTACTTAGCAGTTCGTTTAGTTGGCTGGATAATTCTTGCATTTCTGTCGGGGCTAATCGTTATGGCGCTTTTGCTACTGGGGTGGCTCCTGGGATCAAATCGATTCTGAACTCGACTTGTCGTGCGGGTGGTACTCCTAGAAGGTCTTCTGTAAATACGTCGGGAAAGTCGCAGACTTCAGGGATCTCTTTGATGTTCTTTACTTCTTTCTTTTCGTCAACAACGTGGGCTAGGAAGGCATGGTATCTTTTCTGTAGGTACTTTCGGGCTTTGATGCAAGACACGATTCGGAGGCTGGTACTGGGTTTATCACCATAGACAACAAAGGTCTTGTCATTCGGCAGATGAAGTCGGATTCCTTGTTCGTAACACATGATGTCGGCATGATGGGGAATTAGCCAATCCATACCAACAATCACGTCAAAACTTCCTATTTTAACAGGCATTAGGTCGATTTGAAAGGAGTGATCGTCCAGAGTAAGTGTACAGCCTACATATATGTCGTTTGTGCTTTCTGTTTTGCCATTAGCCATTTCTACTGTAAATGTTTCATTGAGTGGTTGAGGTTTTTGTTTTAGTAAGTATTTAAACTCATGGCTTACGAAACTCCTCTCCGCACCGCTATCGAATAGTACACAAGCATATGAATTATTGACGAGGAACGTACCGGTAACCACGGTAGGATCCTCCACCGCTTCCGCGCGTCCCATAGCTAGGACTCTTCCATTTCTCCCCACATTTTTTGTCTTCGGGCAATCACGCTTATAATGCCCTGTCTCGCCGCAACCATAGCAAGCTTGACTCACCCCAACATTAGTGGCTTGGGTGGCTTGTCGGGTTGGCGTCCTGCAGAATCGGGCGGTGTGGCCCTTCTTGTTACAGTTCAAGCAGTGCATTTCCCTACAGGCTCCAGTATGGTGGAAATTGCACTTGTTGCACTTGGGTAACGTCCCAATGTATTGCTTGGTGGTGGTTGGGGCGTTCGGAACAGTGGCTGCACGAACTGCCACAATCTGTTGTCTTTTCGCACCATCTTGATTTGGTTGGTTTCTCCCCCTGTTCCAGGGTTTCCTCTTGTGATCCCTTTCTCTTGGCTGTTCGGTCTTTTGGGTCATGGTTCCCTGGCACACCCCGTGGTCGACCAATCGTTGGGCCAATCGTTTGGCGCTGTCAAAAGTGGCAGGACTTGCGGCTTCCACATTCCCTTGGATCTGGGATGATAGTCCCCAGATGTAACGTTCCACTTTTACAGACTCCGGTGTGACCATGGCTGGGCAGAGGGTTGCAAGATCGTTGAATCGGTTTGTGTAAGCGTTTAGATCCGAACCTTTCATTGTGAGGTTCCACAGCTCTTGTTCCAACTTCTGGATTTCCCCTCGGGGGCAGTACTCCTTCATCAACATTGTCTTTAATTCCTCCCAGCCCATCGCGTTTGCCACTGGGAGTGTCAGCGACTTGACGTGGCCCTTCCACCAAGACATAGCCATCTCAGCGAAAGTGCAGGCAGCGAACTTTACTTTCATCTCTTCTGGGCACGCAGTGATATCGAAGATCGACTCGGTTTTCTCGATCCACCTTGTGAGGGCAAGGACACCACCTGTGCCGTGGAAAGTTATCGGCTTGCAACTGACAAAATCTTTGTAATTAAACGTTCGAGAATGGTTTGATGTTTCCCCATTGGTGGAATCGTTGGTGCCGTTTCCACTTCCGTTTCCATTTATCCCGTTGGTGTTAATATGGGCAACAGCTGCGGTCACGGCTGCCGTGACAGCGGCTTGGAATGTCGCCGAGTCCATCATAGGTGCTTCGGGTGTCTCGACGGGTGTGCGTCTGTTATTTCTTCGGCGTGGTGGCATGATTCTGCCATAAGGATTTAAGATCGACGTTGGTTAGTTCTTGTAAGGACTATTATATGTATGTTGTCGTTAGGACATGGCGACTATATTTTAAGTTTCTCTTTGTCTTTTTCTTTTCGTAGATCGCAACCATAAACCAGTTTGAAACATACATATCAAATATTTGTACAATGCTTCATAAATAAACCATGTCATCATATTAATAATAATTTGTAGTGTTACATGATTTTTAAGATGGAAAATTTGACCTTCGCAGAGGTCTACAATGTTAAAAAAATAATAATAAACGGGCGGCGTAACGACCCACAAAGAGTGTAATCACTTAATTGTAGGGTCGTGCCTACATATAGAGCGAGTAGCGTATAGTGCCTACTCGTAAGGTCCTAGTCTATAACAAAATTTGAGTAGTACGAGTACTACTCAAGACGAACTGGATCCCCCAGTGTAACACCCGTGTTCCGGATAATGTTTCAGATAAAAAAAAAACATTAGTTATAATTTCATATAAAAATCAGCATTGTATGCCGATCTTAGAAAAATCATAATTAATTCTACAAAAATCGGATTGACCTCAAACCAGTGCACAAAGTTTGCAAATTGAGTCTAGTTTAATCTATAAAATTTACAGGTCACGACGCGACGGGTGTGGCGGTCGCGACGCGATGGAGTGTCGGCAGCTCCGTAATTTGCGCAATCAGTTAATCATTGATCGTGTGTCATCGCGACGCGACCGTAAGCTTGTCGCGACGCGACGGAGGTCCAGGAGGCCTATAAATAGGTGTTCTAAGCCTCATTTTAACTCACAACACACACCAAACACATATACGATATAGAGGAGTGTTCTGGTAAGGAAAATACGGTGAGGGAGGATGATGGAAGGTGAGAAACGAGCGATAGCTAGCAGCAAGGTGCTCGGGAACTGTCAGCGGTTCAGAAACGGGAAATGCGACAGGACTCCGAGAAAACGTCAACCTCAGGTGAGTAATCGCTACCGTATCTCCTTAATAGTTTATATGTGTTAAACTATAAAATACGAGGGGTGTAATAAATTTATTTCCAATAATTCATAATTCCAAAGGTAATGCTGATTGATTTACTTACGAGGACGGTGTCTAGGCCGATTACTTGGGATCTGGTTGTTGGATTTTCCGAAAGGCTAAAATGCTGAAAGGATCCTGCCACCCCAACTAATCTTCTACCTGGCCGTTCTTTATTTGATAAATCATGGAATGCCGTATTGGAATTACTAAAGGAAATATAAAGCTGTAAAGTAATAATACTTGTGTGGGAAGCAGGTGTGTTGTCGTGAGGGTAAATCCAAGTTATAAACCTAAAAGTACCATAAGATGATACTGAGAAGAGTGAATAAATAATGATATATAATGCATGTCAGGGGACTGCAATATTTACCATATACTATCAAAACATGAGGTAATCATAGATGTACTATGACCATACTTGTATGAGGAAGCCGTTAAGTGAGGGGGTATACCGTGAGATGGTATAAGAATTTGTGAAAACTAATACCAAATAATAAATAAAAAGAGATGGCAGTAGCTAAAGGTGTGAGTCGTGACGATGTAAGATAAGACTGTGTGGGACAGTCTAATAGTGAGTATCAGTGGGTGATACTGTATAGTGACTGACGTCGGGTAATACGGTAGTTTCACAGTGTGAATTACGAGTCGGATAGGACTGTGAAGCTGACAGGAACGGTGATCCTGTAACATGTGTGACCATATAGGTCATACTGTGATTAGATTACTCACTAAGCTTTATAGCTTACCCTGTTGTTTTATGTGGTTTTGCAGGATAGGTAACGCTTAGCTTGGATCATGGGACGATCCCTGGTGATATTATCTTGTAAATTCCAGGCTGAAAAACTGGGCGTTACACCCAGCTCTGCGTAGTGCATCCACCTGTGCCCTCAGATCGGCAGCCTCTCGCTCAGCCTCCTCGGCCCTCCGCTCAATGTCTCGTATCCTCTGCTCAGAATCTGATATCCGCTCAAAGGCCTCCTGAAACATACCCATAACTGTCCGTCCGTCCTCCTCGAGTGAGTCGAGTCGTCCAGCGGTATGGCCACGGGTCTCGTCTAAGCGTCGAAGACGCGCTGCTGTGACCTCGGCAGTAGCTCCCACATCCATGATCTGGCTGGAGGCCGCCCTAATCCGCTCCTCCTGACGTCTGATGCGTCCGACCATGGTAGGTAAAGCTCGGTCTGCATAGCCCCCTCTGCTGATGTCGTAGTGGTCGTAGAATAGGTGATACGGGGGTCGCAAGTCCTGCTCGCGGCTCCAGACGCGTATTTGCTCTGCCCAATCTGGTGTCGGGCCCTGAAGAGGTTCTTCTATTAGTAAGGGGCGGTGAATGGGAAGTACCCTCTTTCGAGGTGTACGCATCCATAACGGGCCACCAGGTGGCGATATACCTGAAATAGTGGTGGTGGCGGTGGTGCATGTAAGCTGCGGACTGGGTGACGGGGGTCGATGACTTCTGGTTCATCTTCTGACTCTTCCTCGTCCCATTGGTCTTCTTCTTCCGAAGCTTCCTCTGGTTCCTCTTCCGGAACCTCTTCGGGTTCCTCTTCTGGTTCCTCATTAAGCCATCCCCCATTTCCCTCCTCGGGGAAATATGGGTCTCCTGGCAAATGGAATCCTACCATAGCGTCTGTACGAGGATTGGGGTGTAAGAAGTATATATATATAAGGGGATTCTTAAATACACACACACATATATATATATATATATATATATATATATATATATATATATATATATATATATATATATATATATATATATATATATATATATATATATATATATATATAACTAAGTAATGTACACAAAATACTCATATAGTATTTTAACTTCATGTTTAGTTCTATAGTGTCATAAAATACTCCTATAGTATTTTAAATTTTTTTTGTTTAGTTCCTTTGGTTACTGGTAAGTGTTCGGACTCGTTGTTCGTCACGACCATTCCTAAGTATACGTTAATCATATCTTGGATCAATACAGTTGATCAGGCTCTATTTATCCAAGACATCATTACCAAACACTTAGGCCTATCCGCAGCGTTCAACTCATCTTACCACTTTTGTATGTTTTCGTTATGATATCGTTCTAGTATGTATGTATGTACTTATACTTTTATAAAAATTATCGTTGTAATTTTAAAAGTATACTTGTACGAAAATGTTTTCGAGAGTTTTAGTCCCATTGTATTTATAGTTGTATATCTTTAAATGGATTGATATACTTAGTTCACTATAAACAATGCTCTGATACCAATCTGTCACACCCTCAAACCGTATTGGCGGAATAGTTCAAGGGTGGATGACTTCATGAACAATATCATAACAAAGTTGAATAATAGTGATTCCAAGCAAACAACCATCATTAAATAATTGCAAATGTTACATTGTTTTAAAAAGTGGCATGTTTCAAATACAATTACAATGATATCAAAATAAACCAAAAATGACGTCGTAACGTCTCATCTCGTAGCGCTTGAACTTACGTTATCAATTTCCTGAGAATACAAGTAGTTGAAAAAGTGTCAACAATTAAGTTGGTGAGTTCATAAGATTTTTGTATAAGAAATGTCCTTTGTTTGTAAACGATAGTGTTGAAAACCAAGAAAATCCAATATTTTCTCATAAAAAGTTCCAAGTCCTTAAATCCCAAAGACTAAAATGAAATATGTAAACTGTAGTGTACTTTCTTTGAAATGTGTGTTTCCACGTAAACAATTTATAAAAGTATTAAGTTGATTATTTTCCCATGTGAGATACCATATAACCATACTGTGACTAGTTGGCCTGCTGCGACGTTCTTCAAGCGTCGGAATGTTAGACATTTGGACACCTCAGACCTACCGGTCAAGCTGTAGCTAGCAGCTCAGGTGCGGGGTTTGTCAAGCCCCGTATAGATCTATACTCAAATATCGCGCTCTCTTACCGAGACTCTGGTTATATAAATTCAGGACTTATAGTAGGTACTTATAAAAAGTACTGTGAAGATTCATCTCACAAAAATGTATGTATTCCAATCAACTTGTTTACGTACGATTTGTATATAAAAACTCTTGTAATCGTCCATTATCATTTTTCCCATGATAAAATAGTAAAGTATAATAATTATATATTTTTATATAATTATTTTTGTCATGTTTAAATATCACAGTAACCTTTTGTTCATAAACTATTCCAATAATAGTCTATTTTTAGTAATTGCGTCGTAATAACCTTATTTTTACGAACGTTAGCGAAATAACTTGTTCAAAGATTATGAATATCATCTTTTGAGATATTTCTCACAAAAATAGTGTAATATCTTGATTATAACCATTTTTGCTAGAAAATAGTGCCTTTATTTACAAAAACGTAGTTTTTACTAGTTTTCGTTTTTATAACGTTTTTATTCAAGATCTAGTATATTTTGTACACTTTATTTGTAGTTTAGTAACTTTTACACAACTTAATATGTCAAAGTGTTCATAATACATGGATCTACTCATATTTCATGTCAAATTCATATTTATAACACTTTTGTTCAAGTTCTAACATTTTTACACACTTTAATTATAATCTAGCAACTTTTATACAAGCATATTATGTATCGTAGCGAACATCTTACAAAGATCTATCCATATTTCATGTCAAAGGTATTTTTACTCAAATACTAACTTTATAAACTTGTGTAAATCAACATATATATCATTTAAATACATATAAACTTGAAATAAACAACATATATAGTAAAGAACTTGTATTCTCCCCCAAAAAGGTTTGAAAAGATGAAAATGAGGGGTATGAACTCACCTTGAGTGTGGATCTTAAGATTCCTTGGAAGAAGATTGAAGATTTTGGTTCTAAGACCCGGAGGACCCTTGGACAAAGCTATTATCCAATGGATTTTCGTGAGTATGTGTGTATAAAAGAGTATATGAAGGTATTTAGAACTTAAATCACTAGATGATCATAACTTACCAAGGATACTTGCAAGATCTTTGAAGATGATGAAGTTTGGAACTCAAAGACCCTTGGACAAAGGCTAATATCCAATGGATATGGATGGATGTTAGTGTGTGTAAAAGGTGTAAATTTGTGTTATGTTGTTTAGAATCAAAAGGGGAATGGAACTTACCACTTGATCTTGAGAAATGGACTTGGAAATGGAAGTTGATGATGGAAGGTGGTGGTGGCGGGTTTGGCCGAGAGCAAGAGAGGAGAGGGAGAAGAGTGGTGAGTGTTGGTGGTTTGTGGCTTGGTTCTAATGATACTTTCCTAGTTTAAGGTGATTTCCAAGTTAGATTTCCTTTAGATTTCTTTAGTATTATTTAATTCTAGGCTTATAATACCCTAGATATGGTTACTAGTGGCTTTGGATCTCATGGAGGCATGGTGTAGCCGATGGGGGGTAGGGGGGTGGGGTGGTGTGGTTTTTATAAAATAGCAATATCCTTTATAAAAATAAGTGATTTTTATAAAATAGTAAGTCGTTTTAGTGAAATTTTGTGTGTTTTTGACGAAACGAAGTTCTAAATAATTATTTTGTATAAAAACATTGCCAAACATTTATTTTGATTGAATTCTAACTCGTTGGATGCCGGAATACGCGTTTAAGCGCAGTATACTTCCGATTTCGCGATTTTCGGCATTTTACCGGAAATTGCATTTATCTTTGAAATTAAATACTAGGTATTATTACGTTACTTATCATATGAATTGTTATTTTATATTTGATGTTTAAGGCACCTCATTTTGTATTTTGAGTCCAAACCCAGTGTACATTTATCCGTCCACAGCGATTTAATGGTTGTAACTTTCGCATACGAACTTCGTTTTTGACGTTCTATATATCCACGGGTTCGTATTTACGAGTAGATCGTTTTATGAATGTTATTATTCTCAAAATAATAATTGTACGATTATCGAATTTTTACGCTACAGCAGTCTGCTGTCCGTATTTTCGACTTTTAACCGATAATTGTTTGATTTAGCATACGCAATACTTATAATATTAATAATTCACTGCAAAAGTTATGGAAAATAACTTTTCAACATATAAATTAACGTACGCTTCGTTTGACTACAGTTGACTTTTGTTGACCAAAATTTACAATTATCACACAATCTACCCCATATTTTATAATTTTCAATACTTTTGGGGTGTATCATGTGGTTTTAATATGTTCCAGCTTCATTTTATTATTTTTTCACCATTGAGACATTGTTGGGACATTTATATGTGAATCATTATTTGTATAATTATTGTTTGTTTACGCTACATATACTTGTAGTGCATTACCATTTTTAGTCTAATCTCCATGACTATGCCCGTATTCTTGAGGTACGTTATGAACAATAATAGCGCTATTGGGTTGACCACCCCGCCTTGGGACGCTAAGGTGATTGATTGCACGTGGTTGAGTGTGTATGATGATTAGATGCTCCATCCTATATATATATATATATATATATATATATATATATATATATATATATATATATATATATATATATATATATACATATATATGTATATATAGGGTGAGGACTTATTGTTGTTGTTATCATTTGTTAATCAATTTTTGATTTATAAATCGTTATCTCAATAATACTTGCTTGTCGACTTCCAAAGAAAACAAGTTTCAAATTATAAATATTTCAAACTCACAATTTTCTTTAATAAAACTAGATTACTCACCAACTCTCGTAGTTAACCTGTTTTTACCCATGATGCAGATTTGAAGAATGAAGTTGATGAAAAGTATGGTATACCTTAGAAACCCACAAGACTATTTAAATTTGATGTAATAAATGTTGTTTGTATTTGAATTTGTATTTGTATGTTGTGGATCTTGTTTACCTACTTAGTACTTAATTGAATCTAATCATATTATAACATAGTTGTCATGAGACTTTGAACAATATATCACGCCTTGATCGATTTCGCCAAGGATCAGGGTGTGACAGTTGGGTCCTAGTCTTAATAGTTATTCTTGGGTTAATATTAAGGAATATATCTAATTAAAACTAACTTCTTTTATAGATGTCTTCCTCAACTGATGCTTCTGCTCCCCAGCCCGCACCTCACTCCAACAACAGCAACGTCACTTCAATCCTCTCATTGTGCTTCAAAGTGACTTTGGATGGCACAAACTACAATGATTGGATGAGAAACATAAAAATGGCTCTAAGGTATGAGGACAAAAAGTATGTCCTTGACAAAGAGCTTATTAAAGTTGACCCCGACACAGCTACTCCCGAGGAATATGCCTCGTACAAGAAACACTATGATGATGCGACCAAAGTGGCCTACATCATGGTTGCTACAATGGTCCCGGAATTGCAAAGGTTCTACGAAGACTATTGGCCTTATGAGATGAACAAGGACTTTGTAAAAAAGTTCTGCAAGGGAGCTCGTTAGGAGAAATATGAAGTAGTCCGAGCCCTGATGGCTTGTAAGCTAAAGGACGGAAAGTTTGTCTTCACCCATGTGCAAAGAATGCAGAGATATGTGGAGAGGCTTCAGAAGATAAATATGTAGATCAACGAAGAGCTAGCCATTGATATGGTCCTCAACTCCTTGCCAAGTTGTATGATCGGTTCATATTGGCTTATCATTTGAACAACACTCAGACCACCTTGGCTGAACTGCATAACATACTGCAAACTGCAGAATATGGGCTAAAGGGTAAAGGTGTACCTTCCGTGAACACTCATGTTCATGGCTATTGGGAAGGGGAGAGGAAAGAAGAGGAGAGGTCCTCCCAAGCAGAATTGGAAGGACAAGGTTCAAGTCGGGTCATCCAGTAATGGTCTGAGATCCAGGCCCTCTGCTATTCCTCATGTCCTGAACCCCAAGGAAGCCGACTGCTTTTATTGCAAAAAAAGGCAACTGGAAAAGGAGTTGCCCCAAATAGTTGCAGGACATCAACGATGGCAAAGTGAAGTCATCATCAGCAGGTATATACACTATCTCTAAGAACTCATCATCTTCTTATTCTTGGATTCTTGACATAGGATGTGGTTTTCACATTTGTTCTGATTTACAGGGCCTAAAGAAAAGTAGGGAGGTGGAGCATGGGATAATAAACTTGATCATGGGCAATAGGCGATCGTCACCTGTAACCAAGTTCAGAGTTTATAGCTTAGTGCTCAGTAGTGATGTTAGTTTAGATCTTTTAAGTTGTTGCTACTCGCCAGATATGGCACGAAACATTATTTCTTTTCATGCATTGTTTAAAAAAGGTTTTTAAGTATTCTTTCAATAATTTGAATGGTTCAATTTCCGTATATAAGAATGGTGTCTTTGTTTTTGAAGCTTTACCTTAAGATGGTGTCTATGAAACTGTAACTTGTGCAGACAATTTAGGCAATAGTGTATTACAGATTGATTCTTCTAATGGTATAGACTAGGCATGGTTGTGGCATTGTCGTCTTGGACACATCAACAAGAAACGCATCACCCAACTATAAAAGGATGGAGTATTAGAATCATTCGATCTCAAGTCGGATGATGTATGTGAATCTTGTCTTTCGGGCAAGATGCCAAAATCACCTTTCATAGGGACTTGTGAAAGATGTGAAGGTATATTGGATATCATACACACAGATGTGTGTGGACCCTTCAGATCAACCACAAGGGATGCCAATCGGTTTTACGTGACTTTTACTGATGATTATAGCAGATATGGGTATATCTACTTAATCAAGCATAAGTCAGAAACTTTTGAAAAATTCAAAGAGTTCAAGAATGAAGTGGAGAATCAATTAGGCAGGAAGATAAAGATGTTTAGATCTGATAGAGGCAGTGAGTATCTTAGTATTGAGTTCTTTGACTATCTTAAGGAATGTGGAATTGTTTCACAGTTGACACCTCTTAGAACGCCACAGTTGAACGGCGTTGCTGAAAGGCGTAACCGAACCCTGTTAGACATGGTTCGTTCCATGATGAGTCGAGCTTCTCTTCCTATCCACTTCTAGGGGTATGCCTTAGAGACTGCCGCCCACATCCTCAACCTTGTCCCTGCTAAAAAGGTTTCCAAAACACCTCATGAAATGTAGACATGGAAAGTTCCCTCGTTAGCAGATATCAAAGTCTGGGGTTATGAGGCTTTTGTAAGACGAGAGACTCAAGAAAAACTTGAAGCTAGAAGTGAGAGGTGTATATTCATTGGATACCCAAAACATTCTTTTGGATACCTGTTCTACATACCGAGCGAGGATGTGGTCTTTGTAGCACGACGAGGAGTCTTCCGAGAAAGAGAGAGCTCATATTCAAAGATGACAATGGGAGTACCGTTGACCTTGAAAAAATTCAAGAGTCATCCAATGATGGAACCTTAGAAGAAACTAGCACCCAACAATAGGAAAAAGTTCCTGCTGGTCCGACAAATAATTCGTTACCTCTTAGACGCTCCAGTAGAGTTAGCAAGCCACCAATGTTTTATGGATTCCGTATAACTATGTATGGTGACACGTTTGTCAGTGATAGGACACTTGTAAATTTGGATGAGCCAGGTAGCTACAAGGAAGCAGTGGCAGGCCCTGAGGCTGCTAAATGGAAAGAGGCAATGGACAGCGAGATCAAGTCCATGTATGACAACCATGTTTGGAATTTGGTTGACAATGTACCAGGTCGAAAGACAGGGGGTGCAAATGGATCTTCAAGAAGAAGACCGACATGGATGGAAAGGTATACACCTTTAAGGCTCGACTGGTAACGAAGGGCTTTACTCAAACCCCAGGGGTTGTCTATGATGAGACCTTCTCACCAGTGGCTAAGATAAAGTCCATTAGGATAATGCTCGCCATAGCTACGTTTCATGACTATGAAATTTGGCAGATGGATGTCAAAACCGCTTTCCTTAACGGGAAGTTGGCTGAGGATGTTTACATGAATCAACCAGAGGGTTTTGTGGACGCAAAGTATCCTAATAAGGTGTGTAAGCTTGAGAAATCAATCTACGGATTGAAACAAGCTTCTCGCAGCTGGAATCTTTGCTTCCATGAAAAAGTCAAAGAGTTTGGTTTCTCTAGGAGCGAAGATGAGTCCTGCGCGTATGTCAAGGTTAGTGGGAGTATAGTCACTTTTATGGTGCTGTATGTCGATGACATATTGCTCATGGGAAACGACATTCCAACTTTACAAGATGTTAAGTCTTGGCTTGGAAAGTGTTTCGCCATGAAAGACCTTGGAGAAGCAGCCTATATTCTCGGGATAAGGATATTGAGAGATAGAAAGAAGAGACTAATTGGACCTAGTCAAAGTACATACTTGGATAAGGTACTAAAGAGGTTTAGTATAGAAAATTCCAAGAAGGGAGAGTTGCCTATCCAGAGCAATGCAGAATTGAGTAAGACTCAAAGCCCAAGTACAGATGAAGAGATAACTTACATGAGTCGGGTACCTTACACTTCGGCGGTAGGGTCTATCATGTACGTTATGACATGTACTCGCCCTGACGTGTCCTTTACTTTGAGCATGGTCAGTCGTTATCAGGGAAACCCTGGCAGAGCTCATTGGATAGCTGTAAAGAATATTCTCAAGTATTTGCGAAGGACGAAGGACATGGTTCTAGTCCTTGGTGGCAGTGATACATTGAGAGTTAGCGGGTACACTGACGCCAGCTTCCAGACAGATAGAGACAACGGTCGGTCTCAGTCAGGTTGGGTATTTCTTTTAAATGGAGTAGTGGTTACTTGGAAGAGTTCCAAGCAAGAGAAGGTGGCTGATTCTACGTGCGAATCAGAGTACATAGCTACAAGTGAAGCATCAAAGGAAGCGGCTTGGCTGAAGAACTTCATTGGTGACCTCGGTGTAGTCCCGACCATTCAGGAGCCTATGAAACTTTTCTACGATAACGAAGGAGCGGTTGCTTTGACAAAAGAACCGAGAGATCATGGAAAGTCCAGACATATCGACAGAAAGTACCACTACATCAGGCATAGGGTAGAATAAGGTCACCTCATTGTTAAGAAGGTATCATCTGAAGAGAATCCTGCAGATCCCTTGACAAAGGCATTGAGTAGGATCAAGCACAATCAGCATGCTAGGAGTATTGGATTGAGAGATGATGTTAGTTTTTAGTAATTAGATAGTTATCTGAAACTTGTAACAATGTAAATGTAATTGACTTTGGTGATTTAATAATAGAGAATTATTTATAAGTATTGTGTACTGCTAGTTGTCAATTGTGTTTCAATTTTTGCATGTTTTACTTCCCGAATAATGTGATTATTCAAATATCCAAAGTCGCTCATAGTTTAGGAAGTAAGTAGTGAATCAAGACTATCATGAATTGGATTGTAGACTGTCTAAGGAGTTAGACATAGCAACGACATTGCTGCAACGCTCATGAGTACTTAGAAAATGGAGATTTGAGTATTAGATAAACCCACGCTCAAAGAATCGCTTCATGGATTATATCACGAGCAATTTTGAGACGATAAAATCTTATGATCTTGAAGCAGAGACATATGAGTTATAATTTGCAAGGCAATTGTTTATTGATAATACAAAAACGCATCGGTAACTCGATGTTATAAAACGTGTTGTTGTGAGCGATTTGACTGGTAAAAGATATAATCATATGAGTCAAAGCTTATTTGTTCGTTAACCCTGATGGGAAAACAGATATTTGTAGGCCTCTCGATGATTTTGAAGTTGACTGAAAGGCCAACCAGGACTGAATTGATGTGTTCAATTAGAAGTCTTATGTCATATGCAAATCAGAAATCGGGAAACAGAGTATCGGACTGAGATTGATCTTAATCCATGTCTCAAGTCCGGAAAATATCTTGTTGGACGGAGGATCATATGATCACTTATCTATGGACAGAACTGACTGGGTCAGAGTTCGGCAGCGGCTTTTTGGAAGCTACAATTTGCGGATCAATTAGAAGGTAAACTGACAATTATAGTCATAGACTTATCCAAGTGGGAGACTATTGGATTAGGTGTCTAAGTCATGACTAATAATTTGTATTTACCTTATTGATAGTAGCAAAGTCCATTTGGTTTGCCCTCATAGCTAGAAGTTTGACAGAAAAACCAGAAGAGAGAGAGATTGATTTATTATGTGATTAATAAATCAATATAAATAAAATAAATAGTATTAATTAATTAGAAATTAATCTAGAATTAATTGAATTAATTTGGTGATTAATTGAATTAATTAAAGGTGCAGGGGCTGAATTGTAATTATTTAATAGTTGAGTAGTGACAGATTTGGCAGCTGGGTGGTTGGCGAATTCAAGGATGGGATAATCCTTGATTTCGAAAATAATATATAAGATAAATAGAGTTTGAATTAAAAGATAAAAGGTTTATCTTGATTTGAATTCAAAAAGGTTTATCTTGTAACCACCTGGAGGCTATAAATAGGAGCACTTGGCTCCCATTATTCTGCGCCAACTTCACTCTTCTCTCTTTGAATTTTCGACTTCTTGCTACTGGGTGTGATTCCATATGAGACACGACATTTGTGGTGCAAAGTTTTCAATAAATCAACTAAATGTTAGTTTTTCTTTTATATTCTTTTTAGTAATTTTCGATTGGCCTTAGGTATTTAATTATATGTTCAAATAGTGAAAACATAGATCCAAATTAGGTTGCATGTGAACTTAGGGTTTCATTTTATTGTTTTGCATAAAACCTATTTTATATATATATATATATATATATATATATATATATATATATATATATATATATATATATATATATATATATATATAGAATCAAATGTATCTAAATAAATATTGTGTTACCTTGTAACTAAATATGGACCAATCATTTTAAATCCGGACAGGGTATAATAGTAATTGACATATAAATCATTTAATTTTAAATAAATAAACTCCTATAAATCCGGTAACTGCTCCTATAATTTTGATAACTAACTTTTTCCTGAATTCTGATTGGTCCACACAGTCACACAATAATTACGAGTTTTAAAATAACCTAACTATATATATATATATATATATATATATATATATATATATATATATATATATATATATATATATATATATATATATATATATATATATATTATGAAACATTTATATTTAATATTAACTTTTATTATATTAACTTACCAAAATATAAAAGACGTTAACTCTTTATTGTCTTTTTATAAATTACATAGCAAATTAATATGTAAATATTAATAATTGAATAGTTAGTCTAAAATTTTAATTGCTAAAAATATATAAATAAGAATTGTAAATATGTTAATAGGTTCATTTTTTAAATATTTTTCATATTGCATTGACGTGGAGTTGATTGGAAAAACTAAAAAACTAACGTCTCGCACTTAGAAAAGCATTATACTTATATGAATGATCTAAGTTTCATTTCAATTTGTTTTAGAAGGTCGATGATAAGTGTTTTTGGCACGGTCTCGAGCTCAGTTTAAAAAGTCAAACTGAGGTAGCTTGATGAAAATATCTCAATCATTTTCAGCAGGATACTCGTGTTACATGCTTATCGTTAATATCTCATATTTCATGATTAGTTTATACTAATCTAACCACTAAACACTCACCAATGAAAACTTTATATCAAAAAAAAAGTAAAATAATTGAACACATGACGTTCCATGATGATTGATGTCGTCAATACGCACCGGGTCCTGATCCATCTCATTAAACTAAAACATTTGACACTCTCCAAGAAAGAATCTTTATACACTATTAGAGAAAATTACAAGTATGTTACTTGTGATAAGGGTATTTTGCGTATTTGGTTCTTAATTTGTTTTTTTAAAACGAATAGTTCCTATCATCTTTTTTGTTGGGTGTTTTGTCCTTTCCATATGCAAAATTACTACTTTGCCCTTCATAGTATATTTTTATTTTGTTAATTCTTTTTTACTATTTCAATTATTATTAAATAATAAATTATTAAATATAATATTTGAAATGGGACCCATTCCACCTTAATCCTATTCCTTCCCCAAACGGATGAAAACTACGACATCACTCCGGTCATCATCTCTGGTAACAAATCTAGTGCAATAGAAATCACCCGAAACTCAACACAAAGCAACCTAATGTTCAACTAAAAATCTGAAACACATCTAAAATCAAACTTGTAATTCAAATCCCAGAACCAATATCAATCTTGTTAGTCAAATCCAAAACCAAAATCGATTGACAAAAAACAAATCGATTGAGCAAAATACAAAACCAATATTAAATCTTCAACTTAAATCCAAAACCAAAATCGATAATGTAGCAAATGGAACTAAAGAGAAAGAGAATAAAACAAACCTCCCATCTTCCCTATTTGTAAGAGAGGATCATCTTCAGTTTTGGCTTCATCCAGGCAGTTCAGGCGGGAACCATAAAGAAAGAGAGGATCGACGGAGGTGAAGAACCCTCAACTCAGCTCTGCCACACCCACTCAACGCCATTGTCACCAACATCCACCCTCGTAACCACATTCCATCGCTACCACCATGCCACTAAACCATCGCCATAATGCTCGGTCTCTATCTCTCTGCAAATAAAGAGAGGATCGACGGAGGTGAAGAACCCTCAACCCAGCTCTGCCACACCCACTCAACGCCATTGTCACCAAGATCCACCTTCGTAACCACATTCCACCCTAACACCCGGTTTCTCATACGAAGTACACCCAAAAATTTTCAAACAATAACACATTAAAAATGGGTATACTTGTACTCAAACCACGGAAACAAGATGAATCAACATAATTAATTACACAAAAAGTCCTTATAAATCCGACCAGACATTACAAATAAAATCTAACACGACTAAAGGACAGACTCTAAACTTGTCTGTCTTTCTTTATCACATATCTTCCCCTATCACAGCTACAGATACCTACAAAACAACATAACACTCAAGTGTAAGCTTATAAAAAGCTTAGTGAGTAATCTCAATCACCCTCCATGAATCTAACTCAATATACATAATCTCGTCATTCTCCTTTGCTAATCTCATTAGCAATTATTCACCTTCTCTTAACTTTGAAACCTGCAAACATATTAGCTTTACAAACACCAGCTAATTATTAGCAACATCAACTCAATAATAAGTATCACAACTGATACTACTCAAAAACTCAATCACACACTCTCGTATATACTCATTTCATAATCAATTATATTCAATTATAACAACCATCATGGTTGTAGCATTCAAACTCAAAGACTCTCTAACACACTCATTTTAGCATACACCCTACTCGTATACTCAAATATAGAATTTAACTCGTCTCTTGTTATCCACGGATAACAAAACCACTCTAACTCTAAGCTATCACAATATCAACATAACACACATATATGTACAACATATATATAACAAGGTATAACTCTTACTCAAATATTCAAAAGTACTCACCTGATATCGGCTTAGTATGTGGAACCCTCAATTTACTCGTATCGGACTCCTGTTTGCTAGACTTGGTTATATCACCATAGTTTAAATCAATTCTCCACTATCTACAATCATCTCAATAACATCTATCTCAAGGATGTATAAATCCAAAGAGGAAAAAGGAGTATAAACGGTAAATATCAACTTTATATTTACCGAAACCCCCAAATCTGCGTTTCTACTCATTTCAACCGTAGAAACTCGACAATAATCACACCAATAACTCAAAAGGCATCCACTAAAAATCAACTAACAACATATTTTACAATTTATAGCTAAATCACGAAAACTGGAAACTAGGGGTTGAAACCCCCAAAACTGAGAGATATTCACCTCGACGAATTAGGAAGCAAGAACACATTACGGGGTTAGATTCACGCTTCTACATGTTTCCCCACGAACCTCCAGGCTTCATTTCACTCAAAATCGCCATTTGTAGCTCTCAAAATCGAAAATGAAATGTTTTTCCTCGAAATAGGTTTGCTGCACATTTAAAGGGGTTGCAGGCGAAACCCGACCCGGGTTAAGGAACACGACCCGCGTTTATTCTGTTTGTTCAGTAGATACAGCACTGTCCAGGTTTTATTACACGACCCGGGTTGGTTCCTTTTGGCATTTTTCAAACTCAAACTTCTCCCAAAAGGTCCTCTAACCACACTAACACATATAACAACTTAACTAATCTTAATTAAACCAAGATTAGTACATAAGAGGGATTCCAACCTCTTCTCACTCATCAATAACTCATAACTCAAAGGCAATCACAAGGATCGACATACATTTACGCTAAGCAAACTCATAGCTAGAATCACACCGACTATAAGGTAATAACTCTACTTACCTTATAAAGCATCTCAATTTGAAAATGGGTCTTACATCCACCGCTACCACCGTGCCGCTAAACCATCGCCGTAATGCCCGGGTTTTATCTCTCCGTCTGTAAGCACACCAGCATAGTGCATATGTTATCATAACTTTCGTATAGTCGGGGACGTCAACCGTTGTAGTTGTGATTTTAATGTTTGAACTGGAATCTCTTCCTTGCCTCGAACTGCTCATTAAATATTTCGATTTGGTAAATCATCAAAAACTTTCCTCAAATATGTTTATTTTAGGCTTTTTGTAAATGAGAATGCATAGAATTGGGAAAGAATAAGGAATAAGGGGAGTCGGCGGTCTCTGGCGGCAATCTGGTTGTTTCCGACGATGATTCAACGGTTTCTGTCGACAGTCTGGAGTGTTGGTGTAACATCTGTGTTTTGGACCTAGGAGTTTTGGGCTTAAACCGACAAACTAAAATTTATTTTGTAAATAAAGAAAACAAATAAATAAATAAATGTAATATTTTATTATATTTTTATATTGTGAATCAATGAGCCAAATAAAGTTTTAAAGGACGATATGAAGTTTTAAAATCTATTTTTAAACCAAAGATGAGAAATTTTGTCATAAGGACCAAAACTGTCAATCTGGCCAAACTTACCCTAAGTAGATTTGACTGGTCATAGATTTTGAAGATTTGAAGATATTATGAAGGAATTTATGTAGAGTTTATATTAGGTCAAATAATTCCTCAATTAATATTAATGACCTAAATTGTAAAGAAATTAGTGAAAGTGGCCGTTTGTGTCAATTTGGGAAAACTAAGGGTTAGTGTTGACCTAGACAATGAATCAAGTGAAATAAATATTTATATTTGTAGCATAAGTATGAATATGGAGACTTCTAATAAGAATAGTGGACTTTTGGATGTTGGGTGAAGAAAGATCAAATTATGGGGACTATTGTTGCAAAATCTTGATAGATGTAAGGTTTTGTTGGGGATTTTCCCCATTTTAGCTAGAATCGCAAGTTTAAAGAGGGGGAGGGAAGAGGATGGCGATTTTTATGGATTGCAAGAAGAATAGATGCTTGTTCTTGAAGATTGATCATATACTTGAAGTTCCTAGCCAATCTAAAGTATAAACCCTTCCTTTTCTAGCTTGTAAACCAATTTTTGGGTGGGGTTTTATGTCAAGTCTGACAATAGTAAATCATAACTCAAAGAT
>JAKNSD010000077.1:0-75088 GCA_023525715.1 Cichorium intybus | reverse complement strand
ATCACTTATACCCTTTATCATGTATATTACTTTCTTAAATACTCATATTCGACAAACATTCAACACCATTATAAGCGTTGATTGCAATGTGAACTAGCTAAAGCATATCCAAACACCATAACACCATTTCAAACATACAATTTACTTCTTTTAGAACGACAAGATATATATACAAAAAGGAACCCACCAGGAGCTAGGAAACATGGTACAAAGAACCAAAATGTCATGCAGAATCATATTGATACATGTAAAAAATGTATGTAAAAAATAAATATAAAGAACCATTTTATTTTATGGAGAATCTTATTTGACGGTTGATACTTGATACCATTGGAGATGCTACAAAATTAGGTTTGGGAACCATTTTTTTTAAGAAGAGTCCTCACCCGATCGCATATGTATATAGGGTCCCGTTCCGGCGAGGACTCTTTTTTCGGTGAGGACTCGTAAGGACACCTTAAAAAAATTGAAAAAAAATATAAAAAAATTACAAATCATAAAATCGAGACTAATACTATATCATTATAAAAAAAATTGGAAAAAAAAATTGGATCATTGAAAAACAGCAATGATCCACAAAATTTTTTATTTTGTGGATCATTGTTTCATTATAAAAAAAATAATGATCCAAAAGTTTTTTTTCGAATTTTTTTATCCAATATAGTATTATGATCCATTTTATTATTTATATTTTTTGTTTATTTTTTTTCAATTTTTTAAGGTGTCCTCACGAGTCTCCACTTTAAGAAGAGTACTATGATCCATTTTATTATTTCGAATTTTTTTATCCAATATAGTACTAATATAAGTAATATAAATAATCTAATATTAATAACATTATCTATGCAAAATCACATTTGATACATGGAAATAAAAATAAACAAACAATTGATTTACACACAATCATATTTGATAGATCAGAGATGTTACAAATTTGGGTTTCAGAATTTAGATGAAATTGTTACCCAATTTTGGTGCAAAGATTGAAAGGGAATCCAAACTCCGACTCAATGATTTTTCCAAAGAACTTAGCTCATTCAACATACTCGACATGTCACGTCTAATCCCCATTTCCTCAAATTTGGGTTTCAGAATTGAGACGAAATTGAGAAGACCCAAAATATCAAATAGCCACCCAATTAATGGCTCAACTTGAAAACTTGACCCAAACATTCAAATGAAAACCATTATGAAGATCACTAATTTTGTTTGAATTTCCGGTTTCCGGTGAGTATATTGCGCCTTGTTAGCATACTTGGCTCCATCTTTGAAAAAGCAACATATCCCGGCAACATTTGTTATATATTGCTAATCTCATCGTTTCCATAACCATACAATTCATATTAGTAGTATCCGACAGTAATAACATAACAAGGTAATCTAGTTGATCTTCGAGTATTAGGGTTCCAAAATACAGTGTATCACCCTCGTAAAATATAATATAACAATCTATAGCAAGAACCGGCGATCTAAACAGACATCAGAGGATGTTTCAACGCATAATAAAGTCCCTAGGACATTAGCGGAGCCATCATACAACACATAATAAAGAGGACAACACTCGAGACTTATTTTTCACACATTACTAAAATTAATTAATGACGTGCATCGTCAATGTTGCAAACTGGGATGAGATTTGCCGAAATAATCTATCATTGGATATTATAGATCGCCATAACTTGCACACAAACCTACACTGTAACATTGATCATGAGAAGCCATCAGATAACTTCGACAATGATCTTAGAGCTTACGATCTATCGATGTTTTGGAAGAATGTCACTAATTGATTCTATTTGGTTGTTTTTTTGCTGTGGTTTGGCACTTGAAGACCAACACGACAAAAAGAAGTCACAACAACAAAAGAGAATCAAGATGTCATAATTTTCGAAGCGTCTGAAAATCCTTAATTGGTTCCTTATCTTATTCCTGAATACGTCTATGTGCAAGTTATGGTTCTCTATGTTGAGAACATTTGTGATGAAGTGCTGACATATCCGAAGTCCCGCCCATGAAGTCCATTATATAAGAAAACCCCAAAGTGAATAAACAAGAGAAGACACCGAAGTCTAAAGACTCCGAAGTGCTATGCATAGAGGATCCGAAGACTTCACAGACTGTCATCTTGTCTTTTGTGTGCACGCGTATAGTACAATACGTGTTGCATGAATCTTCTATCATATTGGCTAGTACACTGATAGGATATTCTCTTTAAAAGTTGTACTATTGGTATCACTGATTCAGTATAAATATCAGTGATACCATACCATGTCTAGTGCGAGACTACAAGTTTAGATTACAAGAATTGTATGTTTGCAAAATAGAAAACCCAATTGTAAAACCAAAGTTCTAATCAAGCATTCGGCACAAGTTATTCAAATCACATTGTTCAGTTAGCTTTGTTGCATTATCATTGTGTGATTGATTGTGTTATTGATTCAATATCTATCTTAGTTCATCTATTCTCTTATTTCAACACCCAACAAGTGGTATCAGAGAGAGTCAGCTCAAAAACCTGTTGATAGAGTTCGAATTCGTTTGCTTCAGCTCTAAATCTGAATCGATTCTCAGATTTAGTCTTCCGCAACTGTTGCAAATCTCTACCACCTGTTTTTACTGAAAAGATCCAGTTGAAATACATCAAGATGACTGATTCCACAGCAACTTATGCCAATATGCTTAACTATGCAAACCTCATCGGTTCTGCAACAAAGGCCTCTGTTCTAGTAACTTCTTACTATGATTATTGGGCTGGTCGAATGAAGGATTACCTTATAGGACTGGACAAAGATCTATGGAGGTCTGTGACTGAAGGTCCACACACAGACATTGCTGGTCGATTCGTTGTTCCTGACAGAGAAGAAGCCGTTGTTCTTAATGCTGCAGACATGAAGAAGCTTGAAAACGATGAGAGGGCCATGCGTGAACTGAGAAGTGGCTTGGGTCCTGATGTCAGCCACCACATTGCTGATGCGAAATCTGTAAAGGAGATGTGGGACAATCTTGAACTCCGCTTCGGAGGAGATAAAATCCTCCATACTAGCAAAGTTCAAGAAATCCTTGCAGACTTCGGGAACTTTAAGCAAGAAGAAAATGAGTCCTTAGAAGCTTGTTATGAACGTTTGAGCAGCATGATTTACACACTTGATAAGTATGGGGAAACAAGAAGTCAACAAGAGATAAATATCAAATTTCTCTACAGTCTTCGCAAGGAGTGGAGGCCAATCATGCTCATGGTCAAATCCTATGAGAATATTGAGAAATACAAGCTGGCTGCCCTATACAATCTATTAAAATCACATGAACCCGATGTGGTAGGTCGAAGAAGTGAAATGGCTAGTTCTGGACCACTAGCTCTCGTGTCAAAAGAAGATGAAGAATCAAGTGATGAACACATTGCTGCCTACATGGTAGATGATAATGGAGATACTGTTGCTCTCTATGCCGCCAACAATCGAAGATTCAAGAAACCTTTCTTCAAAAACAACTCTGGAAAGCCATTTGTGAAAAACTTTAACAAATCAAACTTCAACTCCAAGCCTAAACCTGAAATATTCACTCCAAAGGAGGAGAACTTAAAATTGTCTACCCGAACCCATCTGAAGAACCGGCTTCGGAGTCATCCAAAGAAAAGTCCGAAGAGAAGAAGATTTCAGGTGATTCCGGTTATGATTGCAATTATTGTCATGGCACGAATCATTTTACAAAATACTGCATGTTTCGGAAGCAAAACGAAAAGAAACCACAAGTGAAGATGAAGCATATTACGCAAGAAAAATGGAGGAAGTTAGAGTAAGGACCAAAGACCTAGCCTTAATGGCTGCTGATGATCGTCAAGGATCATATCAAGTTTGGTCTTCGGACTCAGATGATGACGAAGTGAGAAAGCCATCTCATAGTGCTTTCATGGCCTATGATGTCGATAAGAGCTTTCTAAAAGACACTTCGGAGAAATTGAATGATGACGAAATGATGAAGGTTCAAACAACTACGGGTCTTGGGTTTGTGACTTCGGAGGGATTGGAAATGACTGCTGCTGATACTCCGAAGACTTGGTTTGAAGACTCTTCTGATGATGATGAGGAAGTGTGCTTGATGGCAAATGACACCCGTTTGACAATCCCAGAACAGGTATCAAAACTTCTTTCATCTTTTAAAATTCCTATTTCTCGTTCTGCTCCAATTATAAATGAAATAACTCGTGACTGCTCTGTTATGCATAAATTACTCATTGATACTAAAAATAGGGAAGTACTCACTGAGCAGGAGCTTCTAAGCTTGAAGGGAGACTAGAAAGCCTGAAGCTAGCATTAGAAAAATCCAATCTTAGAATCTCCTTGTTAGAAGAAAACAGAGAAAAATTCCTAAACAATCAAGATGTAATCTTAAAACAGCGAAACATATTTTGTGAAACTGCCAAACGATTATATGCGCATATTACTAGAATTTATCATTCAGCTGATGTTTGTAATGTCCAACATAGACAACTACTACCCTTCATTGAGTTCAAATTAAAGGAAGTCGATAGTATATCTTATGAATGCGAATCCATAGTATCAGGCTCCGAAGTTACAAATCCATCATATAAACATGGCCTGATATCTGTAGAAAAACATCTAACTGCTGATAAATTGTTGAAAATATTGCCTCAAGAAATTCCCATCCTAAAAAAGGTTGTACCTCAAATTGAAACAAAGGAAAAAGAACTTGTCAATAACATGTCTGAAAAGGATTCTGAAAGTGATTCGGACATGGAGGAGATTGATTGTTCCTCTTTGATTTTGTTAAAGTCATCCTCTATATCCGAATCGACCTCCGAAGACATCTCACAAATGTCTTCGGTGGACAAAGGAAAAACAAAAATGGATTGTGAATCAAAAATTTTTGAAACCAAAGGGACTTCAAATTTTAAACTTCAAATCACAGATGAATCCGACTCTTATGATCAATATCTCAAGGATGATTCAAAAAGGCTAGTCAAAGTGGCATGTATCTATCCTAAGGTTTCTTACTTCAAAAACACAATTTTTGTAAAACCCGGTGGATTACCATCAATTGATAATGAATTGCAAAAACTTCTTGAAAAGGATAACTCCACAGTTACAAATGAAGGGTTTTTCTCATCATCCAAAATGGTCGAAAATGAAATGAATGAGAAAATGGAAGTAAAAATAAATATAAGGAAACAAGAATTATACGGTCACAACGTGTATAATCGTCTTTGTTTTGAAAAAGAGGAAATACCCAAAAACATGTCACACTTACTAAATCTCAAGAACAATGATCACATTTACATTAATCAAAACTAAACAAATTCAAGTTGTGGAAAAACCCACAGTTCCGAAGATGGATGTATTGGAATTAATGGAATCTTGTGAATGTGTACCTTTTTCACACAAACCTGAAAATGAAGTTTCAAAATCAAAAGTTTTAACCAACAAAACCTCGATACGAAAACCCCAAATTTTGAAAAGACCACAAATTCTACAAAAACCAAAATCAGCAGTGGTGATCTCTAAACCAACTCAAACACCCACTACTGAAAATTCAAAAACCAAGCAAACCCTAAATCTTGTGAAAAGAAAAACTCCTATTAGAGATTTGAAACAAAATGAAGCAATTGCTTCCACTTCTGGTACAAAACCTGTTTGTTCAAAAATCTTAGAAGTTAAAAGTCGAAATGAAAAACTAACTTTTACACCAACGAAACCTAACTTTCCAAATCCAAAATTTCAAAAACCGACGAAGAAAACATTTTCAAAAGGAAACAATCTGATAGATACATTCCACAAATGGCTGGACAACAATTTGGATATGTTCAAGGATAAGGATCTCTCATTAAATGACTTTAAAATGGCATACGAAGAGTATCTTTGTACCTCTACGTTATGCAGCTCAATTTCAACGAAGTCAAAAACTGAAAAACCAAAACAAAACTGGAAAAGAAATGACTTGAAAGAAAACTTAACTACAAAAACAAAAACTTCAAAATCTTCAAAATCAAAATATTCTATTCAAAAATGGGTTCCGAAGTCTGCCATTTTGTCAGTCACTTTGGACTCATCATTTTTAATTACAAACTCTTCTGAATCCTGCTCAAACACTTCGGAATCATGCTCATTACATGAGGCTTCGGAGAATTTGATTAATTTAAATGCAAATGAAATTTCTGAAGAGGCCATAGAAAAATGGATTCAAGAATCCTTTGCTTACCCTGAGGACCCAAGATTGATTGGGTATCAACTCCTTCTTGATTGATTGCAGGTTATGTCTGATGAGCGGTATGATTCAAAATGGTATATGGATAGTGGCTGCTCAAGACATATGACTGGGAGGAAGGAATATCTCAGGGATTACAGAAATTTGGATGATGCTGGAAATGTACGCTTTGGCAATAATGAAACATGTCCAATTCGGGGATATGGAAAAATAACAAATGGCCAATTCACTATCAACCGAGTGGCATTTTTTGATGGATTAAAACATAATCTTGTGAGTATATCTCAATTGGTGGTTGGAACGGGAAACGCTGTCACTTTCAACAACCAAGGGAGTGTAATCACCAAAGAAGCAACAAACGAAGTCTTACTGAAATCAGAAAGGAAGGGGTCTATGTTTCCCTTAAATCTAAAGCCAGTGACCAGTGGGCAATCTCTATGTCTTCTCTCCAAAGCCAACTCCGATGTCAGCTGGTTATGGCACCGAAGACTTGCCCATCTGAACTTCAAAGATCTGAACAAATTGGTGGCCATGGATTTGGTTCGAGGTATGCCAGCTCTCAAATTTGACAATGATTCCCTTTGCTCTGCTTGTGAACATGGCAAGAAGACAAAACAAAGGCATCCTACAGTGATCAACCCCAAAATCACCGAACCCCTTTCTGTTCTATACATAGATTTGTGTGGACCATTTGCAATAGAATCAATAGGAAAGAAGAAGTACATTCTGGTTATCGTTGATGACTATTCAAGGTTTACTTGGGTGTTGTTCCTACGAAACAAATCCGATGAAGCTGAAGAAATCATCAACTTTATAAAGAAAATGGAATTGATGCTCAACAAGAAAGTCCGAACTGTGCACAGTGACAACGGTTCGGAGTTCAAAAATCAGACCTTGGATGGATTCTTGAAGACAAAAGGAATTAGTCATAACTTCTCTGCACCCTATACTCCTCAACAAAATGGGGTTGTGGAAAGAAGAAATCGCTCTTTATGTGAAGCAGCCAGAACAATGCTAAATTTCGCAAACTTGCCCATGTACTTCTGGGCTGAAGCTATCTCTACTGCATGCTTTACTCAAAACAGATCCTACATTCAGAAAAGATTTCATATTACTCCTTACGAAGTACTCAACCGAAGAAAACCAAATGTCAAATTTCCTTACATCTTTGGTTGTAGGTGTTTTATCTTAAACATGAAGGATCACTTGACCAAGTTCGATGACAAATCAGAAGAAGGCATCTTCCTTGGTTACTCACAAGACTCAAAAGCCTACAGAGTCATGAACAAGAGAACTCCCAAAATCGAAGAAACCTTTAATCTAAGGTTTGATGACTACTACATCAAGAAGTCTGTGCATCCATTTCCTATGTCTTCAATCTTTCCAAAGCCTACTATAGATGTTGTTCCAATCACAACATTTGACACAGACTTCTCACTTTTATTTTATCAACCTGTGAGAGCTGTGGACTCTGAAGCCAGAGCACCAGATAACCATGAGTCCGAACTCTCCAAGCTCACAGATGGACCCGATGACTCCTCTACAAGCAGCATACAAAGACCATCTTCTGTTGAGGAAGAGTCATCTAACCAAAGTATGGAAAATGCAAGTGTTGAGGGGGAGCCATCAAACCGATGTGCTGGCACTTCAAGTATTGATGGGGAATCAAACAACAGTCCAGGAGGAACCAACACTCTTATCTCTACTCCCGAGTTAATCTCAAATATCATATCCATGTATCCAACAATCCAGGGGGAGCCAGAGATTGCCACTCCGAATTCAGCCACAACAATCGCTTCGGATAAAGCTACCACTTCCTCAACACCAACAAATGTCCAGGGGGAGAACATATCAAACTCTACCTCACAAATACACACACCACAAACCAACACAAATTCGAATAATCACTTGATAATGGGTGATTTTCCTTCCACTTCGGGATATCCCTCAGACATTGAGGACATCGATGCTGAAGGACCTCCTGATTTTGATCCAAACTATCCTCCTTTGGACAAATGGACGAGAAATCATCCTCCATCACTTGTCATCAATGATGTTCGAGATAAAGTACTGACTCGTGCACAACTTCACCAAAGACAATTAGATCTTAACAAAACTTCTGAGTTGTGCATGTTCAATGTCTTTATTTCTAAGGTAGAACCTAAGAACGTCAAAGATGCATTTGATCACTCAGACTGGATTGAAGCAATGCAGTTGGAATTAGAAGAATTTGAAAGAAACAAAGTCTGGAGGCTAATTCCAAAACCTGCAAATGCCTCAATTGTCGGTCTCAAATGGGTGTACCGTAACAAACTAGACACCGAAGGCAATGTAGTTCGGAACAAGGCTAGGTTGGTTGTCAAGGGTTACTGTCAACAGGAGGGGATCGATTATGAAGAAACTTTTGCTCCTGTTGCCAGACTCGAATCAGTTCGGATATTTTTAGCTTATGCTGCACACAAAAATTTTGATGTCTATCAAATGGATGTTAAATGTGCTTTTCTGAATGGTGATCTCGAGGAAACCGTTTTTGTTGAACAACCACCTGGCTTTGAAAGTAAAACTCATCCGAATTATTGTTATGTGCTAGACAAAACAGTCTATGGTTTAAAACAAGCTCCAAGAGCTTGGTATGAGACATTGACTAAATTTTTAAAAGAATCAAACTTTAAACAGGGATCAGTACCCAACACTTTTTAGAAAGAAAGTTGGATCTCACTTGATGTTAGTCCAAATTTATGTGGATGACATAATCTTTGGATCTACTGACCCCAATTTGTCAAAAGACTTTGAAAAACTGATGAAAAGCAAATTTCAAATGAGTATGATGGAAAAAATAAACTTCTTTCTTTGTTTACAAATCAAACAATCTAAGGAGGGGATATTCATCAATCAACAAAAGTATACGAAGAGTCTGCTTGAACGCTTCGGAATGACTAACTGCTCCAAAGAAAAAGTTCCTTTGCCTGCAGGTACAAGGTTAAATCCATCATTGGACAAACCAAATACAGACATACAGCAATACCGAAGCATGATTGGATCATTGCTCTATCTTACAGCCAGTCGTCCTGACATCATGTTTGCAGTTTGCAATTGTGCAAGATATCAGGCTGACCCAAGGGAACCTCACTTGGCTGCTGTTACGACAATATTCTGATATCTTCATGGAACTACTGCTTATGGTCTGTGGTATCCAGCAAACTCTGGTTTCTACATTCAAGCATACTCAGACTCCGATCTTGGTGGATGCTCTATTGATCGCAAGAGCACTTCGGGGGGTTGTCAATTCTTAGATGGAAAACTTATCAGCTGGCAATCCAAGAAACAAACTTGTGTCTCTATCTCCACCACAGAGGCTGAATATGTAGCAGCTGCAGCGTGCACTTCGCAGATCATTTGGATTCAAAGTCAATTGAAAGACTATGCCATTAATATGAGAAAAATTCCTTTGTTCTGTGACTCTCAAAATGCAATTCGTATATGCCACAATCCAGTTCAACATTCCAAGACGAAGCATATAGCTCTTCGCTACCACTTCATCAAAAGTCATGTTGAGGAGGGGAATATTGAGGTGCACTTTGTTCACACTACAGAACAATTGGCAGATATCTTCACAAAGGCTCTAAATGAAGAAGCATTCACAAAAATCGTTCGTGGACTTGGAATGATAGATGGATCAACTCTTCAATAGATTCCAGATTTGTTCACTCTTACTCTGTTCTGAAAATTTACAAAAATAATAAACTCCGCAGACCCCCGAAGTCAATTTTGGCTTCTGAGCTCATCGGAGAACTTGCTACCTTGAAAATTTACAAAAATAATAAACTCCGCAGACCCCCGAAGTCAATTTTGGCTTCGGAGCTAATCGTAGAACTTGCTACCTTGAAAATTTACAAAAATAATAAACTTCGCAGACCCCCGAAGTCAATTTTGACTTCGGAGCTCATCGGAGAAAAATTAGCAGAAACACCTGTTGCTTCACAGCAGTATTCCGAAGTAAAATATCACTTCGGAAGTCTACGGATTAAACTTCTCTCCACAATAAACTCTCCAAATTTGAAAATTACTTAAACATTGGTTGAGTTCATGTTTCAAGGATAAAAATAAAGAGTTGTTTAAGTCAAAGGAAATTCAAAAACAAGAAAATTCATACCAAACAAAAAAAAAATTCTGATGCACAATGACAAAGTTTAACTTTTCTCTCATGAATTAACCAAGTAAAGGACAAAACTTTGATTTTAGATTCTGAAAATCATACCTTATTGTACTAAAAGGTATTTGGGAATCAACTTGAAACATTGGTAAGAAAACAGACTTCGAAGTGAGGTTAAGGCTATTTTACAATTTGAAACCTTGTTTGATTCAAATAACCTTAACATAATGTCTATTTCTAACTACCCTTCGAAACTTGACTCGCTTCAACTTCAAACTAACAATGTAGCCTCAAGACTACACAGGATAATTCAAGTGCTCCTAAGTTTTTCATCAAAAATAGAACCAACATTGTTTGATAAGCAAATTTACATCTCTTTTCATTAAATGGTACAAAATTGAACTATTTGAAGATTTTCACTCACAAGGATTGTTTAATACAAAAACAAAAAGCACTAAAGAAAGAAACCAAATGGTGATGTTCTATGTCTTCGGATAAGAAAAATCAAAATAGAAAACAAGAAAGAAAAATAGAAAACAATTGTCAAAAGAAACAAAGACAAACAAAAATCAAAAGATAACCAAGGGAATGCAAAAGAAAAATCAGCATTCAAAGGCTTATTCTTCTGCTTTAAATAACGATACAAGGAGCTCCTATAACATAGTCGAGTACCTTGTAGAAGAATATGAACATTTCAAGTAGTCTATCTTAAATGATAAAGTGGGAGTGGTGTACGAAGCTCAAAGGCTTGTCATCAGAGCTTGGTATCCAAACACTTCAACTGATGAAAAGGAATAAATTTTTCAAATGAATCTTCAAAACAATCCAATTCAACTTTCTGAAACACTTCTGATGCTCAATTTCAAATGCACATAAGAACAATTCAAAACATGTTTCCTAATGCTAAATCAAGTTAATGATGAGGTGATTAGACTTATACATTCATGACTGATATTGATTCAAACAAACTTCAAAATGAAAAATGGACTTCCAACATGATTCGAATGATTCTGAACATTAACTTGTTAAATCATCTTTTCATAATATTTATGAAAGTTATGGTTAAACGACATGTTGCATCAGTCTAAAGTAAAGTCAAAAACTCATAGAAAAACAAAGAGAAAAACATATTGACTTCGGTACATTGATGAACACTTTGCAATCACATGTCAATCACCGAAGTGAAAGAACACTCTTCGGAGTCAAACATAACTTTATGCTCCGAAGCGTACCCTCAACGGTCATAATTTTTCATAACTGCGAAGTCAATTAAATATTCAAATGATTTCCGCATTTATGATAAATCACAGAGACAAACATTCCTTGAATTATAACCGTTTGCTTACAGCTGTCAATGAGAATTAAATGGAAAACATTAACCATAATGACTTCTAAAAAGGTAACAGTTCAAATTTTGAATCATTGCAACTAACAGCCGTATATTTTTCCTTTTTGCAGAGATAGTGGGACGAGCAGATGCTGAGGTGTCCTCTTTCTACCGGACCATTTCAATCGTGCATTAAATGGCCTAGGGACCACGAATGCTATTTAAACTTTTCACCTCTTCCATTGCACTCTTTACGCGAACACAACTCTCATTTCTCTCTGCAAACTTACTCTCAAAGAAATCCACAAACTCTTCATCTTCTTCATCTTCCTCATCTAACCATCAATGGCGGCTGAAGCATCATCGCAAACTGCTGAAGCCATGTCTATTCCAAATCTCAAGAGTCAATCATCAAACCTGGTGCTACGAAACGATCTATCTCTTTACCCTAAACCAATCGATGCATTGGTGGAATGCATGAAAAGGTCTGTACTAGGTTACGCCTTAACCTGTACTCCTTCAGTCCCTGCGACTCTGGTTCACAGGACTCACTACACATCCAATGCCCTGTTTGATTCCAACAACCAGGTCAAATCCGTGTTCTATGAGGCTGTTGATGCCAAGGGCAAAACAAAGAAAGTACAATTAACCAAGGAAAAGTTCGTTGAAGCTCTCCGACTTCCAATCTACAACTCAAAGGAAATGGTGGTCCCATCTGCTGACCAACTGGTCAATATGTTTAACGAAATGGGCTATGAACCCCCACTTGAAAGAATTAGCACCTTCAAGAAAAACCAACTCCCTGAACTCTGGAGATACTTCTTCAGTATCTTCCTGAGATGTCTTTCTGGTAGAACCTCAGGCCTTGATTCTGCAAGTGTTACATTCCAAGGTCTCCTCTACGGAATTTACTACGATGTCAAGGTGGACTTCGCAACAATTATGTGGACCGATTTCTGCTCCCACATCAATCACAGTATGAAGGGGACAGAAATTGCAAATGCAAGATTCTGGGCAATCGTCGTTCATGCCCACTACCAGCAGATAGGGTATGTCCCTGATCCCTTTCTTGGAGAAATGAAGTTCACTCCCATTGCGATTCCTATACTAGACGACAAACCCGCTGACTTCTGTGCTCATATTCCAAATGTCATGCTCTCCAAAGTTCCCCTGGAATGCAATGAGGTAAACTCCTATCGCAACACCTTAATAATTCATTACCCAACTCGCGATATGAGTCAGGTTGCACCTGTAAAAGAGCTTCCAAAAGGAAAAGGGAAGAGGAAAATGGCTGGTGGACCCAGTGGTCCTATGAAAGAAGAGAAGAAAAGAAAGACTTCGGTGAAAACAACACCGAAGATGAAACAGCCGAAGAGGCAAAGGAAAATCATGGTTGTGGATGAGTCTTCGGACTCGGAAAGGACTCCATCCACAGTCCATGAAGAAGAACAAGAAGAAGAACTATTTGCTGATCAACCTCCTTCACCTACATCAACAACCAGACCAACCTCTCCATTACAAACTACCGTTCCTCCATCTCCACCTAAAACAACCAGACCACCCACACCTACACATACTATACTTCCTCCTCCACCACCTCCCACAACAGCTCAACAAACTACCACCATTCACACTACTACATCGAAAATACCACCATCACCACCAACAACTGCTCCTCCAACCTCCGAAGTACCTATCTCTGGTATTGATTTTTCGTTACCATAGTTTGACTTACCCACATCACCCTCAAGACAAAACCCCTCTTCGGCTGCCTTCTTTGAAGCCTTTCATATGGCTCCTTTGAACGTTGAAGGAGTGTCAAATGAAGATTTGCCAGATAAAGGATTTGTACTAATGAAACAGTACAAAGTCCTCAACTCCAAGCTTGACACTCTCATTCAAGCTTAAACTGGCTTTGATCCCACCAAACCCACCTTGGGTGACATCATCGAAGAGATTGAATCTCTGGAGTTCTCCTTATCCAAAGAATTCAAAGATTCCATACAAAAGCTTGAACAAAAGCTCATGGATGAACAAAATAAGATCCAATCTTCCTTCGAAAAGAAGTTGGAATCCGCTGTCACCTCCATCAACAAGAAAGTTGATGCCCTTGTTGAGAAGACTGATAAAACTAACTCCGAATTCATGAAAGCCTTGCAAGGACTTCGGAGTGAATCCCAGCAAAGTACCAAGCTTGAAAAACAGCTTGATGAGGCTAGAGCAAAAATCGAAGAGCTCACAGCCACCCAAACCACTTCGGATATCACTAAATTCACAGAGGAACTGCAACGAACGAATGCAGCTCTCACACAAGACTTGATTGCAAAGTTGAGAGTTGCACTTCAACCTCTGATAAATTTTTCTGACAGGTTGTCTAGGCCACAGGGCAGGCCTAGACAGATCCCTGCAGCCACAGCAGGTCCTTCAACCTCGACCATTACAACCACTACCATGGGTGCTAGTGGATCGGCTGGAGCTGGAAGCTCAACAGACCGATCGCTAGAAAACATAATTGCCCCACACATGGAGGAAATATACAAGGCCAGGCGAGCAGATTACAATTTGATGATCAAAATAAACGAATTTGCTCGAGATAATGGTGAATGGACTGTTGAGGGAATCCAGCAATTTGGATTCCAAAATCCAAATGTACTTAACAGACTTCCTCTTCGGAGTTTTGCAATTGTTGACTCCGAAGACACCCAGCTTGACATTCCCTTCAATCTGAAGACTTTCGCTTTCCTTCAATTCGTCTCTTCGGTACCCGAGGATCAGAAAGCAAGTTTTTGGACCAACAAAATAAATTTTCATGCCAAATACATTCAACGGCAGAGTTATGTTTGGAGCTTGAACAAGATAAAGAAAATTCTTTCAATTAAAGAAGTTGAAGTCTACTTGGGCTTCAGAAATTATGAATTTCTTGTTCTTAGGGGGGCAGATGAAGTTGAATCTAGGTTCTCAATTGTAGACTTCCCAATCATGAATCCTATGGACTTCATCCAGATTCTTGATCTTTTGCGAAGCGGCGAGGCTGCTCATGCTGCAATGTCTGCCCTTGCCATCAAAAACCACATACTGTGCTTTCTTAACAATTATCTTCTCCGGTTTGCAAAACAAGACCTGGAGCTATGTTCCTACTACAGACAACCTTTGAACACTCCTCCTATTGTAGTTCGGAACATAGCCAGATTCAAGAATGGAGAGATCTTAGACGAACCATATGGCGTAGTTTCCAAAGGACTTCGAAATGAAACCGAAGTCACAATCAAGTTCTTTGAAATAGACTACATAGGCCTCCATCCCTCCTCCTTTATCTCAGGGATGATTTCTCATGTGAATGCCTGTCATGCAAATTCCACCGAGAAAAAGAAGAAGTTCATAGATCATATGAACTGGTATCTTGCAGTAAGAAAAACCTTGAAGAGGGCATACAAGAGAAACTTTCGTGTATAGGCTTCGGATGCACTTCACACAAAGGGGGAGATTGTTGAGAACATTTGTGATGAAGTGCTGACATATCCGAAGTCCCGCCCATGAAGTCCATTATATAAGAAAACCCCGAAGTGAATAAACAAGAGAAGACACCGAAGTCTAAAGACTCCGAACTGCTATGCATAGAGGATCCGAAGACTTCACAGACTGTCATCTTGTCTTTTGTATGCACGCGTATAGTACAATACGTGTTGCATGAATCTTCTATCCTATTGGCTAGTACACTGATAGGATATTCTATGTAAAAGTTGTACTATTGGTATCACTGATTCAGTATAAATATCAGTGATACCATACCGTGTCTAGTGCGAGACTACAAGTTTAGATTACAAGAATTGTATGTTTGCAAAATAGAAAACCCAATTGTAAAACCAAAGTTCTAATCAAGCATTCGGCACAAGTTATTCAAATCACATTGTTCAGTTAGCTTTGTTGCATTATCATTGTGTGATTGATTGTGTTATTGATTCAATATCTATCTTAGTTCATCTATTCTCTTATTTCAACACCCAACACTCTATACTATCTCATCCCTATTTCCTCAAACCTCATCATAGTCTATGCACATCTGTCAGTATTGTGCCAAGACAACGTGTTCATAGTTGTCCTCATTATGGGGATTTATAAAGGCCGCAAAATTCTATTTTCCATTAAAACATCATCTTAGGTGATTTGGATTACCGCTTCTTGCAAGATATAGAAACTCATAGCTAGCAAGGATGATCCTATGGCTCTATAGAGCTATAGTACTCGAAGGTCAAACCTGATACACTATTATGGCTATAAAGTATGATATGTTTTGTAAGACTCGTATGGTTTTTGGTACAATGGTTCCACCGATGATTCCAAAGTTGTCGTGTTAATTTTTTTGCATAAAGATGCAAGTGAGAAGCTTAAATCCATGATGAAGTTGCACCAACAAGTTCGTGACAAGATTTAATCTGTTAATGCAACTTACAAGAAAAAGTCCAATAAGAATAGGAAGCCAAGGGTGTTCAATGAAGGTGATCTAGTTTGGTTGCACATGAGGAAGGAACGTTTTCCTAGCAAAAGGAGGAACAAACTAATGCCAAGAGCTGAAGGTCCTTACAAGGTGGTAGCACGTGTGAATGACAATGCATACAAGATGGAGTTACCGGGAGACTATGGGGTGCATGCAACATTTAACGTGGGGGATCTTTCTCCATATTTGGATGATGATGGCCTTACTGAATTGAGGTCAATTCCTTTCCAAGAGGGAGGGGATGATGAATGCATGGAGAATGACAGCCCAAAAGGTGATGGGTTGGAGTTGTTTAATGGATTGAAGGCTGTTTGGGCTCAATGGCCAGTGGAGTTTGCATGATCACTTGTATGGAGTAGGGCTGCATATTTGAAGGCATTTGGATGCATTTAGGATGCATTTGGAGTTAATTAGAAGCTTGCAACGTTTTTCTTTCATTTAATGAGTCATTTAAGCTTGTTTTGATGAGTAGTTAGTATTTTCTTTAATAACTTGGCTGTTGGGTTGTTTTGTAACTCCCATATTTATTTTTAGGCTTTATAGCCATTTCATTTCACTTGTAACAGGATGGAACACGAAATTACTCAAGAAAACAAGAACTTTTGTTCATTGAGTTTGTTGCTTACACTCACAATTTCGTCTTTTGAGGGATGTTTTCCTGATTTTGACACGAATTCAAGTTAATAGGTCTTATCTTGTCTTCAAACGATAATCAATCTATAGGTCTAGGTTGTTTATCACTCTATCCTTTCTTTTTATTGTTAATTCCGTTACAATTCACCAAACAAACACCCATACACGTATCAACATTGCTTTACATATGAGTGTACCGAGAAACAGCTTGCAAATAGTGACAGCACATGGTAGTTTTTTGACTTTTCCTTTCACAATTAATGTTGCAGTTGAAAGGCTGATAGTTCACACGTAAGAGCCTTTTCATCTGTACGAAAGAGAGAGAAGCCAGGACAGTCCTATGTATGCATGGCAAACAGTCTGTAGGCGTGAGAGAGACAGGTGCATAGAGCTTCTCTTTTCAATACATTAACCGGATAAAAGAGAGTATGACCTTGCAACAATGCTTTTGATGAGAGAGGAATCAGAGTCAACCGACATTTACATTTTCCTTTTTCGTTTTTCTCATTTGCTCTTGTAGAGAGAAACCATAAAAGAGAGTTTAAAAATTTTGACATGTTGCAGCAACACCCACCTTGTTTTACTTGAGTGTTGAATATGCCTTTCCCCCATACATGTTTTCCATATTATCGAGTAACAAAGATCACTTTTCTTTTCTTATCATTCAATAAAACATTCAAAACATAAGTTCATCTTCATCTTCATTTTATTCTTGGTTCTTATGCAAGTTTAGAAGAAAACGAAGCATGAAATGGTATGTGACAGATTTCCATATTACATTTGTATCATCATACTCCTTCAATGATTTCAACATATTTTCAAGATAATAATGTTTTTCTTTTCAGGTTCAAAAGAAGATGAAACCATGACAAACTTAGACTATCAGGTATGGTAACCCGTTGGTGTGAGGGGTTCTGGTGCCACGTAGGCTCCACCTCACCTTCCTCTCACCCCTTCAAATCAAGGAAATGGTAACCCCTCACCAACCCCTCATTTTTTTGTTTTAAATAAAAATAAATTAAACAAAACTAAAACAATTCATATTTTTAACTAAAACATTTCATTAATTTAAAAATTACAACCGGAAATTAAAACGACAAACGCTAAAACGATAAAACGACAAACTAAAAACGATAAAATGACAAACTAAAAAAGACAACTAAACGATAAAACGACAAACTAAAAAAATTAAACGACAGCCTAGAAACCATATTTCGCCATAATATCCGCTTTCATTTTTAAAACCAACTCCCATGCTCGCCCCTCGAGACCCTCTTCTGGATTGGACGTCAAAAACTTAATATCTTTTAAACGTTGTTTTTCTTCACGGAGTTTTTTTTTTCTCACGGGCTCGTTCACATGCTTCTCGGGCTAGTGTTCTCTCTTCCAACGCCTTTCGATCCAACTCTATCCGCTCGGCGTAACTTAAATTGTAACGTTCGAATTCCAATCACATAAGTGCAATGTCTTCGCTATTTTCTGAGCCACCTCCCGCACTCGACGAAGTCGCTTTTCCTTTCCTTTTTGCGGCATCTCGTCCCATAGGCCGGCGGAATTCTGGAAATTCGAGGTCATCGTCATCGACATCATCATTTAAATCGACGTTGATACGAGCGTCGGAGGAGGTAGTGTTGCGGCTTGACTCGGAAGTTTTCGAACGTTTTCTTGCCAGGGCCGGGATGTCGTCTTCGGCGTTTGAATCGTGTCATTTTTTGCATTTTTCAACGATACGCCAAAACTCAACGAATCGGAATGGCGTTCCTTTGTTGTCCTCTTTGTAAATTTTTAGCGCTTCCTTGAAAACATGTTGCTCCGTTCGACCGCTTCTACGATACGTTCGTAGATGGTGTATCAATCCGTTAAATTTCATTGTCGCACGGTTTATGTCGCAGTATTTTGTTGTCAAACCGTCTTTCGTACGGTAACTCGCCCGGCCTAATTCTTGGTGAAAGCGGTCCGTGACCCGCATCCAAAAGTGTTCCGCCACTAGGGCGTTTCCGGCCGCCGCATCCTCGGAAACGTCAATCCACAAATGGGATAACGCGATTTCCTCTTGGGTTGTCCATGGTTGTCGTGGCGCTTTTCCTCTCCTTTGTGCCGCGGGTTGGACTTCGGGTTGCGTTTCCGGCACTAATTCCGGTGAACCTTGTGTTTCGGGAACGGAATCGGGTAATGGGTTTTGGAATTGTTGGGTTGGTGTGTCGGGAAACGCTTGAAAAGAATTGAATAAATTTTGCGGTTGCATTTGGGGGTATCCGGAAATTTGGTATGGGAAAACGTTGGGTGAGAAAATCGGTTGGTCCATTTGTGGACGATAAACGTTTGTGTTGTAGAATTGTTCGAAAACGAGAATGTTTGGTCGGTTTCGATTCGTTGGCGGTGTTTGGTTGTTTGGAGAATTTTGGTTAGACATGATTTTTAGAGAGAAATAGGTGTGAAATATGTATGTAGAAGATTGGTAATTTTTTTGTGAGTGAATGTATGTATTTATAGTTGGTAAATGTTTAAATAAAATATATTAATTTTTTTTAGCCGTTGGGGGGGGGGGGGGGTTTGCAAATTCTTCCATAGTTTAGGGGCCAAATGGTAAAAATGGAGAGACTTCATCGCGTGGGGTTGGAACCCCGGTGTTCTCCCTTCCCCGCAGGTTAAACCCCAACCGAGGCGGTGTTACCGGGCAGGGTCGGGAGCCACCTTGGACACCGTGGCCCTTCCCCGCTCCCATACCTATTGGTCTTAGGTTCCGAAGTGGAGACTTGATATGCATAAACCGAATGGTATGATGTCATATTCTGAAGGGTAGGATGTCATATTCCGAATGCTGATGTCATAATCCGAATTGCTAATGTCGTATTCCGAAACCTTCAACAAACTATCTGATTTCTTGAATTTTTGGGAACCCAAATCATTTTTAAACATTTTGAACCAGATTTCTCATAAACACCACTCCGAAGATCTGAAGACAAATCATCAAATTTTCTTGGTCTTTTGGTTGGAACCAAAAAGTCTTCATATCTTTCATTGTACCAACCCGAATTCATCAACAAATTTCTTCTTTGAATACAAGCTTCTGGATATTTTCTTTTAACCACAACAAACTTTTTATCAATTTTCACATTTGATTTTGGTATATGAACAACTTCAGAACATTTCTTCTTAGGAACCCATATCATTTTCGTTGTTGACTTCTTTTTCTTCTTTTTCTTCTTTTTAAACTTATTAACACAATAACTGAAATATGAGCTTTGTTCATCTTTGTGAAATTTATCAGAAACCTTCGGATTATGAACCCTTCGGATCTGATAATTTCGATTTTCAACTAAAGTGGGTTTTCTATATGGTTTCATACCTTCAAACATGTCATTTGAAACCAAAGAACCAACAGATTCGGATTTCGTTTTCTTTGAAGATTTTGCCACAAATAACACTTTCACCAAACATTTTTCTTTCAAATCCAACTCCCTCTTAACCTTTGCATCTTTCTTTTCAGGTTGAAGAACAAGTGTAGATCCGAAGTGTTCATCAGATTTTCCAGAAACATGAAGATGAAGAACATCATCTTCAAAGTCTTGAGGAACAAGAAGGCCATGTTCATCTTCAACAAGAGAAACATACATTTTTACTGTTTTTCGATTTTCTGATCCATGTGTACTGTCGATTTCTCTCAATACTTTTAACATTTCTGTGAAAATATTCTTTTTTGATTCATGTTTCAAAGGATTAAAAATTAATCTTCCATATGTATCCTTCAAACCATTAGAAATGAGTGTGTCATTTGTGATTTTCTAATTTCTCAACACAAGACCCAAAAATTGTTCAAATGATACTTTGTATTTGAGATTATCAACACAAACAATCCATATTTTCGAATTTGTAGCTTTCATTTTCATTCTAAACAACAAAAACTCACCAGATCTGGAATAAAACTAGAGAGAGAAAGTGGATCTGAAGTGGGTTTTTAGAAAGAGAAAGTAGATCTAGAACGATTTCTAGTGAGAGAATCAGATCTAAACGAATTTTCAATGATAAAAACGAGATCTAAACCAATATTGATGAACATAAACAGATCAAAGATGAAGAACTAAGCATAATATTGATTCCATATCAGAAAAACTCACAAAAACTGAAGATCCATATATGAAATATGAATTCTGATGATGTCGTAGGTTGTCAAATCAAGAACCGATCCTTGAAATAATCTGTTAAATCTTCAAGGTTAGGCTCTGATACCAATGTTGAAACACGATTTGACAATAAATGCGGAATAAAACGAACAACAATGTGTGTTTCTCTCTCTATCACTATGGCTCACTCCCTCTAGAATCATTAACCATAAACTAATGAATAAAACACTATATATAGTCAAATAAACAAGTGAGCCCAATGCACAAGCCCACAAACATAAGTGGGCCTTCCTCATGCCATAAATCATAATCATGAAGAACTTTGCACCCAACAGAACCGCGTATGCATACCCTACCTAGATAAATTTGTGATAAGATTTCATCGATGACATACTTATCTACTCATGAAGTAAGGAGCAGCATAGACAACACTTGTGACAAGTCTTGGAGACACTGAGAGCGGAAAAGTTGGTATGCAAAGTTTTCAAAATTAGAATTTTGGATTCGAAAGGTGGACTTTTTGGGCCACGTAGTCAGCAAGGAAGGGATACATATGGATCCCTCCAAAATCAAAGCCATCAAAAACTGGGAAGCACCAAGGACACCCACGGAAATCTGCCAGTTTTTGGGTTTTGCTAGCTACTACCAAAGATTCATACAGAACTTTTCCAAAATCGCAAAACCACTTACTACCCTGACACAGAAGGGTGAACCTTTCTAGTGGGGAGATAGACAAGACGCCGCCTTCCAGACTTTAACGAAAGCTTTGTGCAGTGCACCCATCCTGTCCTTTCGTGAAGGAACAGAGGATTTTGTGGTCTATTGCGATGCATCAAATCTGGTTCTGGGTTGCGTGCTAATGCAAAGAGGAAAGGTCATTGCTTATGCTTCTAAGCAACTTAGAGCCCATGAGGTCAATTACACCACACATGACCTCGAGCTGGGAGCCGTAGTATTTGTATTGAAGATTTGGAGACACTACCTATATGGCACAAAGTGTACAATATTCATCGACCACAAGAGTCTTCTGAAGGGTTTTGAAGCAATCAATGAACAAACAAAATCCTAAGTTCACATGCAACCCTAGAAAGATCTATGTTTTCTTCTATGAAGATATAAACTAAAAACCTAAGGCCAACATTAATTTCTAAAGATCAAATAAAGAATAACCAACCTTTTTGATCTTGTTCTTGAAGCTAGCAACAAAGAGATCCTGCCTTAAATGCAAGTCACACCCAAGCAATGGAGAGAAGATTCCAGCAGAGTAATCACTTAGAGAGTGAGGCATGAATTATGGGGAGCCAGAGGGTTCCTTTTATAGCCTCCTAGGGTTACACCTGAAACCCTAAGGAGCCTCCAAAGTGGGCAAGCCTGTTGACCACTTGGACCAGATCCCTTAAACCCTAATTAGGGTTTTCGCCAACCCTAGAGGAGGCCTCTAGGTTGGTGCCACTTTTGGTCGCTGGACACTGGCTTGCCAGTTATTCAACTATTGAATAAATACGAACCAGTCCATGCATTTATAATTAATTTATTTAATCACTAAATTAAATCGAATTAATTCTAGATTAAATCTTAATTAATTATTATAGTTTCTGATTAATATATTAACACTTAAATATATTAATAAACTATTTATTTATTTTTATTGATTTATTAAACAATTAATAAATAAACCTTTCTCTCTACGGAACTCTACATCAATCCTCCAGCTATGAGGGCAACCCAAATTGACTTTGCTTCAATTAACAAGATAAATACAATTATAAGTCACGGCTTAGACATCAAATCCAACAGTCTCCCACTTGGATAAGTCTATGACTTTAATTGTCCTTTTACCTTCTGGTTAATACCAGTTTCCCAGAAACTATTCCTGAACTCTGACCCAGTCAGTTCTGTCCAAAGATAAGTGATCAGATGATCCTCCGTCCAACAAGATATTTTTAGACTCAAGACATGGATTAATATCTATCTTGGGTCTGATACTCTATTTCTCGATTTCCGATTTGCTTATGACTTTAAGACTGCTAATTGAACACATCAATTCAGTCCCAGTTGGCCAACACTTTCAGTCAACTTCAAAATCATCGAGAGGCCTACATATATCTGTTTCCCTATCGGGTCAGCGGATGGATAAGTTTCGACTTATATGTCTGTATCTTTTACGAGTTAGAATACTCACAATAGTGCGTTTTATAACACCGAGTTACCGGCGCGTTTTTCGCATTATCAATGAGCAACCGACTTGCAATTTACAGATCATATCTCTCCAGTTTAAGATCAAAGGATATTATCGTCTTAACATTGCTCGTGATGTAATCCATGAAGCAATCTGTTAAGCGCGGGTTTATCCAATACTCAAATCTCTATTTTCTAAGTACTCATGAATGTTGTAGCAGTCTTACTGCAATGTCTAACTCCTTAGACAATCTACAACCGATTCATGACAATCTTCGTTCACACTTACTCCCTAACAGTGTGATCAACTGTGGAAATTTAAATAATCTAATTACTTAGGAAGTTAAACATGCAAATATAGAAACACAATAATAAACAATTGACAAAGGCAGTAACACTACTCATTTATAAATCTCCATTACAAAATCACCAATCAATTACATTTATACTGTTACAAGTTTCAAATCTATCTAATTACTAAAAACTAATATCATCCTTTAGTCCAATGCTCCGAGCATGCTGATTGTGCTTGATCATACTCAGTGCCTTAGTCAAAGGATCTGCAGGATTGTCTTCTGATGATACTCTCTTAACCAGTAAGTGACCTTCTTCTATGCGATGTCGAATGTAATGGTACTTTCTGTCGATATGGCTGGACTTTCCATGATCTCATGGTTCTTTTGTCAAAGCGACCGCTCCTTCATTATCAAAGAACAGTTCCATCGGCTCCTGAATGCTCGGGACAACTCCAAGGTCACCGATAAAGTTCTTCAGCCAAGCCGCTTCCTTAGACGCTTCACTCGCTGCAATGTACTCTGATTCGCATGTTGAATCAGCCGCCGTTTCTTGCTTGGAACTTTTCCAAGTGACCGCTCCACCGTTCAAAAGAAATACCCAGCCTGACTGGGACCGACCACTGTCCCTATCTGTCTGGAAGCTGGCATCTATATATCCACTCACTTTCAAGTCATCACTGTCACCAAGGACTAATACCATATTCTTTGTCCTTCGCAGGTACTTGAGTATGTTCTTGACCGCTATCCAGTGTGCTTTTCCAGGATTACCCTGGTATCGAGTAACCATGCTCAGTGCAACGGATACGTCGGGGCGAGTACATGTCATAGCATACATGATCGACCCTACTGTCGAAGCATAAGGTACCCGACTCATCTCAGCTATTTCCTCATCAGTACTCGGACTTTGAGTCTTACTCAATTTAGCATTACTCTGGATTGGTAGCTCTCCCTTTTTGTAATTTTCCATGTTAAACCTTTTCAACACCTTTTCCAAATATGTACACTGGCTCAGACCTATTAATTTTCTTTTCCTGTCTCTCAGTATTCTTATCCCGAGAATATAAGCAGCTTCTCCAAGGTCTTTCACGGTGAAACACTTCCCGAGCCAAGACTTGACATCTTGCAAGGTCAGAACATCGTTTCCCATAAGCAGTATGTCATCAACATACAACACCAGAAAAGTGACTATACTCCCACTAGCCTTGACATATACACAAGACTCATCTTCACTCCTAGAGAAGCCACTCTTTGACTTTCTCATGGAAGCAGAGATTCCAGCTGCGAGATGCTTGCTTCAACCCGTAGATTGACCTTTCAAGCTTACATACTTTATCAGGATGATTTATGTCTACAAAACCCTCTGGCTGAATCATATAAACATCCTCAGTCAGTTTCTCGTTAAGGAAGGCGGCTTTGACATCCATCTGCCAAATTTCATAATCATGAAACACAGCTATGGCAAGCATTATCCTAATTGGCTTAATCTTGGCCACTCGTGAGAAGGTTTCATCATAGTCAACCCCCGGGGTTTGAGTGAATCCCTTCACAACCAGCCGAGCTTTATAAGTATGTACTTTACCATCCATGTCGGTCTGCTTCTTGAAGATCCACTTGCACCCGACTGTCTTTCGACCTGGCATCTTGTCAACCAAGTTCAAACTTGATTGTCATACATGGACTTAATCTCGCTATCCATTGCCTCTTTCCATTGGCAGACTCGGGGCCCTCCACTGCTTCGCGGTAGTTAGTTGGCTCATCCAAATTAGTCAATGTACGATCACTGACCAACGTGTCACCGTCCGAAGTAATATGGAAACCATAAAACTCGGGCGGCATGCTAACTCTACTCGAACGCCTAAGGGGCAATGATATGTCGGTTGGTCCAACAGGAACCTCTTCCTCATGTTGGTTGCTAGTTTCTTCTAAGGTTGTTTCATCGGGCATCTCCTGAATTTCTTCGAGATCGATTGTACTCCTACTGTCCTCTTTGGAAATGAGTTCTCTCTCTCGAAAGAACCCCCGTCTTGCTACAAAGACCACGTCCTCGCTTGGTCTGTAGAACAAGTATCCAAATGACTGTTTCGGGTATCCGATGAAGAAACACCTCTCACTTCTTTCCGCGAGCTTGTCATGAGTCTCTCGTCTTACAAAAGCCTCACAGCCCCAGACTTTGATGTGTGCCAACGAGGGAACTTTCCCCGTCCACATCTCGTGTGGTGTTTTCGCAACCTTCTTGGTTGGGACAAGATTTAGGATATGGGCAGCAGTCTCTAAGGCATACCCCCAGAAATGGATTAGAAGTGAAGCTCGACTCATCATGGAACGAACCATGTCCAACAAGGTTCGGTTTCGCCTTTCAGAAACACCGTTTAACTGAGGTGTTCTTGGAGGCGACAACTGTGAAACAATTCCACATTCCTTGAGATAATCGAGAAACTCGATACTAAGATACTCACCGCCTCTGTCGGATCTAAGCATCTTTATCTTTCTGCTCAATTGATTTTCTGCTTCATTTTTGAACTCTTTGAACTTTTCAAAGGTATCTGACTTATTCTTGATTAAGTAGATATACCCATATCTACTAAAATCGTCAGTAAAGGTCACATAGAAACGCGTGCCATCTTTTGTGGTTGTTCTGAAGGGACCACACACATCTGTGTGTATGATATCCAACAAGCCTTCACCTCTTTCAAAGGAACCTTTGAATGGTGATTTTGTCATCTTGCCAAGCAAGCAAGATTCGCATACATCATCCGACCCGAGGTCGAATGATTCCAACACTCCATCCTTTTGGAGTTGGGCGATGCGTTTCTTGTTGATATGGCCAAGACGACAGTGCCACAGACACTCCTTTTCTATACCGCTTGAAGAACCAATAGCTAAAACATTATTACCGTAATTATCAACACACATAATAGATTCATACACTCCATCACAAGGCATAGCATTAAATATAAAAACATCATTTTTGAAAACAGTAATTGAACCATTCAATTTATTAAACTCATAATAAAAGCCCTGTTTAAACAATGCATGAAAAGAAATTATTTGCTTTGCCATATCAAGCGAATAGCAACAATTATGTAAATCTAAACAAACTCCACTACTAAGCACTAATCTATAGACATCGATCTTGGAAACAGGTGATGTTCGCCTATTGCCCATGACCAGGTTCAATCTACCGTGCTCCAGCTCCCTACTTTCCTTTAGTCCCTGCAAATCAGAACAGATACGAAAACCACATCATGTATCAAGGACCAAAGAACAGGAAGAAGATGAGTTATTAGATATAGAATATGTACCTGCTTGTGATGGCTTCACTTTGCCATCCTTGATGTCTTGCAGATACTTGGGGCAGCTTCTCTTCCAGTGACCCTTTTCCTTGCAGTAAAAGCAGTCAGCTTCTTTGGGGTTCGTGACGTGCGGAATGCCGGAAGACTTGGCTCTTGGGGCACTTCTAGATGTCCCGACGTGAGTCTTTTCCCTCCAGTTTTGCTTCGGAGGGCCCTTCCTTTTCTTTCCCTTGCCAGATCCAATAGCCAGGACAGGCGGGTTGACCGGGAGCACACTTTTACCTTTCATCTCTTCTTCAGCAGTACGAAGCATGCGGTGGAGTTCAGCCAAAGTTGCCTGACTGTTGTTTAAATGATAAGCCAGTGTGAACTGGTCATAAGAACTAGGTAGAGAATTCAGCACTATGTCAACAGTCAAATCCTCATGTACAGGCATCTCCAGCTTTCTAAGCCTTTCCACATAACCCTGCATCCTTTGCACATGAGTGCAGATGGACTCTCCATCCCTAGGCTTGCCGTTAGTGAAAGCTGTGACCACCTCACGCCTTTCGATGCGTTCTTGCTTGCAGAACTTTTCCGTTAGCTCTTTGTGCATCTCGTAAGGCCAATAGTCCTTATAAATACGCTGCAGTTCAGGGTTCATGGTAGCGATCATGATACAAGCCACTTTGGTTGCATCATCAGAGTGTTTGGTGTACAAGGCGATTTCCTCGGGAGTATCGGTATCTGGGTCAACCTCAACTAGCTCGGTTTCCAAAACATACTCTTTGAGTTCAAACCTTAGAGCCATTTTGATGTTACGGATCCAGTCATTGTAGTTAGTACCGTCCAACGTCACTTTTGAGCACAATGACAGAATCGAGGTGACATTACCGGGATTCGAGTGGGGAACGGATTGGTCAGAAGACGCCTGAATAAGAAGAAGGTAGTTTTAATTAGACATTATTAAATAATCCTTATATTCATCCAAGAATAAATATAAGGCTAGGATCCTACAATAACAATCTACAATATCGAAGAGGGATGTCGTAATCTTTATTGTAAATATTATAAGGTAGGCGAATGACGATTCAGCCAATTGCACCGCGGAAAAATAATCTAATTATAATGGAATTCCTAGTTTCTTTTGAGATTTATTGAACTGTTCAATAGCATGTTTTAATCTCGGGAATGCCCCGCTGTTTGTGACTGGGATACCGAGGATCACAAACCGGGTGTAAATAACCATGCAAATTGCTCGGTACTCTCGAAGTCAATTGTCATCTCTAATTAACATGTCGGTTAACCACACACGCTCCGTTAATAATGACAAAATCGAGAAACCCATTGCGACTCTTTGCGGACCCCGGTTGGCGTGCCGGTAAACCACACACGCTCCACCAACGTTCCACAAAGTGCAATGTGCAATTTCATGGATTAGCACCAATTCACATTTTTAAACCTAAAGTAACTAGATTGGGATTTGTTTAAAGTTCTAGTACTTTCAATTATAGCATTATACTTTTAAGAGGCTTAGCAGTTCTATCAAACCCGTTCGGCTAATGACACTCGACTGACCAGGAGAGCGGTGGGTAAGAGTAGATACCCATTAGACTGCCATTTTATAGGCAGTCGCCTTATACCCTCTTTATAGGACAGTTTTGTGAATGAGGCCTACTAACGGTAAGACTAACCATTTAATCTTATATAATCATAAATATATAAGATATATTTTAATCTTATTAAAATATTTTAGAATTAATTTATTCTTAATTTTTGCAAATTTTAATCTATTTTTCGAAAATTTAAATTAATTCTTTAAGTTGATTTAATTGATCTTTTAATTAACAATTAATTAAATTAATTAAATCTAAGATAGATAACACAAATTAATCAAATTAATTTACCTACCTTAAACCCCTAATGGATCGAAAATAGCAAGCTAGGGTTTAAGTGTTCCAATTATTTTACTAATCCAATTACCAAAAATAACAACATACTTTCCATGGCAAGGAAAGGGGGGCGACCATATGGGGTTGGCGGCTAGGGTTAGGAAACCCTAGCCTTGACTTCGATCGAGGCCTCTCAAAGGGTTATTTTTCGAAAAACCTTTAGGTCAAGACAAGCAGTTCATAACAATTCACAAGAAAACAAAACCAAAGCTCTGATACTACTGAAGGGTTTTGAAGCAATCAATGAACAAATAAAATCCTAAGTTCACATGCAACCCTAGAAAGATCTATGTTTTCTTCTATGAAGATATAAACTAAAAACCTAAGGCCAACATTAATTTCTAAAGATCAAATAAAGAATAACCAACCTTTTTGATCTTGTTCTTGAAGCTAGCAGCAAAGAGATCCTGCCTCAAATGCAAGTCACACCCAAGCAATGGAGAGAAGATTCCAGCAGAGTAATCACAAAGAGAGGGAGGCATGAATTATGGGGAGCCAGAGGGTTCCTTTTATAGCCTCCTAGGGTTACACCTGAAACCCTAAGGAGCCTCCAAAGTGGGCAAGCCTGTTGACCACATGGACCAGATCCCTTAAACCCTAATTAGGGTTTTCGCCAACAATAGAGGAGGCCTCCAGGTTGGTGCCACTTTTGGCCCCTGGACACTGGCTTGCTAGTTATTCAACTATTCAATAAATACAAACCAGTCCCTACACTTATAATTAATTTATTTAATCACTAAACTAAATCCAATTAATTCTAGATTAAATCTTAATTAATTATTATAGTTTCTGATTAATATATTAACAGTTAAATATATTAATAAACTATTTATTTATTTCTATTGATTTATTAAAGAATTAATAAATGAACCTTTCTCTCTACTGAACTCTACATCAATCCTTCAGCTATGAGGGCAACCCAAATGGACTTTGCTTCAATTAACAAGATAAATACAATTATAAGTCATGGCTTAGACATCAAATCCAACATCTTCAGCATATCCTCAACTAGAAGGAGCTCAACATGAGACAACGGCGATGTGTAGAGCTACTAAGTGATTATGAATGTGAAATTTGTTATCACCCAGGAAAGGCCAACATAGTAGCACATGCCCTTAGTCGAAAAGAGTACTCGGGCTGCCGAGTAAAGTCACTAACCATGATTATCCATTCCCATTTGTCCACTCATATCAAGGAGGTGCAACTAGAAGACTTAAAACCTGAGAACATCGCAAATGAAGCTTTGCAAGGGATGGATAAAAACCTGGAAGTCAAGAATGATGGAGCTCGTTACCTCTTAAACCGAATATGGACGCCAAAATTTGGCGGATACAGAGACATTATCATGAATGAAGCTCACAAGACAATATACTCCATTCATCCGGGGTCTGACAAGATGTATTTGGACCTCAAGAAGCTATATTGGTGGCCAAACATGAATGCAGAGATCGCTACTTACATGGGCAAGTGCTTGACTTACGCCAAGGTTAAGGTAGAGTATCAAAATCCCTCGGGTTTACTACAACAGCCAGAAATACCCGAGTGGAAGTGGGAAAGGATAACCATGGACTTCATAACCAAATTACCCAAGACGACTGGTGAACTAGACACCATATGGGTAATCGTCGATAGACTGACTAAGTCCGCCCACTTCCTGCCAATCAAAGAGACAGATAAGTTGGGAAAACTTACAAGGACGTACATCAAGGAAATTATACGATTACACGGTGCGCAATCTCTATTGTTTCAGATAGAGATTGCCGGTTCACGTCACGATTTTGGCAATCTTTGCAAAAAGCCTTGGGAACTAGACTTGGCATGAGTACGGCGTACCATCCACAGACGGATGGACAAAGTGAGAGAACCATTCAAACGCTGGAAGACATGTTGAGGGCTTGTGTGATAGCCTTTGGTAAGGCGTGGGACACTCACTTACCACTAATCGAATTTTCGTACAACAACAGTTATCACACTAGCATTAAAGTCGCTCCATTTGAAGCCCTATACAGATGAAAGTGCAGATCCCCTCTGTGCTGGGCTGAGGTGGGAGACACTCAGCTGGCCAAAGGACAAGTACCCAACAGCACACTCACCAGTCCAGAGATCATACGAGAGACAACAAAGAAAATCGTTCAGATCCGTGAACGCTTGAGAGCATCCCGTGACCGACAAAAGAGCTATGCTGATAAACGACGCAAACCTTTGGAATTTCAGATTGGTGATCGTGTGTTATTAAAAGTCTCACCACGGAAAGGAATGATAGGTTTTGGAAAGCGTGGGAAACTAAACCCCAGGTACATTGGACCATTCGAGATCCTTGCCAGGATCGGTCCGATGGCCTACAAGCTCCAACTACCACAAGAACTCCACAACGTCCATCCCACCTTTCACGTATCCAACTTGAAGAAATGTCTTTCTGATGAAACCCTTGTCATTCCACTCGACGAGATTGAGGTGAATGAGAACCTTCATTTCGTCGAGGAACCTGTGGAGATCATGGATAAAGAGGTCAAGAGAACAAAGCAAAGTCGCATACCAATAGTAAAGGTCCGCTGGAACGCCAAGTGTGGGCCAGAATATACTTGGGAACGTGAAGACCAAATGAAACAAAAATACCCACATCTCTTCACAAGCTCTTGAGGACCTACTTAAGCGCTAAATTTCGAGACGAAATTCTTTCTAACGGGTAGATGATGTGACAATTGCAAAATTTGTCAACAAAAGTCAACTGTAGCCAAATGAAGAGTACGGTTACTCACATAATAAAAAGACAATTCATAACATTTTGAACGTATTATTAGATATTATAATACTGCGTACACGATTCCAAAACAAATATCTCGTGAACATTCGAACACATGAGCATCTCTCGAAAACGCCCCATAACTTTATCAATCTCTGAATCACTTCCGAAATCATTGATTTTGGGACGCAGCTTTCGGAACCCCTCGACTCTCGACGAACTCGTGCTACAAGGGTGAGTTTCATACCCCTCCATTTTACTTTTCATAAACTTTTAGGGGGAGAATACAAGATATTATACTATAAATATCGTTTCACACATGTTTGAATGTATTATATGTTTGACAAAAGGATTTACACGATATAAGATGATTATACCATATGAAAATGTTCTGATTTCGGACCTCAGCCCCCAATCAGAACTCGTACATCTTATTGTGCGACAACGATAAGAGAAACGTGCCAACCACAGCCCTTTCTCAAAAAGTTAGTAGTTCTAAAATAAGCTATTATACTATATACATGAGGATCCATTCAGTACAACAAATAGTGCTTAAATAAACTACTATAGGAGTAGTTTATGGATACCCGATTTACTACTACTTTTGGAAATAACTCAAGGTTTATTATATAGAAATGTATAATGCATTTACATCGTTATTTTGGGAATATAAAAATAACGACAGTACATACAAAGAGTTTTCTTAACAACAAACGTAAGGGGGTTGATGATACATACATTTTTGTGAGACGGGTCTTCACAAGTACTTTAAGTACTTCAACTGTAAGTCCTGACAATTTATAACCAGAGTCTCGGTAAGAGAGCGTGAGATTTGTGTATAGATCTATACGGGACTGACAATCCCGCACCTGAGCTGCTAGCTATAACTAGACCGGCAGGTCTGAGGTATTCAAATGTCATAACGTTTGCGATGCCTGAAGAACGTCGCGGCAGGCATGCACGGTCACAGCATGGTTATATGACACCTCACATGGGAAAACGATTCAACCTTGTACATTTACTTACGTGGAAACATACATCATTCTAAAATGATACAATACAGTATACACTACATTTAGTCTTTGGGTTTTAAGACTTCAACATTTTAACTATGAAAATATTGGATTTTCTCAAGTTTTCAGATACTACGTTTTACAAGAAATGTTTTCGTTTCTTACAAAGTGCTTATGAACTCACCAACTTAATTGTTGACACTTTTTCAAACTACTTGTTTTCTCAGGAAATCAGTAAGTAGTTTACAAGCGACGACGAAAGGATGCTACAGTATCATATCTACGTATTTTGATATCATATGTAATTGTAATGGAAATAATGACATTGAACTTATGTAACTTTTGCAATTATATTATGATGGTTGTGATTTGCTTGGATTCATTATTACTTTGAAAATTGTTATGATTTTGTTCATGAAGTCACCCACCTCCAGACGTTTCCGCCATTACGGTTTGGGGGTGTGACAGCCGGTATCAGGACAATCCTTGTGAAAGTCATTGGACGGTGGTGAAACATATTCTTAAGCATCTTAGAAGAACTAAATATATGTTCTTGCTATACGAAGGAAGAAATGAACTAAGAGTAACTGGGTTTAGTGATGCAAGTTTCCAAACAGATAGAGATGACTCTTGCTCATAGTTCGGATGTGTGTTCATGTTTAATGGAGGAGCGGTTACCTGGAAACGTTTCAAGGAAAAGTAGGTAGCTGACTCAACATGCGAGTCGGAGTATATTGCGGCTAGTGATGCTGGAAAGGAAGCTACATGGTTGAAGAACTTCATCGGCGATCATGACGTCGTCCCTAGCATTAGTGATCCCCTTGAGTCTTCTATGATAACGAGGGTGCAATCGCATTGACTAAAGAACCCAAGGACCTTGGGAGATCGAGACATATACTAAAAATACCACTATGTTTGAAACAGAGTTGAAAACGGAGACATCGTGGTGAGTCGGGTATCATCAGAGGAAAATCCAGCCGATCCCTTCACCAAAGCATTGTCACTGTTCAAGCATGATGACCATACTAGGACCATAGGCATTAGATTTGCTAGCGAAATGTTTTAAAATGTTTAGTTAATAATTTGATAATCGAAACATAAAAGAGTGTTGATTGTATCTGACATGGTGTTTTATTAGTGGAGATTTAATAAAAAGCTGGACAGCTGCCATTTTATTAATTATCACTGAGTTTCATTTTTGCATGTTTAGAACCAACTTCTTGAGTATTAATTTACTCAAACCTCCACAGTCGGTCATACTCTTGGAAGTAAGTAGTGATTTAAGACTATCATAGAGCGTTAGTAGATTGTCTATAGAGATTAGACATAGCATGGTGATTGTGACTAACCCTCATGAGTACTTGATAGAGATTCAAGTATTGGAACAAACCACACCTAGAGATTACTTCATGGATTAAGTCACAAGTAATCTAGGATGATAATATCTCTTATTCTTCAAACCAAGATGCATGAGAATTTGCGCTATGATTCTGTTTTGCATTGGTCTACTCAAACGTTGTGCGTAACTCGTAGCTCTAAAGGGTATGTCCATGTATGACATGATGAAATAGAGATAAACTACGTAGACAGATTTTATCTGTTCCTTCTGCCCTAACAAGGAGAAGCGATATCTTGGGCTCCTCGATGATTTGATGCTAACACTAAGCGCTTGGCCAAGCCTTGACCAGATTGATGTGTTCGATCCGTGGACTGACAGAGTCATCATAAATCTCTTTTGTGAAACAAAATTTTGAACTATCGGGATCTGACCTTTTCCATGACGAGGGTTCATCATGATATCTTGAGAACGCAGGAATAAAGGATCACTTATCTAAGGGTCGTCTCTTTTCTTTGATCAGAGTTCAGCAGTTGCATAGGATGACATACTATATGCTAATTGTTAGACAACATTGAGACCACACAAGTTGAGAACTTGTCCAAGTGGGAGACTGTTGGAATAATGTCCAAGGTCATTAACATGTGGTAATATTTCTAATAATGCTAGAGTTCTTTTGGGTTGCCCTCATGACCCAGAAAAACAAATAGAGTCAGAAATAAAAGAAAGAATGATTATTTTATTAATTTATTGAGAAATAAATTAATTAGAAACTAGATCAACAAATTAATTGATAAATTTATCTAGAATAATTTAGAATCAACTAAAGGGACTGGATTGTAATTGATTAAAGATTTAATCTATGGAAACAAGTCCAGGGGATGCGGCCGCCAAAAGGCTCCTAAATTTGAAACCCTAGGAGCCCATGCAACATAAATAGATTACCGCTTCTTGCAAGATATAGAAACTCATAGCTAGCGAGGAGGATCCTTTGGCTCTATAGAACTATAGTACTCGAAGGTCAAACCTGATACACTATTATGGCTTTAAAGTATGATATGTTTTGCAAGACCCGTATGGTTTTGGGTACGATGGGTCCACCGATGATTACAAAGTTGTCGTGTTATATTTTCTTTGCATATATGGTGCCAGATATGATAGCAGGGTGGAGTTATGCTCACTGAAAACTAGAAATTAGAACAAGATTAGTGATATGTATATTTGTAATTTTCCTTTGAAACTTTCTGTCAAGTTTTCATATGGAGCACTTTATTAGGGGGGTAATAGAATTTTTTAGTCATCTTCTTCATGGACGACTGTTTCTCTTAATTAAGCAAAGGAGATGTATTGGACTCAGTTGGTAATTATCCTATATATGACCGATCTTGGATTGGATCAACTGTTGGTTTCTTTTCATACTTCAAGTGTTGGGAAAATTTGGCTTCGATGTTGGTTTCTAGGAATATTTAAACCTCATAGATTTAGAAATATATTTGGTTGTCTTGAAGCTTATACCTTTTTTGGGAGCCAGGTTTCACCCTATTCCCACTGCAGGCACCGGAGATAACAATGTTCTTTAAAATCTGTGTAAACTTGGTTATTTTGAAGGGGCGTTTATACTCTCTACAAGAAAATGGATCATCAAATAGTTGCATAAAATCACTTATACCCCTTTATAATATATATTACTTTCTTAAATAATCATATTCTCCAAACATTCAACACCATTATAAGCGTTGATTGCAATGTGAACTTCCTAAAGCATATCCAAACACCATAACAACATTTCAGACATACAATTTACTTTGTTTGGAACGACAAGATAAATATACAAAAACGAACCCACCAGGAGCGAAACATGGTACAAATAACCAAAATGTCAAGATCGAAGAACCTTTGAGAGCTATAGAACCCATTGAATAGAGAAAATAGAAACCGACAAACAAATCTGATCCAGATGGTGGGCGACATGGGCAACGGCCCGGCGCCCATTGTGTTAGGGGGCCCAAATATTTTATGTCTTGTGTAATATATATATATATATATATATATATATATATATATATATATATATATATATATATATATATATATATATATATATATATATATATATATATATATATATATATATATATATATATATATATATATATATATATATATATATATATATATATATATATATATATATAGGAGAGGGTTCAAATGAGAACCACTAAAAGGTTAAGAACCGTGAGAACTCGATATTCACACATTAAGAACCAAGTTTTTTTTTCACACTTGTTTATTATGTGAAAATAAATTAGACTTAATAAATTTTATTATTTTTAATATGTTTTACAATATTCACAATATAATAAAATTTCTAGTTATTAAACTGTGAATATTAAAACGTAAAATTTTTTTCTTTAAAACACATCAATATTAATATCCAATTGCAAAGGAAGAATAATTATATATATTTATGTGTTTGGTAATTTTATTTTGATAAAAACAAGTGTTAAAAATAAAAAATACAACGTTATTAAACTATGAATTAATGGTTCTCACGGTTCTCAATCTTGTAGTGGTTCTCATTTGAACCTTCCCTATATATATATATATATATATATATATATATATATATATATATATATATATATATATATATATATATATATATATATATATATATATATATATATATATATATATATATATATATATATATATATATATATATTCTTCTAGCAAAATACAAGTTGTTCAATACAATTTATAAGTTTTGAAAGTAGATGATACTTCGGGGTAAGACTTTTTAATGAATTACTAGATACATTGAAATTGATACATCCAAATGTGAATCATATTAGAAGTCAAGGTTATGATAACGATTCTAATATAAAATGAAAACACCAAGGTGTTATACTAAAAATTAATCACAATGCTTTATACATGTCATATGCTTATCATAGTTTTAACCTTACAGTTATTATATATATATATATATATATATATATATATATATATATATATATATATATATATATATATATATATATATATATATATATATATATATATATATATATATATATATATATATATATATATATATATATATGGTGACTTTCGTATATACCCTTGTTAAATATCAAAATATCATATTTCCCCAATCTTAAATCTAAATATCATATTTACCCTTCTTAACATTCGAAATATCGTATTTGCCCAAATTCATTTTTTAAACAGTATTTTGCATTTTTATAATCAACTTTTATGTTTTAAAAACCAATATAATTATAAAATAACTTATATTGACATTATTACCCCTCCTTAATTGATAGGTGAATATTACCATCGTAGTTTTCATCAGCTCCACAAAACAAAATTTGAAATCGATATGTAAGTCTGATATTTAAATGTTTGGATGTTGTTAGCTAAAATGAATCCAATTCCAATCTAGGTATTTGTTATTTCATTGTTCTTCCTTCTTAAAGGAATGAATTTTATAAATGAATTTATCGTTTTTTGTTATATCGATATTTCTTCTTTGATATTGATTCTTGTAGTAATCGATCAACCTATTACAAGAGAAATATGGATTTTGAGTGAAGTTGGATCATATAATTGATAGATGCGCACTTGAACACAAGATGATTTTGACTTCACGCTACTTAAATTGTTATTATTGGTACCATGTTGAAAAGGCTACATTTTGACTTTTGATATCAAATGTAGGGTTTTTCAAGTTTAAAATTACGAGTGATTTTTTTGCTATATTAACTTACAAGTTTTGAATACATCACACTAAAATGTCTTCCTATTTTACACTTCTCAACTTATATTGTCCCATCTATGATTGCAAACGAGAAACAATAAAGCCGGAAGCGATACTACTATGTGAAAAGGGGTTTTGATATTTAGGGTCAATATGGTCATTATATATATTTTTCTAAACTAAAATGGTTCTAAAACTTGAAAACTGATTATAAAATGTTAATTAAAAGATTTTGGGCAGATACGATATTTTGAAGGTTAAGAAGGGCAAATATGACATTTAGATCTAAGGTTGGATAAATATGATATTTTGATTCTACAAGGGCATATACGAAATTCTCCCATATATATATATATATATATATATATATATATATATATATATATATATATATATATATATATATATATATATATATATATATATATATATATATATATATATATATATATATATATATATATATATATATATATATTGCAAGTTAAGGATAAATCCGGTTACATGAGTCGTAATATACTACAGCTACGCTAGGTACATTAGGCTAACTAACAGTTCTTCGTTCGCCAACCCTTCTCCAAGGAGACTGCACAGAGACTAGACCCACACGCGCAACCAGCAAACCTCGGTGCAAGCACACGCCCCACCCCGTAAGTGACGTCCTGTAGGCAACTGACTGGGGGGAAACCAGCCCCGTGTACACACTAAACCGACTAGCACAGAGGCCACAAGCACAGGCGTAATATCTTTGCCAAACTTGCGCGAGAATGGTTTCGAACCCACAACCTCCCAAAAGGGAGGCATGGTGCCTAGCCATCTCAACCACCGCTTCGTGTTATATATATATATATATATATATATATATATATATATATATATATATATATATATATATATATATATATATATATATATATATATATATATATATATATATATATATATATATATATATATATATATATATATATATATATATATATATATATATATATATATATATATATATATATATATATATATATATATATATACAAACACACATACACACAAGGTTATAAGCCCGTGTTAAACACGGGTTGACAACTTAAATTTTTTTGCAATAAAAAGAAATTTACATACATAGATACATCAATAAATATATAGATAGATAAATGTCATGCAAATACAGAATCAATACAAAGCTATCATTTACTTTTTTTGCAGGATATTATAATTACCCTCGAACCTCCTATATGACCTGAAGTCTAGTTCCATTACATAAGCCATTTAAGAAGATAAATAAATAAAACTTTTTCTTGTTTGTAAAATAACATCCCATATAAATTTGGGTTATCATATGTATTTTACGTCTATATATTTGTTTTACGCTTCCAAGTGACATTACTCAATAACAAACTCAAACCTTAGAACTCAGAAAAATGAAAAACAGAATTACAAAAGTACCGCTAAATAACCGGGGTGAGGTATGGATCTAAGTGAAAAGCATTAAATGGGAACACTTTACTCACTATTTTATGAGTGAAACCTATATGATCTAGTGATTGAGCTCAACTATCTTACTTTTTGAGTTTCAATATTGACGTAATCTAAAGTTTTATGAAATCTGGTTCAAAGTTTGCCTATTTTGTCAAGGTCAAAACATCCAACTAACCAACAAATCTAATAAGCCATATGTCTGTAGTGCTTTAGTCCAGCTTTCGAATAGCAAATTTGGAGTAAATACATCTAATGATGGATTTTAATTGTTAGTATGTACAAAACATTAATGAGTTCACAAGCACTAAGGTGCTATACTTTCAATTATTCTTACTATGGCATCTATTATCATTTCTACTCCTATTTGTTCTTTATTACAACATATAACCGCCAACTATAACAAAAACCTGAAATATAACACTTGACCTTTCCTTTTAACCAATAGGAATGAGATTTTGTTAGTTGTTTCAATAAACTTAAAGTAAGTGTTTACATCTTCATAACAATGATGCACTTACATAATAACATGTATAGATAAGTAGGAAAATTGTAAAAAAATGGTAATGTATTTTACTCTATCTACCATTTTGGGCAATCAACCTTTCAGAATAAAGTTACATGAAATTAATGTAATAATCTTCATGGGACACAAATCTTTCTTGAGCAACTTGAACAAAACAACCTAGCAATAAGACAAAAGTTACATGGAATTAGTGTAATAACCAAGAATAGTTGATGTATTAACATGTTGGCCAACTGGGCCAACCAATTCAATGTACAATTTCCTGTAATATAATGGGTATTATGTCAATGTGTTGCATTTAAACGGATTTCTTGTAATTTCCTGTAATATAATGGTTTTTTGTCAATGTTTTGCATTTAAAGTGAAATATTTGTAGTTTTCTGCATTATAATGACCAATTTTGTAATATAACTAGTTGGTATCACCCGCGCGTTGCGCCAGAGTTTGTAATCAAAATTTATAAAAAAAGAATATTAAAAACGCAAAAGTGCTAAAAAAGAATGCAAAAGTTATATGGATGAGACTGTGTTGATAAACTATTAGATTAAATAATGAAACAATATAATCGTAAGAGTAAAAGCTGGAATAAAACTAAAAAGTTAATTGAAGAAAAAATATAATTAGAATTTAAAATGTCAAATTCTTTTATAAGAAGTTTGAAAATAAAAAGAAACTTTGAAACAAATTCATAAGAAAATTAAAGGTATTGTCAAAAATGTAAAAAACATTAAGTAAAATATAGACCAAAATAGTAAAAAAAAAAAAATTTGAGGTTAAACCTATAAAATAGGCAAAGTTTTTTGAGGTTTGGCTGGATTTGGATCCGGATGATCCACGACTGACATGAAGACGTGGGACAAAAAGTTGAAATCGTATACAATGAGAGTTGAACTCAAAACCTGTAGGAGATTGGAGAGGTGCGTACAACCATTTAACTGTTAGAATGGTGCTCTTTTTTGCTTTTAAAACACCAAACAATATATATATATATATATATATATATATATATATATATATATATATATATATATATATATATATATATATATATATATATAATTGCCAAAAAAATTATAGAAACCCTGTAAATATTAGTTTGGGAATGAGTTTTACTTAAAATAAGTTGAAAAATTTATAAAAACATGTATAAATAAAATTGAAAAAAGTTTATAAAAATCTCGTAAAATTGAGTTTGGAGGATGGGCAACTTTAATTAAATATATTAATATAGTAATAAAACATAAGAATAATAACTATAAACTAATATTAAAATATAATATATTTTATGATCTTGTATTACTAAACTAAAAGCCAACGTATGGATCATAATCATAAAGTAACATTAAAATATAATATATTTTGTGATCATGTATTACTAAAACTAAAAGCCAACGTATGGATAATAATTATGAAGTTATATTAAATTTAAAATATAATATATTTTATGATCTTGTATTACTAAAAGCCAACTTATGCAAAAAAAAAAATAATAATAAGAAAAAAGGGGAAGGAGGGAATAAGAAAAAAGTAAACCAATCAAGAAAAAAGTAAACAATTAGTTATAGGAGTCGAACTCCCCACCTCACCATAACTAACAAACATCGAACCGGGTGAGACATAGGCACGTATGTGTTTAAATTCGAATCATTATACTTATAAAATTATCAACGCGTTATTGTTCACTTGTTGCTAATTGTTACATATCTATAATGGGTTTTATGGAAATAAAATTTTCTGCAAATTTTTTTACCATACTTGTTATTTTCTCAATTATAAGGACCATGTTTGTCATTTTTTTATGTTCCATTTTTTTAGTTATAAAGGGCTGAGATGACCTCGTAGGTTACTGGCTGAATGAAATCGATGGCCTTGAAGACATGTTTGATGTTTCTGTTGACCAAATACATTGATTAATTTCTCCAGTTTGGAACCATCGGGAGGGGCATCTGATTCGATCCGAACATTCCACAATTTTATTAATAGCAATCTACTTTCGGATAGTTATTGTCAAGATGCGTAAATGAAATAATAAACGTTTATCTATGCACCAGACTCCATTTCCATCGTCAACAGATTAGTGCGGTAGCTCCCAACGACATAAATAACCTACATTAATAGTAAAAGACTAAAATACTCTTAAATTCTGGTTTTTGATCCAATTAAGGGCATCCTTGGTGTCTGGGATACGGCTGAATAGGAATTAGAGATTCCGTTAATCCAGTTTGACGGATCTCACCATTCCATCCTAGCGGAAGTAGGAAGGAATTCAATTCCATTCTTCATTCTATTAAAAGACCAAAATGCCCTGAAGTTTTGCAATAGAGAAATTTTATCTAAATTTAAATGATAATTTCAAAACGATTATATAACTTTTATCATTAAATTGCATTTCAAACGCATGACAATATTACTGAATGTCATTCCTCGTTTCATTTCCAATTCATTTTACAGATTTCATTCCTTCCAAAAAGAAAATCTACAAACGAAAAATGTCTATTTGTCACCTTGTTGGCAAGAATTGTGAGGCGTTCCCAGTAAATGGTTGGTGGCATCAGAATTACTTGATACGCCATGTCTGTCATTTTTTTATGTTCCTTTTTTTAGTTATAAGGACTAATTCTTCAAATCTGCTATAAGGACCCGTTCTATAATTTTCTGCATTATAAGGACCAATTATGTAATATAATGGGTTATATGGTAATGATTTCTGCAACTTTAATAGTCCTGATCATCACCGTGAATTGCTCGATTTTTATCTTCTACGTTTCGGCTAATCTTTCTTCCTTTTTCATTTCTAATCCTTGTTTTCTAACACATTTTCTATCAAAGACAATTTCCAATGAAAGTGAGTGTATTCGGTCGATTTATAACAATAATTTAACTAAAACACATCAAATAATGCGTAAATAATACGATATAAATACGTTATCAAAAGTTCTTTTCTCGGACAGAGCTAGAAAATAGTTCATTCCTGATTTTAACATGTTTTATGAAGAGAATGAAATCAAACATGAAAGAACTTCTCTTTTATTCCTCAACTAAATGTTTTGGGTGAAAAAACGAATTTGTCATGTTTACTAAACATTTTGTGTGTGTGTGTGTGTCTGGGGGGAGCAATTCACAGGCTGCATCGTCCATACGTGAGATGACCAAAAATCTCAAATAGCCATCCAAATAATGGCTCAATTTGAAAACTTCACTGAAACATTCAGATGAAAGCCATTATGAAAATCATTAATTTTGTATGAATTAAAGTTTTAGTAAGTATATATTGGCTCGGTTAGCATTCTTGGCTCCATATTTGAAAAACGCAACATATTCCAGCAATTTGTTAATCATTGTTAGTCTGATCATTTCCATAACCTTATAATTCATTTTCGTAATATCCTACGGTAAATACATAACAGGGTAATCTAGTTGATCTTTGAGTATTAAGGTTCCAAAATACAGTGTATCACCCTCGTAAAATATAAATAACAATCTATTGCAAGAACTGGCGACCTAAACCGACAAAAGAGGATATTTCGATGTAGAATAATGTGATATAACACATTAGCAGATCCATCATACAACAGATCATAAAACGGATAACTCTCAAGATTGATGACTAGCGTCGTGAATGTTGCAAACTGATATGAGATCTATTAAAATTTAAAGATTTAAACCACGAAAAAAATTGATACGATTTTAGTTTCAAATCCAACTAAATCCTTTAAAGCAGAAAACCAAACATTACAATCATCATGTACAAAATATTTTTGATATCTTAACAATGAAATAATGTATTTTATTAAAAATAGTAACTATTGTATATAAGCCTTAAGTCTAGTGACTTGGTTAGCAAACGAACATATAATGATCTTCTCTTTCAGCAAGATTTGATCATATTCACGAATACAGATACCTTGAGTGTCAGAGAGTACCTTAAACCAGTAGGTGTCCATCCACCTTCCCCTCATAATGGAGCTGGATGGCGTACTCGACTTTAGAGGATGATTAAGGCTAGGAAGCAGCAATGCATTTGAGTGAAAGCACACTTAGTGGGCCCAAGGAGTTTATAGGGATACGTCCGGAGGAAAAGTGAAAGGTCAAGGGATCGGAATCTGATAAGAGTATCAATGCCTCCATGCTTGAGGTTTGTTGGTGTATACATTAATAAAAAAGGATAGTTTTCTTTGTTTTGTTTTTGATTAATTAATTTGGAAGCATTTATTTTAGGGAGGATTGGCTCAGTTGGAGAAGAGGTGGAGGTGGAAGCCAATTGATAGAGTGGTGGCGATCGATGAGTTGGAGAAGCACCAAACAAGGACAAAGAGGTTTGGGAGCTGCTAGTGCTGGGAAACGCTGAATACCAACACACAAAAAGAAATGTAGTGAAAAACATTAAAAGGATATTAATATTTGTAAAAAAAAAATTACATAAAGACTTTTTTCTGTAAATTATTGGGGTTTTATTTCAATATATGTTATTTTTTTAATTGTTCAATTATATAACATACGCGTTTTACCTCACCGGGTTGGAAAACAAAAATCCCACAAATATTTTCACTACAATTCTTTCTTGCAAAAGGAAGCGCCGTCGCAAATCTCTAACCTAAAGAGAATTCGCCTTGGTCCATCACCATGCTAGTTTCCGGCCCTGCATCAGCGCCGTCAGAGCTCGTCTTTCCGTAGCCAGTTTTCACGGTTGCTAACTAGCAACATGATGCCCTAACACGTGAAAACCATAAAGCCCTTACATAAAAGAGGGGAAACCAGTTTCTCCATCTGCAATGTCTTCCCTCTCAAACCTGGTGACACATTTCTCCAAGCAACTAACTTGACACCTCAAGAGGTCTTACAAGCCATAAACCAGCTCCATTATGAGGGGAAGGTGGAGGGACACAGCTACTGGTTTAAGGTACCGTCTCGCACTCAAGGTATCTATATTCGTGAATATGATCAAATCTTGCTGAAAGATAAGATCATTAAGCATTCGTTTGCTAACCAAGACACTAGATTTAAGGCTACAATGACATCTTGTGTACAGTCTGTTAGTGTTGGAACCGAATCGTTGACCAACTCGGTGTTTGATGTGTTCGCAAGTAATTCTAATCTCTTTGTTTTGATGGAATGATAAACAAGTATTTCTTATGAATGTTTTAAGTAATGAACAAATCGTTATGCCTTGAATATGATATTCGAATGTGCTTTATGTCTATACTTATGGTTTTGGATGAGTTGTGTAATAATCTTATACACGTCCGAAATCCAGTCTTGGATTTCGGAACTCCGATTAAATCAATACCAAGATCAGAAGGTACACTTCTCGGAAGACACAGTTCGGAAGTCCATACTCCGAACTAACTCAGAAAATCAATCAAGACCAACAAAGATCATGTTCCTAAGACACTGATTCAGAAATGCCAGGACTCTGAAATCCTCTCAGGATTTCGGATTATCAATATAAACAACTTATAGGAACTGACATACTTAATCATTCTACAAAGAAGACTGAATATCATCTTGAAGATAAGACAAAGGATAAGCACTTCAACTTATAGGATATGATTAGACTAGATCAGGCGTGGCCTTTTAGGAGCATGTCGATTGTACTTAATGTATTATTTTACTGTAGCTATAGCCACCCTAGTCTGACATTGTATTATTATAATTAAATTATCCATGTTGTCTGACTGAAGAGAGACATGTTGTCTGCTCTTCAGTCCATAGGTCTTTATCCGATGGGCCTTCCTTAGTCTATAAAAGGAATACCTTATCTTTCTTCAGTCCTCATGAGTTTTGAGAGACAAGTTGTAACGCTTTAACATATATCAATATATTCTCTCATAACATCAACTCCCTTGTTCTTATCTGCATTTCTCCATGTATTTACATTTCTAGCATCTTAATCTTCCTGTCTTTATATTTCTTATTATCAACTGCTTACGCACCTTATTTATTGTTGAGCTATCGATCTTTTCTAAGTACTCTTTATATTCCGCAAATCAACTCAAGTCTTCGGACTTGTCCACCTCGAAAACCTCCCAGTTTCAGAACTTTACTTTCCGCAATCTTTCTCTTTCCGCATCTTACTTAGAATATTTTGGCGACAACAATTGGTATCAGAGCCTGAATAGCTGTCTATAAGGTTCTAAGTGCCTAGTTTGCTCTGAGTCCTGACTATAGCAACAAACTTAGAATCCTCTGTGGACCATGCATGCTATTGTAGGTCAAAATCTTTAAAATCTTTTATAGTGTGTCAAACAGTTCAAAACTCCTTCCAAAATGCAGATGAATTATTCTCTAAATGTTGCAAATGATGTCGGAAGTTCTAACCGAGCTCCTATACTCATTCCTACTGAGTATAATGGTTGGGCATCTAGAATGCGTAATTATCTCAAAACAAAGGGAAAGGATATTTGGTGCTCTGTCGAGGAGGGACCTCACGTTCCAAATTACACTCCCAGACCCCACACTGCCGAAGAAGCACTGGAGATGTTCCTCAGCCAAGATTGACTCCCCTAGACATTGAGAAACTAGACAACGACCAAATCGCATTTACTGAAATTCAATGCGGCATTCCTCCGGAACTATTTGATCTTATACAAAAGTGCACGACAGCCCAACAAAATTAACTTCTCGGTAATCTCTCAGAAACTCCAATCTTCCGGTCATGTGCATTGAGCAGGCACTGTCAATAAGCCATTTGTCATCCTACTCTTCCGCACTAAATGCCTGTTCTATGATGCTCGCTCCTTTGCCAGTTTTGTAGTTGACCATAAAAGCATAGTTCTTTCGCATGGAGGAGGATGTGGATTCAGCAATGTTTTTAACATGTTTGAAGCTTCCTAACCCTGGGATTGGAGTTTTTGGAGTTGCATGCACCATCATGCATTCGCAAAGCCTTTTCCTCTTTTTTGCTTATTCTCAAAGTGTTCGTCTTCATCACCAGAAGACCAGATTTCAACATTTCCGGATGCAACAAACGCATTGACTTTCTCTTCTTCTTTATCCTTCGGATAGTGTCTCGGAGCTCTGCAGTCTGCGGCATAGTGCCAGAGTCCTCCGCAATTGTGACACTTGATCACTTCAGTTTCATTCTTTTCAGGAGTGTGAACTTGGATGGTGCTGACAGCTGGAACCACTTTTGGTTTCTCCTGATGTTGCTCTTCAGGTTTCGGATATTATCGATTTTGTCCTAACTGATGGTGTCCTTTCTGATAGTTGTATCTTGATTGATATCCTGCATTTTGGTTAGTAGGACGGAAATTTTTCTTGGGACTAGAGTAAGATGGAATTCAGTTAAACTTTTGACTAATCATGACAATTTTGTGTTGGTAAGCAGCCTCTTCAGCTTCGTCATATTCGGAATAACATGATTCAGAGGTTTGAACTGGAGCAGGGAGAGCAAGGGTTGGAGTTTTAGATTGAATGGTGGGTTGAGAAGTTGGAGGTGGTTGGTATTATACTATCGGAGCTTGATAGTAGGAAGGGTAAGAAATTTGTGGTTGTGAAGGATGGTAAGAAGGGATTAGAGTTGGTTGTTGAGCTGGTTGGGAATTATGACTTGGTGCAATCTGAGGTACCGAAGCATTCTGATTGTTTGCATGCGTCATGTAGATAGGCTGCTGAGTTGCTTGTTGGTACTGTACGAGTTGTTGAGGAGTGTTGCCCATCATCGGATGATTGTGTTCTGCAACTAACACCAAGGGTCCTCCAAGTTGTAGTTGTTGCTGAGTCCCTTTTATATCATGTTCCTGTCCTACAAGATTATTATAAAGTCAGTACATATTGTAAGTTTTTAATTTTCCTGAGCCTTAAAGAATGATTTTGACAAGCATCCAGTCTTTTCCGAGTCCTTCAAGAAATCGGAGATTGATCTCCTGATTGGACCTCTCTGCTCCCGAACTCAGAAGTCTTGTGATGATTATGGAGAAGCGAGTGAATGCCTGTCTCAATGTTTCTCCGGCAAAAGTTGTAAAGTGGTTGTACTCAGAAAGACTTGACACCAGTTTTTGATCTTTTGCTTCCTCTGTTCCTAAGAACATATTTTGCAGGAGAACCAAAATTTGTTGGGATGTCGTGCAGTTTTGTATAAGATCAAATAGTTCTGGAGGAATGCCGCATTGAATTTCAATAAATGCGATTTGGTCGTTGTCTAGTTTCTAAATGTTTGCCAGTTCAGTCTTCAGTCTTCAGTCTTCAGTCTTCAGTCTTCAGTCTTCAGTCTTAAGTCTTCAGTCTTCAGTCTTCAGTCTTCAGTCTTCGACATCCTTTGTCTTATCTTCAAAATGAATCCATTCTACAAAGAAGACTGAAGATCTGAAGATCATCTTGAAGATAAGACAAAGGATAAGCACTTCAACTTATAGGATATGATTAGACTAGATCAGGCGTGGCCTTTTAGGAGCATGTCAGTTGTACTTAATGTATTATTTTATTGTAGCTATAGCCACCCTAGTCTGACATTGTATTATTATAATAGAATTATCCATGTTGTCTGACTGAAGAGAGACGTGTTGTCTGCTCTTCAGTCCATAGGTCTTTATCCGATGGTCCTTCCTTAGTCTATAAAAGGAAGACCTTATCTTTCTTCAGTCCTCATGAGTTTTGAGAGACAAGTTGTAACGCTTTAACATATATATATATATATATATATATATATATATATATATATATATATATATATATATATATATATATATATATATATATATATATATATATATATTGTCTCATTCCATCAACTCCCTTGTTCTTATCTGCATTTCTCCATGTATTTACATTTCTAGCATCTTAATCTTCTTGTCTTTATATTTCTTATTATCAACTGTTTACGCACCTTGTTTATTGTTGAGCTATTGATCTTTTCTAAGTACTCTTTATATTCAGCAAATCAACTCAAGTCTTCGGACTTGTCCACCTCCGAAACCTCCTAGTTTCGGAACTTTACTTTCCGCAATCTTTCTCTTTCCGCATCTTACTTAGAATATTTTGGCGACAACACTGTCCATCATCAGGATGGCTATAAAAGAGGAACTTTTGTTGACCAACATGGATGTCTAATTTATGAATAAAGATTTGTTTAAAGACCAAAATAACTCTAATGCAATAATTAAAGATATAGCTTGTATGCTCAACTATACAAGAAGATGCCTGTGTATTATTGCATGAGAAAAGAAGTTGTAATTGGAAATCTCATATTTGGTGACAATCATAATACTTTTGATTGTAGTTTTTCATGGAAATGAGGGGAAAACAATACCATCAGATATGACAAATGTGAACTTTTAGGGAACTGATGCATGTTTCATACTTTTGGTAGAGAAATATATCATCTTTTCGTGTTTGGCCATAGATAGGTTCTATGACCGTTTTCAATGTTTCATACTTTTGGTAGAGAAATATCCCAATCTTGACCTTGTAGCTTTTTCGGTAGGTAGACCCGAGTTAAATACTTCAACTCAAAACAACCCTAAAGTTGGATCTCCGTCTTCTCTTTCGTCTCTAACATGGTGGTCAACTCGTCAAACCAAGGTTTCTTAACGGTCACAAATGGCTGTTTCAATAGAAGTTCGGTCTTTAAAATATTACGCGGTATCATCGGGATTCGATGACCTAAAAAAATACCATAGAGCTCTAAGTCGAAAGTTCTAATTCCTAACCACTTGATATCTGAAATGGTTAGATTGCCATTGTGATAAGACATAGCCGTAGAATGTGAAGAATATGTAGACATAATTTCAAACATATATGGGTCATAGTCCATCAAAGCTAAAACTGGTAGATGTAGATCCAATTTTAGTTTTCTCACGAAAAATCTGGTGACATGGCCTGGTTGCCCTTTATAAGTTATGATAATACATGGAAGGTGTTATTTTAGGTACGGCGTTTTACATATATTTGTTTTGTCCTTTCCTTATCGTAAGTTGTAAACACATTCCTAGTATCATGCATACGTATTAAAGCATTTGTATAGTACCGTTTAAAATATAATAATACGTTAATCATAATATTTCGTAGCATTACATGTGTTAGGAAAATTTGACCCTCATAAAGGTCGAAAGTATATAAAATAGGAGTGACACAACGGCCCCCAATAAGTGTATTCCTTAAATTTGTAAGATTGTGCCTACATATGAGAATGAGCAGCTCGTAGGGCTTACTCATAGGTTCCTAATCTATATCAAAATTTGAGTAATGCGAACACTACTCATTGCGAATCCGATCCTCTTGCTCCCTGGAGTGCGGCCATTTGTGCTCTCAGCTCTGCCGCCTCTCGCATGGCCCGCTCGGCTCTCAGCTCCGCGTTTCATGACCTCATCTCGGCGTCTCGTAGTCTCTGTTCCATAGCCTGTAATCAGTCGTAGATGTTCCTAAACTCCTCTCTCAAATCCCCGGCAGTGTCCCAAAGTGTTTCCATTCTTGACATGGTCCGATCATGGGCCTCATCGAGGCGTCGGACACGGGCGGCAGTGACCTCTGTGGTGGGCGTCAGGTCGAGGACTTGACTGGTGGTAGCACTGGCATGATCGTGGTTCCACCTCTGCATGCGCTCCGCCCAGGCGGGCGTTGGATCCTGGGGAGGTTGATTTATTAGTAACGGGCGATGGATGGGTAGTACTCTCTTTCGGGGAGTACGCATCTATAAAAGGCCGTTGGGATGACGGTATACCTCAAAACTCGGTGTCGGTGGTGGTGCATGCATGTCACGGGTAGGGTAGCGGGGGTTGACAATCTCAGGCTCGTCGTCGGAGTCTTCTTCTTCCCACTTGGCCTCCTCGTCTGATATTTCCTCCGGTTCCTCCTCTGGAACCTCCTCCGGTTCTTCCTCCGGCTCTTCGTCGAGCCATCCTCCGTTTCCCTCTTCGGGAAAGTAGGGGTCTCCGGGTAAATGAAATCCGGCCATAGTGTTTGTACGGGAAAAGGGGTATAAGAAGTATGTAAAAGAAAATCTTAAATGTATACTTTTTGGTAGTATTCACAAATTACTCCTATAGTATAGGAGTAATTTGTGAATACTACCAAGTCCAAACACTTACCAATAACCAAATAGTCGAACAACAAAAGTTAAAATAATATAGGAGCAATTTATGAATACTACCAAAAATTATACATTTAAGATTTTCTTTTACATACTTCTTATACCCCTTTTCTCGTACAGACACTATGGCCGGATTTCATTTACCCGGAGACCCCTACTTTCCCGAAGAGGGAAACGGATGATGGCTCGACAAAGAGCCGGAGGAAGAATCAGAGGAGGTTCCAGAGGAGGAACCGGAGGAAATACCAAACGAGGAGGCCCACTGGGAAGAAGAAGACTCCGACGACGAGCCTCAGATCGTCAACCCCCGCTACCCTGCCAGTGACATGCATGCACCACCACCGGCACCGAGTTTTGAGGTATACCGTCATCCCAACGGCCCTTTATGGATACGTACTCCCCAAAAGAGAGTACTACCCATCCATCGCCCGTTACTAATAAATGAACCTCCCTAGGATCCAACGCCCCCTGGACGGAGCGCATGCAGAGGTGGAGCCACAATCATGCCAGGGCTACCTCCAGTCAAGTCCTCGACCTTACGCCCACCACAGAGGTCACCGCCGCCCGTGTTTGACGCATCGATGAGGCCCATGATCGGACCATGTCAAGAGTGGAAACACATTGGGACACTGTCGGGGATTCGAGAGAGGAGTTCAGGAACATCTACGGCCGATTACAGGCTGCGGAACAGAGACTACGGGACGCCGAGTTGAGGTCACAAAATGCGGACCTGAAAGTCGAGCGGGCCATGCGAGAGGCGGCAGAGCTGAGAGCACAAATGGCCGCACTCCGGGGAGCAAGAGGATCGGATTCGTAATGAGTAGTGTTCGCATTACTCAAATTTTGATATAGATTAGGAACCTATGAGTAAGCCCAATGAGCTGCTCATTCTCATATGTAGGCATAATCTTACAAATTTAAGGAGTACACTCATTAGGGGCCGTTGTGCCACTACTCCTATTTTATGTACTGTGGACCTCTATGAGGGTCAAATTTTCCTTTCCTAACACATGTAATGCTATGAAATATTATGATTAACGTGTTATTATATTTTATATGGTACTGTACAAATGCTTTAATATGTATGCATGATACTAGGAATGTGTTTACAACTTACGATAAGGAAAGGACAAAACAAATATATGTAAAACGCCGTACCTAAAATAACACCCTACTCATAACAATTCTTCCAAAACTTACCATCGTCCGATCTTAAATCCTTATGGCAGAATCATGCCACCAAGAAAAAGAAGCGCTAGACGTGCAGAAGCAGAAACACCAGAAACGCCATTAATGGACTCCGCCACCTTTCAAGCCGTTGTGGCAGCTGCCGTTGCTCAAATAAACCCAAACGGAACCAATGACAGTGGGAGTAGAAACGGTACTAATGATTCCACTCATGGAGAAACACTAGGGCACCAGCGAGTATGCACCTATAAAGACTTCGCCAACTGCAAACCCATGACCTTTCGTGGAGATGGCGGAGTTATCGCCCTTACTCGGTGATTTGCGAAGACGGAATCTGTGTTCGAAATCTCCGCTTGCCCTGAAGAGTTCAAATTTAAGTACGCCGCATGTACTTTCTCCGATGCGGCCTTTCGTGGTGGAACGGCCACATGAAGACAAGGACACTCACTATAGCCAACTCTATGAATTGGGAAGGGTTGAAGAAAATGATGTTGGACGAATACTGCCCTAGGGGTGAAGTCCAGAAGCTAGAGCAAGAACTATGGAACCTCACCATGAAGGATTCTGATATAACCGCTTACCTCAAAAGCTCTTACAAGCCATAAATCAGCTCTATTATGAGGGGAAGGTGGAGGGACATATCTACCGGTTTAAGGTTCCGTCTCGCACTCAAGATATCTATATGCGTGAATACGATAAAATCTTGCTGAAAGAGAAGATCATTAAGCGTTTGTTTGCTCACCAAAACACTAGATATAAGGTTACAATGACATCTTATGTGTAACACCCGGCTTTTAAAACAAAAACACCCCTGAAAATTTTTTCATTTTAAACAAAGGTTTCAATACATAAAACCATAACAAAGGGGTATATTTTAATAAAAACGGGTACAAGTGTATCTAGGAGAGTATAAAATACCATGTCTCCTTTAAAGCCGGGCTGCTACTGACAGCATCTATGAGTCCCATTTCAAAGTCACGGACTCTATCTTGTCCCCTATCAGTATCATGCTAACCTGCAGGGACAGTAACAAATATCGTGAGCTATAAAGCTCAGTGAGTAATCAAATCTGCAAATAACATGTATCAAAATACAATCATATAACTGTCTGGATTTCGAATCCAAACTCCTAGCCTTACTGGCTGACCATATATACTCTAGGATTTCACATCCTATTCTGTAGCCCTACAGGCTGAATCATAGTGATCTGTATTTAACAAGCCACGTTAGTTATTTGCATCTATATTCATGTCTAACCATTTCTGTCCCATATTTCTTAGTCACAATGGACTGCATCATATATCATGGCTAAATAAGCCGCACCCTGTGTCATAGCTATATAAGCTGCACTAAAACATTATCAATATATAATTCATAGCCCCGCAGGCCGCACCAGCTGGGTTTAGTAACCCGATATCATAGCCAATAGGCCGCACCATGTACCTGTAACAAAATCATAGCCAAAAGGCCGCACCAAATATCATAGCCCGAAGGCCGCATCGGAGACATAGCCCGGAGGCCGCACCGGAGTCATAGCCCGAAGGCCGCACCGAAAATCATAGCCCGAAGGCCACATCGGAGACATAGCCCGAAGGCCGCACCGGAGTCATAGCCCGAAGGCCGCACCGAAAATCATAGCCCGAAGGCCACATCGGAGACATAGCCCGAAGGCCGCACCGGAGTCATAGCCCGAAGGCCGCACCCATTGGATATAGCATCCAGAATTAGTTATGGCTCACAGGAAAATCCCGCTGTTGCCTTGGCTCACGGGTAAGCCCGCTGTTGCCTAGACTCACGGCTGGTTCCGGTCTTGTCTATATAAGTTTTATTGACTCACGGCTGGTTCCGGTCTTGTCATTTCATTTTATTGACTCACAGCTCCGTTCTTGTCTATTATAGACTCACGGCTTATCTGGTATTGTCGTATCATAGTGTATGTATATATGTATTGACTCACAGTTCCGTTCTTGTCATCGCAATGACTCACGGCTTATCTGGTCTTGTCGTTTACATATATTTTTACACTTGTCATTTTCGTCCCTCGAAGCCATTTCAACCTGTAACAAATCAATCATCATATATCACATATGATATCAGTGAGATTACTCACCTGGATGCTAACTGCGTTTCAATTTCGGTTGTTTCTTGTCTTTGCATGCACCACAACCATTTTGTCCCACACCTATTTATCCATTTATATACCAAATGATAATAGGTTAATAATCATCTACATTGACTCTAATACACTAGAGTTCAATACAATATCATTACAAATAATGCCTAGTTAATAAACTTTCCGTTTACTAATTTTTTATGAATTTTACTATTCACCGAAGCATTCGAATCGATCTACAGTGCCCCCGAGGGGTCGAAAACTCAACTTAATAATTTTCCCAAACTTTTCAGACCATAACGAGCCTATGGTCCAAATTTGAGCTAAAACGGACAAGCCAAACGAAAAATAGCAGTTCTGACCCCCTGCCTGGGAGGCGCATCGCGCCCAGGCCAAGGGCGCACCGCGCCTGCATAGTCGGGTCGCGATCCACCTTTGGGTCGGGTCGCGATCGACGAACAGCAGGCCAGAAAATTCCGATTTTTATGCTATAAAATCCCATTTTTCTCATTTTAAGCCCTTAATACACGACTTAATGATTAGGAATTGTTCTAGGACCAAAACCTTTGACTCGTAACAGGTTTTAATCCATTAGAAACACCTTAATCACACTAATTCACAATTTAGGGTTCTTGACAAAATTCTCAATTTCATCAAAAATGGCAACCTACTTCCATTATCTTGAGTTAAGTCCTTTCTAGCATGACTTAATGGAAGTAATAAACCATTTAAACCACATAATCATAACTGAAATGTACAAATTTCAGTTTCTATAAAACCAAACCAAGAACACTTCAAGAACTTGATTAAAACTAACCTTTCAAGCCTAGGAATCATCAATTCCAAGCCATAGTTCTAATTCCTTGCTTCAATTCATGATTTCCTGCAGAAATCGCACCCTCCAAGCTCCTCCCGCTGCTGCACATTTGGCTGGTCAAAGAGAGGGTCAACTCTCTTCTATATATACCACAAATTTTTACAAATTTGGTCCCTAAGTTCATTTTCTTGAACTTTGACCACAATAACCAAGTTTTATTACAATAAAACTTTCATTTCTTACATTTTTGCCACAACCAACAATATTTTCAGAATTGGTCCTTCACTTGTCAAATGACCAAAATACCCTTTCGCGGTAAAACGACCAAAATCAGTTTTTTTTATAACATTTTAAGTCCAAAACTCAAAATATTATTTCAAACCAAATACTTTTCTGTCCAAAAGACCAATTTACCCTTCCAAGGTAAAATGACCATTTTGCCCTTTTTATTATAATTATATAATAAAACATGTCTTGGCGTTACAAATTCTCCCCTCCTTCAAAAGATTTCGTCCCCGAAATCATACTATCAAGCGAGGGTATTTCTTTCTCGTTACAATTCCGGTTTCTCATATCATATGGAAACCTTTATGGTATTGCCTAAGCACTTAACCATACTAGTCTTCTTATCTCGTGGTTATATTACCACTCGCATATCACTCCTCCGGTTGTCCCGGGCACCTTAATCACTTATCTTCCTCATTTCAACATGAGGGATTCGTTAGAATTTATCAATCTATGTTCTCAGAACCATGAGACCCATAGAAAACATTACAATTATCTTGAAGTTCATCACAAAACTTCGTTCAGTACACCAAAATTCTTACTCTGTGGAATATATGGAAAGGTCCAATAAATGAGGACTTAACCTTCTTTTTGTCCCAAACAGATTTTTAGTCTTTCCAAGGGATCTTTTGATTACCCCGACATTCCTCATCTGGAATTGCAACGGTTTTACTCTATGGTTCATGTACTACCGTTACTGCTTCTTAGCCATTTTCCAAATTTTCTCGTATTTATCAAGTCTTCTTTTTAGCTTGTACCACAGTCAGAGATCTAGCCAACGGCTGTTCCACATCTTCAATCCTATAAATCGAAGGATAACACGGTATTCTATACTATGCATAATACGAGTCATCTAAATGCTGGTACTAAAACTATTATTATCTACGGGTTCAACCAAAAATAGGCGATCTTCTCATCTTCCACTAGGGTCTGCTGTGCAATTTTCAAGCACATCTTCTAGAGTCTGCATCATTTTCTCGCCTCGTCTATCATTTCTGCAATCCCTATACAGCACTTACTAGTACTTTTGAACTATCAATTCTATGAATTATTACGAAATTCAGCAAATAATTCTAGTGTTTCGATCCGATACAGTCGCCACCTGTAGTGCACGTCAACAATTTTCTTTTTCTATGTAGTTTCACTACCTTTCCATCTTAATTCTTCCTAAATCAGTATAAATCTACACTGATTTCATCAATCAACCTGCAATTACCCATATGGTGTCATACCCATGCGGTACTTGCAAAGACTTCATTACAAAGTCTATAACAATGTTGTCCCATTTCTTTTCGGGGATCAACAACGGGTCAATTTCTTCGCACGTTTCTACCGGTTTGACTTAACTTTTCGTACAAGTCAAATACTTTTCATATGCCTTTCAATGTCTTTCTTCTGTCCCAGCCACCAACACATAGGTTTTATCGACCTATCCAGTCTGGTATTGCTCCGGGTATACTACATATCTAATGCAAAATACATCTTTTCAAGATGATTTTCATGTTTCCCTTTTGCTTTGGAATCAACATTCACAACCACCAAGGGTTTAAATCGCTGTGATCTCCCAACTAGCTTCTGCTAATATTCAATCATTTATTTTATTATTCACATTTTCAAACGTGCATACATCTTTCTGTACTACCCGAATCAACTCAGGTAATCAATTCGTCACACTCACGCATGTGGTTGTATCTTTCAAAAGATACTCTTTCTAATTGAAAGCATCTATAGCCACATCTGTCCATTTTCGAGATGGTACAGGATTTCATACCTGAAATCTCTAAGTAACCCATCTATCTTTGCTATCTCATATTTGGCTTCTTTTTGATCAACTAAGTATTTCTAACTTTTATGATCCATATAAACAATAAGCTTTTGCACCATATATAGTGTTTCCAAAGCTTCTATACCAAAATCATAGTTGCTACAGCAACATCATGCATCTACCGTCACGACTGGATGCATTTCGATGATCCAATCCATCCGCTTAGCATCAATGCTAATGTCAGAGTCTCACACAAGGTTTATTCCAAACCTTTACAAGATGCCTGTGGTCTTTCTACCACTCAGACTTTATACTTTTCTTAGTTAACCTTAGTCAACTGAACAACTGTCAAGGAGCAGTTTTGTACAACTCTCCTAAATTAACCCGCAAATCCAAGGAGACTACTAATTTCAGTCAGATTCCAAGGCGGTTTCTGTTTTATCACATCATCCTTTACACTGGATCTACTTTATCATCTCTGGCATTATTAACATGCCCAAAGAATATAAATCTTCCTTTAGCCAAATTTCATACTTGGAGAAATTTACAAATCACTTAACTTAGTGATTTAACTCCAATATCTTGTACAAGCATACCTCATTTTCAATCTGGTTTCGAGAATATCAGATTCTCATTAGTCAATGCACGTATGCATTAACTTGTCTTTCTTCTTTTCAAACATGATAGGGCTCCATACAATGACACATACGGCCATACGAGACCCCAATACAAAAATTTCTTCTAGTTGTTTTCCAACTCTGCCATCTCCACAGATGCAAATCAATACAGAGCCCGTATACCAAAACGGCTCCCAAAATCAGCTTTCATAAATTTTTCTCGCCAATCTGGCAGAAATCTTGGAAGTTCTTTTCAAAAGAAGCATCCGAGAATTTATTTAAAGTAGCACACTACTATCACTGCTGTATTTAACTTGGCAATATCACGTATGCCAACTACAATATCATTTTTTTTACTAACTCTTTTCCGAGTTTAAGCAAAGAAAATAACCGGTATTCTCAACAACGGTCATTTACCATGGATTTCCATCCATTTCATTTCTGTTTTAAGAACCATACTGTTCTTACTTCTACAATTCATGTTAGCATAATTCATTGCTAACCAATTCATACGCACGATTGCTTCAAATTCTCTGGTAGTCATCGGCTTCAGATTTATAGGGAAAATGGTCCCGTAAATCCTAGGCAAACTACCTTCCAGGAGTTCAATATCTAGAACATTCTTGCTATCTACTATAGCTGCTTCCAAAATTTCATCAAAAATCGTTGATGAAATATTCCAACAAGACGCCAGTGTCACCGATCCAAAGCATAGCTTCATGGATCAAATATAACATACACATGTTATATTCAGAACAATTAGATCGTAGATCATCTTGGTCTCCTCATGAGCTTCTTCCACAATCTGCTGGAATGCTCAAAGTACCACTGGTCCTTTTCGACCATTCATTTCTTCTTTCTTTCCTGGGTTCATCACCCGTTACTCCACATCTAGCATGTGAGTATTTCATAAGGAAGTGATCTATAGTTCCACACTGGAACCACTTCCGTCCCATCCAACAAACTCGAGCAATTTGCCCCCATTTTTTTTTGCAATTTCAGCATGTCAACGATAGAGTCTCAACTCTAAAATGTTCTGAGTGCTTTTCCTGCACTTCTTACATCATATCATCTTTTCGTTCTGGACTCTTTCCTTTTAAGGTTAGACCTAATTTGTGATAACTTCTTCTGAGAAGTCCACTACTATCTTCTGCTTTCCTTGTAGTCTCAGCTACTGTTCTTTCACCTTGAATATCCACCAAGATGAGCAACCGATTTCTTTTTCTGACCACTACAGCTACTACTGCTTGTCATGTGGATTTTTCTGCTTTTTGTCCCCTTTTTCTCCTCGTACAACGGAGTCTTGAGAAAGGGTTGATCCATTTCCTAGAGCTTCGCGCCCTAAATGTCTCCCAAGAAGATTTACAGTTCATACTTCTTATACGTCAGAAGTTAGCAACAGTTAGGTTATATATGTATAATAACAACTATATACACCTAACTATGCATCATGTCTACTATCTCAGGGTTTAAGTCCAGGAATCTACTCTATAGACACCTAGTTCACTTAAACCTCGGCTCTGATACCAACTTGTAACACCCGGCTTTTAAAACAAAAACAGCCCTGAAAATTTTTTCATTTTAAACAAAGGTTTCAATACATAAAACCATAACAAAGGGGTATATTTTAATAAAAACGGGTACAAGTGTATCTAGGAGAGTATAAAATACCATGTCTCCTTTAAAGCCGGGCTGCTACTGACAGCATCTATGAGTCCCATTTCAAAGTCACGGACTCTATCTTGTCCCCTATCAGTATCATGCTAACCTGCAGGGACAGTAACAAATATCGTGAGCTATAAAGCTCAGTGAGTAATCAAATCTGCAAATAACATGTATCAAAATACAATCATATAACTGTCTGGATTTCGAATCCAAACTCCTAGCCTTACTGGCTGACCATATATACTCTAGGATTTCACATCCTATTCTGTAGCCCTACAGGCTGAATCATAGTGATCTGTATTTAACAAGCCACGTTAGTTATTTGCATCTATATTCATGTCTAACCATTTCTGTCCCATATTTCTTAGTCACAATGGACTGCATCATATATCATGGCTAAATAAGCCGCACCCTGTGTCATAGCTATATAAGCTGCACTAAAACATTATCAATATATAATTCATAGCCCGCAGGCTGCACCAGCTGGGTTTAGTAACCCGATATCATAGCCAATAGGCCGCACCATGTACCTGTAACAAAATCATAGCCAAAAGGCCGCACCAAATATCATAGCCCGAAGGCCGCATCGGAGACATAGCCCGGAGGCCGCACCGGAGTCATAGCCCGAAGGCCGCACCGAAAATCATAGCCCGAAGGCCACATCGGAGACATAGCCCGAAGGCCGCACCGGAGTCATAGCCCGAAGGCCGCACCGAAAATCATAGCCAGAAGGCCACATCGGAGACATAGCCCGAAGGCCACATCGGAGACATAGCCCGAAGGCCGCACCGGAGTCATAGCCCGAAGGCCGCACCCATTGGATATAGCATCCAGAATTAGTTATGGCTCACAGGAAAATCCCGCTGTTGCCTTGGCTCACGGGTAAGCCCGCTGTTGCCTAGACTCACGGCTGGTTCCGGTCTTGTCTATATAAGTTTTATTGACTCACGGCTGGTTCCGGTCTTGTCATTTCATTTTATTGACTCACAGCTCCGTTCTTGTCTATTATAGACTCACGGCTTATCTGGTATTGTCGTATCATAGTGTATGTATATATGTATTGACTCACAGTTCCGTTCTTGTCATCGCAATGACTCACGGCTTATCTGGTCTTGTCGTTTACATATATTTTTACACTTGTCATTTTCGTCCCTCGAAGCCATTTCAACCTGTAACAAATCAATCATCATATATCACATATGATATCAGTGAGATTACTCACCTGGATGCTAACTGCGTTTCAATTTCGGTTGTTTCTTGTCTTTGCATGCACCACAACCATTTTGTCCCACACCTATTTATCCATTTATATACCAAATGATAATAGGTTAATAATCATCTACATTGACTCTAATACACTAGAGTTCAATACAATATCATTACAAATAATGCCTAGTTAATAAACTTTCCGTTTACTAATTTTTTATGAATTTTACTATTCACCGAAGCATTCGAATCGATCTACAGTGCCCCCGAGGGGTCGAAAACTCAACTTAATAATTTTCCCAAACTTTTCAGACCATAACGAGCCTATGGTCCAAATTTGAGCTAAAACGGACAAGCCAAACGAAAAATAGCAGTTCTGACCCCCTGCCTGGGAGGCGCATCGCGCCCAGGCCAAGGGCGCACCGCGCCTGCATAGTCGGGTCGCGATCCACCTTTGGGTCGGGTCGCGATCGACGAACAGCAGGCCAGAAAATTCCGATTTTTATGCTATAAAATCCCATTTTTCTCATTTTAAGCCCTTAATACACGACTTAATGATTAGGAATTGTTCTAGGACCAAAACCTTTGACTCGTAACAGGTTTTAATCCATTAGAAACACCTTAATCACACTAATTCACAATTTAGGGTTCTTGACAAAATTCTCAATTTCATCAAAAATGGCAACCTACTTCCATTATCTTGAGTTAAGTCCTTTCTAGCATGACTTAATGGAAGTAATAAACCATTTAAACCACATAATCATAACTGAAATGTACAAATTTCAGTTTCTATAAAACCAAACCAAGAACACTTCAAGAACTTGATTAAAACTAACCTTTCAAGCCTAGGAATCATCAATTCCAAGCCATAGTTCTAATTCCTTGCTTCAATTCATGATTTCCTGCAGAAATCGCACCCTCCAAGCTCCTCCCGCTGCTGCACATTTGGCTGGTCAAAGAGAGAGTCAACTCTCTTCTATATATACCACAAATTTTTACAAATTTGGTCCCTAAGTTCATTTTCTTGAACTTTGACCACAATAACCAAGTTTTATTACAATAAAACTTTCATTTCTTACATTTTTGCCACAACCAACAATATTTTCAGAATTGGTCCTTCACTTGTCAAATGACCAAAATACCCTTTCGCGGTAAAACGACCAAAATCAGTTTTTTTTTATAACATTTTAAGTCCAAAACTCAAAATATTATTTCAAACCAAATACTTTTCTGTCCAAAAGACCAATTTACCCTTCCAAGGTAAAATGACCATTGTGCCCTTTTTATTATAATTATATAATAAAACATGTCTTGGCGTTACATTATGTACTGTCCATCATCAGGATGGCTATAAAAGAGGAACTTTTGTTGACGAATAGGGATTTCTAATTTATGAATAAAGATTTGTTTGAAGACCAAAATAATTCTGATGTAATAATTTGAAGATAAAGCTTGTATGCTCAACTATACAAGAAGATCCCTATATGTTATTGCATCAGAAAAAGGGTTGTAATTGGAAATCTCATATTTAGGACAACCATAATACTTTTGATTGTAGTTTTCAGGGCATTGAGGGGAAAACAATACCCTCAGACATGATAACATGATAAATGTGAATTTTTAGGCAACTGATGCATGTTTTATACTTTGGTAGAGAAATATCATTTTTTTGTGTTTGGCCGTAGATAGGTTCTATGAGCATTTTCCATGTATTATCGTAACTTCTAAAGGGCAACCAGACCATACAACTAGATTTTTCGTGAGAAAACTAAAATTGGATCTACATTCACCTATTTTGGCTTTGATGGACTATGACCAATATGGGTTTGAAATTATGTCTACATATGCTTCAGGTTCTACGGCTATGTCTTATGACAATGGCAATCTAACCGCTCCAGATCTCAAGTGGTTAGGAATTAGACCTTCTGACTTAGAGCTTTACGGTATTCATGTATGTCATCAAATGCCGATGACACCACGAGATATTAGGAAGACCAAACTTCTATTGAAACAACCATCTATGAATAATAAAAAAACCTTGATTTGACGTGTTGACCACAATGTTAGAGACGAAGAGAAGGTGGAGATCCAATTTTTGGGTTGTTTTGAGTTGAATTATTTAACTCGGATCTACCTACCGAAAAAGCTACAAGAACAAGACTGGGTTTAAAGTTAGGTAAGTTTCATTTTTTTTAAATTGTTTTTATGGTGTTGAGTTAGGTAGTTATCGAAAAATCCGTTCCCTACCATGCCAACCTCTCCTCTAGGAAAAAAACACAATTTAAAATATCTTATTAATTAACAAACTAAGCACAATAAAAAGAATTTTAAAAAAGGGAAACTTACCCGGCTTTAAACCCAGTCTTGACCTTGTAGCTTTTTTGGTAGGTAGACCCGAGTTAAATACTTCAACTCAAAACAACCCTAAAGTTGGATCTCCGTCTTCTCTTTCGTCTCTAACATGGTGGTCAACTCGTTAAACCAATGTTTCTTACCGGTCACAAATAGTTGTGTCAATAGAAGTTCGGTCTTCCAAATATCACGCGGTGTCATCGGGATTCGATGACCTACAGGAATACCATAGAGCTCTAAGTCAAAAGGTCTAATTCCTAACCACTTGATATCTGGAGTGGTTAGATTGCCATTGTGATAACACATAGTCGTAGAACCTGAAGAATATGTAGACATAATTTCAAACATATATGGGTCATAGTCCATCAAATCCAAAACTGGTAGATGTAGATCCAATTTTAGTTTTCTCACGAAAAATCTGATGGCATGGCCTGGTTGCCCTTTATAAGTTATGATAATGCATGGAAAACGGCCATAGAACCATGGCCAAACGCGAAAAGATGGCATGTTTCTCTACCAAAAGTACAAAATATGTTGTTTTCCCCTCATTGCTCTGAAATCTACGATCTATATTATTATGATTGTCCTCAAATATGAGATTTTCAATTACAACTCCTTTTTCTAAAGCAATGATACAGATGGATCTTCTTGTACAGTTGAGCATGCAAGTTATATCTTCAGTTATTGCATCAGAATTCTTTTTTGGTCTTCAAACAAATCATTATTCATATAGTAGACATCCCTCTTGGTCAACAAAATTTCTTTTATAGCCATCTTGATGATGGACAGTACACAAGATGTCATTATAGCCTTAAGTCTAATGGCTTGGTTAGCAAACGAATGTTTAATGATTTTCTCTTTCAGCAAGATTTGATCATATTCACGAATATAGATACCTTGAGTACGAGAGGGTACCTTAAAACAGTAGGTGTCTATCCACCTTCCCCTCACAATGGAGCTAGTTTATGGATTGTAAGACCTCTTGAGGTGTGAAGTCAGTTGCTTGAAGAAATGTGTCACCGAGGCCTGAGATCTGAGAGGGGAGGCATTGCAGATGGAGAAACTAGTTTTCCCTCTTTTTTGGCAAGGGCTTTGATGGCTTCACATGTTATGGCATCATGTTGCAAATTATCTACCGTGAAAACAGGCTTTGGAAAGTCGAGCTCCGACGGTGCCAAACTTTTATCCCTTTCCATATATGAGGTTGTGAGTGGTCCACATGGCTCGGTGGAAACGACGAAAGACAAACTCCAAGTGTTTTACATCGATTACGGGAACCAAGAAGTTGTTACATACAGTTAGTCAGATACGTTCGCTTGATGTGTCAATTTTGTTTGCATCTGGGTTGGCTCAGCTTTGCCAGATGGCGTACTCGACTTTAGAGGATGATTAAGGCCAGAAAGCAGCAATGCATTTGAGTGAAAGCACACTTAGTGGGCCCAAGGAGATTATAGGGATACGTCTGCAGGAAAAGTGAAAGGTCAATGGACCGGAATCTGATAAGAGTATCAATCCCACAAATATTTTCACGACAATTCTTTCTTGCAAAAGGAAGCGCCGTCGTAAATCTCCAACCTAAATAGAATTTGCATCCATCCATCACCATGCTAGTTTCTGACCTGCATCAGCGACGTCAGAGCTCGTCTTTCCGCTGCCTGTTTTCACAGTTGCTAATTTGCAGCATGATGCCCTAACACGTGAAACCCTCAAAGCCCTTGCCATAAAAGACGGGAAACCAGTTTCTCCATCTACAATGTCTTCCCTTTCAGGTCTCAAACCTAGTGACACATTTCTCCAAACAACTAACTTGCACATCAAGAGATCTTACAAACCATAAACCAGCTCCATTATGAGGGGAAGGTGGAGAGACACATCTACTAGTTTAAGGTACCGTCTCGCACTCAAGATATCTATATTCGTGAATACGATCAAATATTGTTGAATGAGAAGATTATTAAGCGTTCGTTTGCTTATCAAAACACTAGATTAAAGTTTACAATGACATCTTGTGTAATGTCCATCATCAGGATGGCTATAAAAGAGGAACTTTTATTGACGAATAGGGATGTCTAATTTATGAATAAGGATTTGTTTGAAGACCAAAATAATTCTGATCTGATACAAAAATTTGAAGACATAGCTTGTATGCTCAACTATACAAGAAGATCTCTGTATATTATTGGGTTATGACAATGGCAATATGGGTTTGAAATTATGTCTACATATGCTTCAGGTTCTACGGCTATGTCTTATGACAATGGCAATCTAACCGCTCCAAATATCAAGTAGTTATGAATTAGACCTTCTGACTTAGAGCTCTATGGTATTCCTATAAGTCATCAAATCCCGATGACACCACTTGATATTAGGAAGACCAAACTTCTATTGAAATAGTCATCTGTGACTAGTAACAAACATTGGTTTGATGAGTTGACCACCATGTTAGAGACAAAAAAGAAGGCGGAGATCCAAGTTTTGGGTTGTTTTGAGTTGAATTATTTAACTTAGGTTTACCTACCAAAAAAGTTACAAGATCAAGATTGGGTTTAAAGTTGGTTAAATTTTCCCTTTTTTTAATTATTTTTATTGTGCTGAGTTTATTAATTAATAAAAATTTTACATTGTGTTTTTTTTCTAGATGATAGGCTAGCATGGTAGGGAATGGAGAAATCTGAAGAGAAGATAACTACTTTAATTACAATTGTTGATTATATTAATATTTATAACCAATTAAGACTTGTTGATTATTATTATTACAAGGGTGGTTTTTCTAACCGTTGCAGATTTGCATTTTATAGCAACTAAGTTTAATGTTATAGAAATGTAATTTACAAGTGGTATAGAAAATGTTATAAACTAGGGATGAGCTCGGTTCAAGAACCGAACCGATAAGCCATTATTGACCGGAACCGAAAACTGAACCGATTAGGACTTAATGGTTTCGGTTTTGTAGAAACACACATCCCATATCATTCAACCAAACAGACCTAATTCAAGTGTTGTATCATACTTGTACGGCTGCAGGATATTACAAACTCATTAGAACCCACACTTGTTGGTTTTGGTCTAACTCCAATTCTGAAGTCAGATTCCGATTTCGATCATGGAAACATGACATTAAAGCAAAGTGTTGCCCTTTTAGAATGCCTCGATTCCTATCGGAGAGAAGACGTTTAGGGATGGCAACCGAATCCGATTGTGAAAATCAAAAACCTGCATAATAGGGTCGGGTTCAGGTACGGGGATGGTAAACATAATCCCTGCCCCGATTACCCAAAACCAAAACCAAAATCGAGACCCGTAATCCTAAACCATTAAATTATATTGTAATATATTATATATATTAAATTCCTTGAGATATCTCTTGTTGTGGATAAACACGATAAGGCATGCCGTGAAAATCAACATGTGTTTATCCCTTTCGCTTTTGATACCTTTGGTTTTCTCGCACCTGAAGCTGTGGAGCTACTCAACAGAGTTCAACGGGTTATGCAGAGTACCATCATGTCCCTTAGGTCTTTGGATTTTGTTTTTAAGCGTATCAGCTTTGCCATTCAAAAAGGGCTAGCGGCGCAGCTTGTTGCCCGTTTGCCCAATGTCTCTATGTAATACGTTTGTTTTACTAGTTGGTTAATTATCCCTTTTATTGAAGAGAATGTCATGAGAAAGCTTCCCTTTTTTGTAATGTCATTTTTTTGGCTCCGTTGTACTACAGTAAAAGTGATTTTATAATGATAGTGTCTTTGTTGTTTTCTTTTGCCACTAGTAACCATTTGTGCATAGTTGCGTCTACTCTGAATTGGTTTTTTATATTATCAAAAAAAATTATAAATAAATTTATGCATGCGTTGCTGTAAGTCTCTATAATGATTTATTATTCTCATTGCATCAAATATTCTTGATTTGAATTATAAACGGGATCCCCGTTACCCGCGGGGATACCCACAAAAATCAATAGTGCATTTATATGTATATTTAGAATATACATAAAAATAATAATGCGGTACCTGGATTCCGGCAACGAAGACTTGGACAAACCGAAATTCTGGAAGGAGATAAACAAGGAGTGTGCTTCCATCACGAACTTGCTCAACAATGGCTTCCATGGGTTTGCCTTTGTGTGAAGCTAAGAGACCCATGGCATCAGGGATCACCAACAAGCAAATAGAGAAAGGTTCCGCCTCAACAGCACCCGGAGACTAACCATCAAGAAGTGTGACACGTCATCAATACAACTTATAAATAAGAGAAAATGACTAAAATAGCCTAATCCCTTAGGGGTTTGCCTTAAAATAGCCAAAAAATCGGGCCCTGTCTCAAAATAGCCAACGAAAACGCAGGCCGCAGGGGGCGCCTGCGTTTTCGTCCCTTTAGCTGCGTTTTGCTATTAGACGCAGCCATAGGCTGCGTTTTCGTGCCTATTGGCTGCGTTTTCCTCTCGATAACTGCGTTTTCCTCTCCTTCAAGCCATCTTCAAGCGATCTTCAAGCTTGGCTGCGTTTTGCTCTCTTTGGCTGCGTTTTCCTCCCCTTCCCCTGCGTTTTCCTCCCCTCTCCTCCCACATGTTCTTGAGGTTCATGAGTTTAGTTATAATTTTTCTCCAACTTTGAACACTCGTCATTTGTTCATACGAACTCAGATTGAATTGAATTTTTTTTTAACGTGAAGTGTATGAGTAGATGTGTTCACAAACATTATTAAAAATAATTTTTGATGTCCGAAAGTGTTCGTTTGGAACCTCTAAAAAAGGTTGTCGGTAAAGTTTATTAATTATTTGTCCAACTTTGAACCCTCGTTGTTTGTCCATACGAACTCCGATTTACTTGAATTTTTTTTTTAACGTGAAGTGTATCAGTAGATGTGTTCACAAACATGATTAACCAAAATATTTGATGTCGGATAGATTTACTTTTTGAAGGTCTAAAGATGGTTGTCGCTAACGTTTATTTATATTTTGTCCAACTTTGAACGGCCGTAGTTTCTCCATACGAACTCCGATTTACTTGAATTTTTTTTTAACGTGAAGTGTATCAGTAGATGTGTTCACAAACATGATTAACCAAAATATTTGATGTCGGATAGATTTACTTTTTGAAGGTCTAAAGAAGGTTGTCGGTAACGTTTATATAGTAATATTTAGTACTGATATTAAATAAAAACAAAGACAAATATTATAAAAGCACATCCTAATCAAGAGGTTACATGATAATAGAAACATGAGAAACATACGCAATACGTCTAATTACTATCACATAAATCTGGGAAATCAAGAGGATATTTTTTTTTCTCTGCGTATCGAACGTATATGATGTTACAGGAAGATTTTAATACGGTGAACATTTATTTCACTACGGCTGCATATAGAGCTGCATATCAAACGGAAGTGGTGCAGGCTGTACCCCCTCAAAGTGAATGGCATGTACCTGTCAACATGGTGGATGTTTTACCCCCTTTAGCTTTGTCTTAAATGTTTTCCCCCATTAGCTTTGTATTAGATATATGACCTTTGTGTTAAGCGTATTTCGTTGTTTTCCCCCCATTAGCTTTGTATTAGCTTTGTCTTTAGCTGCATTTACCTAAATTGCTTCTATTTCTTTCTGCAAACTCCGAATGATATGTTGCATTTACCTTAGTATGTTTACCTGTTGGATCTTTAAGGACAACATAGAAATTATAATTAGATTCCAACGACGTTACACACATTAGGAAAACTACTAGATGGTTCAGTAAAGTCATATAAGGATTTACTTTACTACCATTACATAATTCATCACCGTTATATGGTAATTAGAGTTTATAAACTAGTACGGCTACAAAAAGCATCCAACTGAGCACTAGGACGATCTTCAAATTTCGATTCTCGAGTTGAAGCCTTCTTAGTTCTCTATCTCTTTGAATTCTGGCAACAACATTGTCTTCATCGACCCACCCATTAAAGCCACAGTTTAGCATCTGTATTAATGATATTACAGCAAAGGTTATCATATAGTACGATCATATTATAAAACATAGGTGGGTTCGATATTATAATATTACCTTGTTACTACAAGCATAGAACTGTCTTCCTGGGTTTCTGCTTGTATTCGACACACGTATTAGTGTAGGATAACCGCAACAACTGCAAGTTCTTGCCATTTGATATTTTGACGATGGAACAAACTCAGATACAACAAAAAGATACGCATTAGACCATAAGAGCACACCTTTATATAGAGATGAAAAGTAGGAAAGATACAGCTACAAACAAACCACTCTACCTACATCTACTTAATTGTCACATCAACTGTCTAGTATATAGACTGCGATTAGTTTTAATTGGAATAATATAATAAATAATATTAAATACTAGGCCACAAATTTGGGAATTGCAACGGATACATTGTTTTTTCGCGGTCGATAAAATCTCCCCTTATCCTACTAACATCTGCAATACGATTTTTTTCTTCCACAAGCTTAGAAACTTGTTGTTCAGTTTCCTCAATCCAACGTTTAGCATTTTTTAGCTTCATAGACGTATCTTTAACCCAAATTTTCTTTTCCTTCAATTTCTCACAAAGGACTTCTATACGGTCATCTAGAATCCTTGTTTTTTCCAGGTCTATTTTGTTTTCTTCCTCTGCGCGTGTCATCGCATCAAATATATAGTCAGGCATTTTATCTGGTAGTGGATCATTCATAGAATATCCTGGCTGACCTGGGCAGACATCGGGAAAAGGGTTAATATCTGAACAAATGTAACAATCCTCATCATCACAATGCCAAGAAGCATCTTTAGAAGAACTCATAATGTAACTCCAGAAATGCTTACTACCTTGTAACAGTATTTATAACAGTATACAACATTGACTGTGCATTCGTTTAACTTTGACTGCGTAGTCGTACAACATTGTCAGCGTATCTGTACAACTTTGACTGCGTAGTCGTACAACATTGACTGCGTATTCATACAACATTGCGTTGTCGTTCAACTATGACTGCGTATTCGTACAACTTTGTCTGCGTATTCGTACAACTATGAATGCGTATTCGTACAACTTTTGACTGCGTAGTCGTACAACTTTTGACGGCGTAATCGTACAACTTTGACTGCGTATTAGTACAACATTGACTGCGTAGTCGTACAACTTTTGACTGCGTATTCGTACAACTTTGACTGCGTATTCGTACAACATTGATTGCGTAGTCGTACAAATTTTGACTGCGTATTCGTACAACTTTGACTACGTAGTCGTACAACTTTTGACTGCGTTTTCGTACAACTTTTGACTGTGTTTTCGTACAACCTTGACTGCGTATTCATACAACTTTGACTGCGTTTTCGTACAACCTTGACTGCGTTTTTGTACAACCTTGACTGCGTTTTCATTCAACCTTCACTGTGTATTCGTACAACTTTGACTGCGAGGTTCGCTGTCATACAAACTATATAAATGAGTTCATCCCAGAAAAAATATAAGAATTACGGAGTGAAATTCAATCTAAACTACATTACACAATGAGTTCATCCCAGAAAAAATATTTTGTTCTGGTGTGCACCGGTGGGCATTGGTCCACAGTTGATGGGCAACCTAAATACGTTAGCCCAAACCATAAGAATTACGGTGTGAAATTTAGTTCACATATAAATTATCATGATTTTTCTTTATTGGTAAAATCAAAGGCGGGTTTCGATGCTCAATCGAGTGCTAGATTATCAATTCAACATCCAGAATATAACTATGTTATGGAGATAGTTGATGACAATGATATCATGCATTTGATAGAAGTTATCGAAGCTGTGAACACCATCGTTCGTATTTACGTCGTTGCAGATGACGAGATTCGAAGTAATGACCTGTGCAAAACATCACAGGAAAAGAAGTCCAGCGGAATTGGGAGCAACAACGCTCCATGTAATATTATGACCACCGACACTGTTCCAGAAACCGTCTTCCAAGAACCAATCCACTATGTGGAACCTGAAAATTTCAAGTACGCAGGAGAGGACGACATTGGTACGTGTGCGGATGATTTTGGCGCCAAAAATATGATGAGTAATGCAGACACGAATGATCAAAAAGACTACGAAAAAGTTTGTGTGCTTCTAAATGATGGGAATCTAGCACCAAATGGGGATCCCGTGGATGGTGATTTACGTTTATCCGACTTGGAAGGAAGTGATCGTGACGAAGGAGTGACGGCTGATCAAAACGACCACGAAGGAGGGTCGGAGGATGCTCGACACAATCGGTTAAAAAGCACATTGTTGTACGGTATGCCACAGCCGCCGCCATGTCCTGTGCCATCAAAAATAAAAACCGCATCTTACAGCCACCACCCATCACAAAAGATTAGAGTTTTCCAAGCCTATAAAGACAAAGACGCTATGAAACTTGCACTTGGTGTTAAAAGTATGACCGAAGGCTTTCAATACAAAGTTAGAAGATCAACAAAAACAAGGTATGAGGCTATTTGTTGTCAAGATAACTGTAGTTGGTGTTTTACAGCTACATCAGAAAAAGGCGGCGACGGCTCATTCCAATGCACTAAGATTGTTGATGAACACACGTGCTCGTCTTCACAACTCAACCCAAACCATCGCCAAGCAAACAAGAAAGTATTGGGTCATCTTTTGTCTGAGGTAATGGCTGCCAACCAAAGTAGGGTATATCGTGGCAACGACATAATTCGTGATATCAATTCAAAGTACAGAATTGATATTAGTTACAAACAAGCATGGAGGGCGAAACAACATGCATTGTATCTGTTAAGGGGTGATCCAGCGGAATCGTTCACAAGACTCCCTGTCTATTGCTACAACTTGCAAAAGCATAATCCCGGAACTGTAACTTCAATCAGAAAAGATGGTGACGATCGATTTCAATTTATATATATTTCATTAGGCTGCGCTGTAAGTATTGTTGTAACTAATAAATTTCACTACCACTATACGAATGTAACCATATCAATAACACAACAAACTTTTTTGTAGTTAACTGCTTTCCGCAATTGGTGTAGACCTACATTGGTGGTAGACGCTGCCCACCTCAAGGGCGACTTCAAGGGCACTATGTTATTGGCAGTTGCAATGGATGGTAATAATCAAATATTACCGGTAGCATATGCAATATGCAAGAGCGAGTGCACGGAAACATGGTCTTGGTTCATGGAGAAACTGCACGATTGCGTTGGCGACATGGGATCTCTTAGTTTCATATCTGATAGGCATGCGGCAATAGCCGCAGCCATTGAAAACATTTTTCCGACCTCACATCATGGAATTTGTGGTCATCATTTATATTCTAATGTAGTGACCAAGTTTGGATCCAAGAAAACCATCAAGTCATTCTTTTGGGGGGCGTGTAAAGCATATACAATCGAAGAATTTAATGATTGGATGCAAAGGATTAACAATTATAATCCTGAATTGTATGCGTACTTGGACAGGGCATGTCCAGAAAAATGGGCTCGGTCTAGATTTGAAGGCATGCGGTATAATATGATGACATCTAACAGCGCGGAGTCCATAAACGCACTATCCCGCTACGCCAGAAAGATGCCAGTCTTGATGCTCATTGACTTTTTTCGAACAACAATGCAGCAATAGTATTTTGAACGCCGCAATCGTGCAAGTAAGACTTACATCGTTCATGATACACTAATAACGTTGTCGTATTTACTTTGTATTGTAAATTTTGACCCGGTAACTTGAAATATTTATTTAGATGATATAAAAACAACACTTACTCCATGGGCGGAAGCAAAGATTCGTAAAAGAATGACTAAAAGCAGCAACTGGCTAGTCCATCCAATTTCAAGTACAAGATTCCAGGTTGTAGACTTCCTTAGGGATGCGATTGTCGATTTTGCAGAGGCAACGTGTTCATGTCGAAAGTGGCAACTATCTGGCATACCTTGTGGCCATCTAATAAGAGTTTTAAATAGCTTAAACCATGGAGATTGCACTGGATGGGTGCACAATGCATATCTGGTTGTGTTTTATAGAAAGACTTACGAGTCCATTATCAACCCTCTACCCACCCCTTGTGATTGGGAGATACCGGACGATTTGATTTTTGTATTACCCCCAGTCATGGACAGACGTCTACCTGGAAGACCGAGAAATATGGATCGTATTCCGTCACACGGTGAGGGTCCAATAATAAAAGAATGTTCTCGTTGCCATCAAAGGGGTCACACAAGAACTACATGTCCTGCGTTAGTTCCAACCCGTAAACCAGAAGGATCAGGCAAACGTCGTGGTTCAGACAATAAAGGGAAAACGAGCATAAGAGGTGACTCTAGTAGCATGTCACAGAGTGAAGCTGTTTATCCTACCGTGGATTTGAGCTAAATGGGGGTTTAATTGTTTTTACAATTACGTTATTTTTAGGTTGTAATACCAGTTTCATGGGATCAGCTTTGATTTCTATTCTATTGAATGCTCACTTTTACTTCCTTTGACGTTATTATTATAAGTATATAATTTTTAATAGTCATCTGTCACATGACTGCATAAATTACTGGCGATATTAAAAAGTTTAAACGACAACTGAAGCTTTGATGCAACACGCTAAGCTATGTACAGTATTGAGTTATCAGTGATAATGACAGTCATATCAGTAATACTTGAAACGACAACTCATCATGACATACAACGTACTCTATAGTGTCCTGTCTTGTCTTGTCAATGACATTTGCTGCATACGGAAAACGCAGCCCATTTACAGGAAAACGCAGCCCATCTAGAGGAAAACACAGCCCATGGGAGCCCGTATAATGTCCATGCAGTGAAATGTCATGTCCATAGGGTACTCTATGGTGTCCTGTAATAGGGAGCAGTGTATTGTCTTGTCAACATGAGTTTCTCCTACTATCCTTTATATAAAGAAACTTCAAACCGATTTGATTCATTCAGTTACTCATATTACTCAATGGCTCACCAAAGGGGTTCCTCAAGCAGAGTTGTAAGCTATCATAATTATTTTCATTTTGATTATTACTTTACATTTTCTAACATGTGAAATTGGTTTTCACTTAACTGCTTTTCTATTTTGATATCAGGATACAACCACTGATAATGTCTTACATAATGAGTTGACAGATCTCGACGAACGTATAAATAGATTGGTTGACACTCACGTGTTATTGATGACCAGGGCTTTTCGCCATGTCCAAGATCAATTGGAGGAATTTGATTTCCAAATAACACGTATGATACCAGATGAGCGTATAAAGGTAGCGCATTATAATTTGCAAATGCTTGTGATCCAAATGCCTGTAGATATTCAACGTTTTATCTCAACAATGTCTACAATCAATCAATTATCTGGGCAGCAATCTACTTTACAAGAAAGAAGTGAAACTCTCCGTAATGCAGTTTGTCTCATTGAACAGTACACCAGTCTGTTTGAATGTCACAAAGACACTGCCCGCTTGCACCTATCTCAATTCTTCCCTAAGTCCTATGTTTATGTTTAAGGTATGGTCGTCTTTTATATGTATTTTTAGTTTTTATGAACGTTAGCAAATGACGGATGTCAGCTACTTTCCATGACGTTGTAATGTTTTTTTTGTGTGTAATGAAGTATTCTATCTAAAACGTTGTGTAGATGCAAGTTTTTAGAATCTTATAACGACATAAATACTCAAAATCATAACATTGAAATAAATCCTCTACAAATTATTTTCACATACTCCGTCTAATAATAACTTGAACGGGAAGCCCAATAAATACGACCCATACGTTCACGAAACCTCCTAGCTGCGTAATCTGTGGGAGTATAATCTTCGTCCCCCTGTACAGGAACCCGAACCCCAGATATAGCATACTCTAACAATAAACAAGACCAAACAGCACAATCTCCTAATGGCCCGGACTGTTGAGGCACCCATGTTTCCATGATGAACTCCAAATCAACGTCTATTCGAGGGATGCCTCGATTCTGCCAATAGTTGATTGAATCCAAAAGGGCAACAACTTGCTTTTTGAAAGTCTGGATGTGCCCTTGTTGTACCAGTCGATCGTAGAAATGACCTTCTAGGAAGCTATCGTAAATGTGGATTTTCATGGTGTCCAAACGTAATTCTCCTAACATCCAATGTGCCTCTTTAACGTTTACGTGAAAGAACACCTGAAATAAATTCGATTATTATTAACGACCTTAAACTTATATATATATATATATATATATATATATATATATATATATATATATATATATATATATATATATATATATATATATATATATATATATATATATATATATATATATATATATAAACATTGAAATATCATATGCATACCCGATCCACTGTCCACCAAGCCGGGCCTAATATGGGTTTCAGTACCTTCACCAGATGCCACTTTCCTCCAAATTCGAGGACTAGCGTTAGGGAAGAAATTTGAAGGCATAATGCACCAGTTGTCTCCTTCAACCCACTTCTCTAATAATAGTTGGATCCAAAGAGTTACATGCTGCAAGATAAAACAAATTTTTTCAAATTAATAACATTAATAAACTAACAAATACCATATTTATAGTTTTTGGTAGTACTAACCATGT